>CM025781.1:11975585-11987687 GCA_014636745.2 Centella asiatica | reverse complement strand
ATTATTTAATTATTTTAATTAAATAATAATTAATATTTAATCATTTAGAAATTATTTATTAATATTTTTAAAAAATATGTAAGTGTTTATTTTATTTTTTTTTTTGAAAGCTTTGGTTGGGTCAAAAATAATTTTCAAAATGGGTTAAAATTTTAAAATCAAGTGGGTAAAATTTATTGGATCAAAGTCAAAAATTTTATTTTGAAATCTGGGTCAAAACAGTGGGTCAAACCGGGTTAAAACCGGGTCGAATCCGGGTCAAACCGGTTCAACCAATCATCTTCAACAACACTGCAGTTGCAGTGTTGCCGGCGGCAACACCAATCCGGCCACACGCACTGCTCAACGAACAACACACACACACACGCACGTTGGGATGATGTAAGGACACTTCCATGACATTCACCATAAGCTAATATGCCACTGGAAGCGATGCCTTGCCGTGGAATGGCTTGAAACAGAAGGTGGAGCTCGCCGGAAAACTCCTCGCCATTAACGCCGGCGAGGGCTTCGGCCGAGCACCATCTCTTCATTCCTCCATCATTTTTGACGATTCATACATCAAAATGATTGTAGAGATATTAAGGAACTCATATATACAATCAATTTTTATTTTCATCAACTATAACGCATGCTAGATCGATTTAAAGTTTCAAACATATATAAGATTTTTGGCCGAACTTTATATAATCGAATACTTGATCATTTCTCAAATTGTTTGAGGAAAAATGATCCTAACAAGTGCAGAAACATATTGATATAAACTATTTGAATTACCACAAACTACATCGGCCAAAATCTTGATTCAAAGTTTCGGGTTCTAGGGTTCTAAGTATTATGAATAAACCATGGCTAAAGATTAAACTATCGTCGCTAAAGGGTTTTTTTTTTCATTTAAATTATGATTAAACTTCAAAAATTCATAACTTACAATATATAAATGATATGAACAAGTGTAATATGAAAATTGTACTGAAAAATATTATCTACAACATAGTATAATCAGAAAAATTATTTGACGTAAAAATAAAAGTGCAGTATAATTACCTCTTAAAAGCTTGAAATGAAAATTTTCAAATTCTTGCTAGAGATGAAGAACAATGCTCCGAATTTTTGAGAGAGTTTGTGAAATATGTTTAGTGAATATGCTGTAATGATTTTACTAACAAAGCTAGGAAGATAATCAAGGAGCAAATTAGTATCTAATAAATGCACTAATTGAATTTTGAATTTCAAATTTTAAATCCTTAATTAATTGCATACTAATTGCATGATAATTAACATTTGTAACTGATATAAATTAATTATTTACCATAAGAGTAATTAGTAAAAATTTATTTACTCACTAATTTACATTTTTAATGGTTATACATTTATTTATTGCATTAACCGAAAAAAATTAATCCGCCTCGGCGAAATAATAAAAAAAATGCGTTTATAAAATTATTATCAAAATTAACATCTAGTAAATTTAAAATAAATATCTTGTCACAATTTATTGTCTCGCAATAATTAACAATATAACATTCGTTATAAATATTAATGAACGTGTGCGTAAATGAATTACGTAACCCTTACATACACGTAATCGTAAAAAAAATATTTACTGGACGATAAACTCATAAATAATCCTTAAAATTTTACTTTTAAATTATTGGGTTCTCACAAGACCTCTGTCGATCAATAGAATTTTTCCGAGATCTCTTATCTCTCTCCGTTCTTTGTCCAATTTCTCTCTCGTATGCAATATTATCCCCAAAATTCTATTCAATATTGTTTAGTTGTATTGCATTGATTTGAGTAAGGCTATCTTCTCATTTACGCCATCTCTTTTTGTTTTTTGATCAAATATGTAGTATTTCAAGCCCACAAAGCCTAGCACAGAGCCATAATCCTTGTCATTCTACCAATCTTGAGATTAACTCACTGCCGCCCGATGAATTAATATTTCTTAATCTTCACATTTCTTTGTTTAGTTTGACATTAATCCCGTTGGCCTCTAACACCTCAGCTACATTTTACTAGCCATCTCTCTCTCTCTCTCTCTCTCTCTCTCTCTCCTTTTTTGTTCTTTTTTTTTTGTTTTTGCTTTTGTTTTTGTATCTATGGTTCACTCTAATCCCTTGTATTGCATATTTCTCTAGCCAATCAGTTCCAGTCTTACAGATTGAAATCTCTCGATCAATTCCAATGTGTTCCGAGTATATGTTTTATTCAATTAAGTCATGGATCGCAAATGGTATTTACTTGGGATTTTTTCAGACCGAAGCAAATGGGGATTGGAATTGATGCAAGATTCTATGGACTTACCATTTGAAATCATTAAAAATCAAATCAAATTTTCATTTAAAGGTAACATATATCTTCAAATCGATCCTGTCACTTATATTTTCCTACTACTCTAGTTTGACACTTATGGTTAATCTGATTTTGTAGGAAATATTTTTACACTCAGACGTGATTGTTGTTCATATCATATCATAGGGCTCAAGTGTTTTTCTGGTAAGAGGTTATTCTATTCTATATCATATTTTTATTGAGTTTTTACGTATTTTCTTTTATATATATATAGTATATATATTCTTGTCAGCAATATAATTTCTTCGCAAAATGCAGAGGTTTTTGTGATGATTATATAGCACAATCTTCTTCCTTTTGTTAATTATATCTTCTTATTTGATATGAAACAAATGATGTGGTTACAAGTAGTTATGATGTGGGACAAATTAATTTGTTCTCTCTATTCTAAACAGTAAATAATTTTGATTATTCATATAAATTGAATTAATTATTGATTGAGAATAAAATAGAAATATTTGTGTGGATCTGGTTAAGTTGAGAAAAGTTTATATGACATAAATTATTTCTTATAGATTATAGTGGAAATGCAAAAGATGTCTCTTCCTCTCAAAATTTTGATTGATAATAAAAAAGAACTATTTCTGTGGATTTAGATAAGAAAAAAGTTTATATTACATAAATTTTTTCTTACTGATTATAGTAGAAATATGAATGATCTCACTCTCTATGTTTGCCACGTCTGGGAGAAAATAAACTATAAGTTAGAAATCGTGGAGAAAATATAGAACAAATTGATGATATAATATCCTATCGTTATAGGTGGCTGCATCCTGGCCATTAGATTATAATTATAGGTTGCTAGATATAATACTAGATTGGATAATAAGACAAGGATTAAGTTCTTATTATCGTTGTTTTCTCATCATTTTGTTTTATCATTTGTAAGTCTTTAAGTAGACAACATCCTAACTGTAATTTTCCAAGAAAATTAAATGAATCATATTAATTAGAAATCTTTTATGTAAAAATTTAAAATCATTCTTCTTCTTAATAGTCGGTACTTGTCTAGATACAGCTATATGGAGACTAGTAAAAGTCTTACTACAATTGTATCAATTGCAATAAAATTAAGCAAAAATTACTAAAAGAAAAACAATTTGAGTAAAAATCATTGTCCTTCCCAAACCACCATAAGGAGCTGCATACAAGAAAACCCTTTACCCTACTTTCAATTCCAATATTCTCAGCCTCTCTATTCAACATTTCTATTCTTTCTACATTAATGGTTGCCACATTTGAAACCATCAGGTTTGTTTTTGGTCGTCTAATAAAGTTGGGGGTTCCATATGGACTGGCCAAGAGGATAATTGCTTTCTGGATATGGTGGGAATCCCGTGGTCTTAACACTCTTTTTGACAAGTTTATTTATTTTAGAACATCAGCTATAACTGAGTTGGACTCGAGGCTGAAATGTTCCTTAGTTCTATCCAAGACAATCCGGAAATGGCAACTCCTTCCACCATTCAGATGCCTACTACATTGAGGGTTGCCGGAATTTGATCATTTCGGTCGGAAATGTTGTTGGTTTTGGGGAGAAATCAGGTGTTTACTTTACAATCGGAAATGTAATGTGATTTTGGGAAACGGAGAAGAAAATGGTGGTCTTGGGGATGTTTGGCGGCCAACTACTGATTTTGAAAGAAGTTTATCCAGATTGGTGTTTTCTTTTCAGAGTTTGTATGTTTTTTACCGTTCAAATAATATCAATATTTTTGAATCATTTCATATATCTAAAATGTTGTCTGTTTTAAAATTAGAGATATATTATTTTATTTATTACAAAATTATAGATGTATTTATTATTTGGCTTGATATTTTTTTTTTAAATTTTATAAACAAAATTACATAAAGCTCATAACTTGTCATTATCATTATCTCTACTTTTCGTCATATGGTCGTACCATCGCCACAGCAACTACTACCGAATAATATGATGTCTTCATTACTAAATATAATATTGAGTATATATTTACAATTTAAAAAATTCCCAAAAGTAACTCTTATTTTTACCACGTATCTCCAATTTTAATTTTTAAGCGGAAGGACTATATATTTGCAAGGATATACAAGTCATTTCAGAAAAAAGTTAGCAATACAATTTTCTTCTAACCACAAGGGTAAACTTAATTGTCTATTCCAAGGTTTATGAAAATGAATACAAAAACTAGGTATATATGTTTGTTTGTGTGTATCGACGAAATTTAATAAAAGTAAATTTTTGGCCAATCAAAAGAAAATATATGTTTTTGTTTATCGACTAAATTTATGTCTTTTTCAAATTTTATTTCATTGTATCATGTTCATCATTCTCTTGGTATATTCTACGTTTCAACAATACCATGTACTATAAAATATGTTTATAAAATCCTATGACTCAAAATTGAAGTGAAGTTTTAAACTTTTATATTGAAATATCATAAAATACACAAATAATATTTTTAAATACAAACTTTTATATTTTAATAATTCATATCCCAAATAAAACCTTAAAATTTGCAAATGGTATCTTTAAAAATGGAGAGAGTAAAATATTTGAATCAATTTACTAAATGCGCAATCGAGTTACAGGTGTGTGTTCACTCATTAAAACAAGCGTGGCTTAGTTTCATGGTTTAGGCCCGGCACATTTTACCTTTAAATTTGAGAAAGCGTAGTCTAAATTTTTAAATTTAAGTTTAAACAAAAGCAATTTTGTTAACAAATTTACGGTTTTTTTTTTTGGATGAAAAATTATGAGTTTTATAATTGCTTCAATTCTTTTATTACTTCTCTGGTCATTTTGCTAATTTATTTACTTCTAACATAACTAACAGAACAAATATTACACTTGACAATTAATGTTTCATCTACTCTTTTTTTTTTTTTTTTTTTTTCTGTTTATTACCTCCTTCAAACGCATTGAACAGTACGAATATATATTAATGTAACCAACAAAACAGAAAATCAAACGAACAATTAAAAATAGTATCAATAGCACATTTCATAATGCCTCATTTATATACAAGCCAGCGCATAAAAAACCGATTCAATATCCTTATCAAACATACATATACATATAAATGTACTAGATACACACAAACACACACACACACACACACACACACAGATATATATATATATATATATATACAGAGAGAGAGAGAGAGAGAGAGAGAGAGAGAGAGAGAGAGAGAATTAAGTGCAAGAGACTCTAGAGTACATGAGGTCTGAAAAATCCTCAAACTTTCCTTTGCAATTTGTGGAGAATTAAGTGCGCCCCAAACTGAGGTTGCAGTGTTAACACTGTATAAGGAGCATGTGCATAGGATGGTGAGAGCTCAAACGAGAACTGTTGCAGAATCATTGATAAAGCCATTTTCACCTCCAATAAGGCAAAGTTTTGCCCAATGCAAATCCGAGGACCCCAACCGAATGGAAAAAATGAGAATTGGTTCTTCTTTGTTGCTCTGGACAGTCCTTCTGAAAATCTTTCTGGTTTGAACTCTTTAGCATCGTCTCCCCATGTCTCACGGTCGTGGTGATGTAAAATTATCAGTATCATCAGCTGCACTCCAGCTGGTATTGTTAATTCTCCCAACTTTGTTTCTTTCCTAACAATCCGAGTTAGTTCAATAATTGGTGGATATAGTCGTAGAACCTCGTTCACAATCATATTCACCTAAGATGAGAGCGAGTAATTATTAGTACACGTAATTGACAGACATAACTTCGCCAGTGATCAGATAGTGCCCAAATTCTTTAATTAATACTATCCCTGTCCCATGTCATTTGCAACCTTGGACTTTTCACCGATAATAAAAAAAAAGTGGAGTTGTGAACAAAATATTGATATTGTCCTCTAAGACGAATAGTGGAGAATGAATTAAATTGAAATTGATAAAAGTAGTAGGAAGTAAAATTGATTAAAGTATAGTAATGTGACATAAAATAGATTCTTGAAGAGTATTTTAGATAAATTAGATGATGAAATTTTCTATAAAACATAATCTTGCAAATGAATGAGACATTAAAAAAGGAAAGTATTGCAAATGGACCAGGACAGAGTGAATATAGAAGTTGTATCCAAAAAATGGACTGGGACGGACAGAGCACTTACAACTTTTAGACGATTAATTCCATCATAGTTTGGTTTTTCATTTCCAAAAACTTCCAAAATCTCTTCTCTAGCTAGTGTTTGCCATTGAGGATGCTGAGACAATAAGATCATTGTCCACAAAAGTAGAGTTGAAGAAGTCTCTTGTCCAACAAAGTAGAATAATTTGCACTCTGTTATAATATCCTCCATACTCATCCCCTTTTCTTTTCCAGCTTGTGTTTGTTCGATGTTAGATCTCAACAGTAAACTCAACATGTCATCTGATACTAGACTTTCTTCATTTTTCATCATCTTCATTCTTTCGTTGATCATTTCCATAATTAAAGCTTCTATCTCTTTATCAATTTGTTTCATTCTATTATTTCTTGTAGTTGGCAAGAACCTACACCACATGGTATAAGAAGAACTTCATGTAACAGTTAGAGGAGATTAGAGGACGATGCAGAAAATGTTAACAAGCACATATACACAAACAACAATATACAAATAAGTGATTGCGTTTGATGAGCCAAGTGATGATTTTGATGTTGAAAAACAGAAAGAAAAGGTCAAAATGTGTTGGCGAATGACTTTTCTAACCAATGTTATAAGACACGTTAGGCGGTAAACGGGCCTAGCGCCTGACGTACGTATACGGGATTAAGCACAATTAGGCGAGGATAGGGCAGGTTTAAGCGCTAGGCATTAAGCGAGGGTGTAGCGCCTAGACGGAGGATTAGTCGGACTAGACGAGGATTTTTAGACCAATGCTTCTAACTAGACGAGTCAAGTTCAAATTATTACCGGAGCCAGTTTTGATCCAATGAATATTTTGTTTGTTTATAGTGTCCGGTGGTGTTCTGTCTGTTGGCCGAAACATTTATGAATAACGCGATAACGAGTTCTATCAGTAGGTATTGTCTGATTCAGGTGACTTTGAAGTCTTGAAACCTTTCATGTTTTCATAAGAGAATGCGCCTCTTCGGAGAAAGTTTAAACATTCTTACTCGATGTGGGACAGAAGGTATCACCATAACATTTCTTTATCTTGTCTACATAGATAGTCCCAATGTGCAAGCATTTGCATAATCTCATACATAATGACAGTGAAATTACCTCGTTCCTGGAATATAAATAGATCGTGTAGCACTCAAAGCTAGCTTAGCTTGTTCTCTCTGCAGCTTGAAAATTTTTCTTCCTTCAAGATAGCTATGACCAAATGATGTTCGCGATATGGCATCTGCAGATAGGGTTTCAAGATAAGGCCAGATATCCACCTCAGCCGAACCTTTTACAGATACAATTTCCTCCCATTTGCTCACCATATCGCTTGCACAATTGGAGAATGCTGGAATCATATGCTAAAATAAATAATTCATTAAAAAATGAATACATGGTACACTTCAATATTTTTTTCCGACTACATGTGATCAATTAGACTCATACTCCATATATATATTGCAACCAAGCTATCAGATTGGTATAGTTTGAGCCTTTACGTCATGCTCATTATTTTCCGGAAAAAAAAAATGAAGAAAACTAATTATCGAACTGATATAAAAAGAAACAATATTGACTTCTAATCAGGCCGTAAACGAAATTCAAAATATTCTAAATATGTTCACATTCATATTTGAAAAAGTCGATATTATTCGTATCTATCTGATTAAAAATTACTAATCAACCTTGAGATGATGAAGCTAACCTTCAACTTCTCTAGTTGAAAAGCAGGGTTCAAAATTTTTCTGTGCTTGCTCCATTTTTCACCCTCATGAGTTATAAGTCCAGCTGTAAAACGCTTAATTAGGGGATTAGTGGTCTTGAAATATTTTTGAAAGTCATCAAACTTATTCATGATTTCTTGTGCCAGCTGAGGATCTGTGATGTATATGCTTGGTGTCTGCCCATACCAAGTAAAGGAGTTTTTACCTGCAAATCAAAAGAAAAAGGATTTTTTTTTTTTTTAAATCAACAGAAGAAGTAATTTTTAATTATTTCTTTTATTTAAGGGAAGCCTTGTGAATTTTTTATAATTCCACATATGGACACCATGTCTTGTGCATAAATTACTTGTACTGTATATATCAAAAGTTATATTGAAGTGGAATCTCATAGGAACACAATATCTAATTGAAAACACAGTGCAACCAGAAATTACAAATGACAAAAAAAAATTAATAGAATTTCTCTAAAAAGATTTCCTTTTGTTTAAAAAAAACAGGGAAATTTGAAACTTTAACTTGTAAGCACAGAAGTAATGTATGTGTGAAAAGATTGAACTCTAAATTCTTGCAAGAATTCTTTATGGAGGAAAAACAAGTTCTTTACTAGCGGTATCAATGTTTACAGATATTAAACAAAATTAATATCGAGTATAAAGGACTGCAAGAAATATATACTTTGTTGTTTCATACCGTATTTGGAGATGGCATCGTGCGCCATTGGCAGAACACGTGGCACGATGTCATCCGTCAGATTAATGGGCTTGGAGTGGGCTTCTTTGATCAGTCTGGACCCATTATGCAGGTCTCCATACAGCAGCCTATAGGAGTTACCATTGAAACCCTGCAGTTTGAGTAGCTTTTCAAGCTTCTTTGGTCTAAACCATATCCAATACAAAGCACTCCACAAGTATACCACAAAAGCAATAAAACAAGAGGCTATAAACAGCTTGTACATTTTTTTGTTTTGAAAAAGATAATTCTACTCTACTACTATCAAGTGAACAAACCTTTGTTACAATTAGCTAGTTTTGAATGGAAGATCAAGCTAGATGACGAGGACAATAATTGAATTGTTTAAGCCACGTGTTGGAGTTTCTTTCTTTGGGGATCACCAATGGAACAAAAAGTCAATTAAGGTGGCTTAAAAGTTTTAAAATATTGATCGGATGTTGAGGACTTGAGATGTTGAAATGAACTCTCTTCTTTATATAATCCATAATGGTTTGACGTTTTTAAATTTTTTTCGGCTAATTTTAGATGAAATTTAGCACATTTTAAATATTTTATATAATTTTAATAACATATTAATATTTATTGAAAATATTTTTAATTTTTATTTTTATTTTTATTTTAAAAAATTAAAATATTTAACATATATTAAATTTAATTTAATAATACGTGTAAAACGTCAAATATCATATATTTTTTAAAAGAAAGAAGTATCATTATTAAATTTAATTGTTATGTTATTCTCTTGAACCCATTTTAATTAATTTCTAATGTTTTCTCATATAATAATTATTTTTGACATCTTTTATATAATAATAATAATAAAGAATTATCTAATCATCCTTAAAATACTTTCGTAGGTTGTTTAAAGTTTACTACGTACGTACTATATATTAAGGGAAGAAATAGTGTTATTACTATTTTTATAAATGGCGCTTCCAAACTATCTAATTGTCCTTTATAACATTTAATATAAAGTAATTAGGATTATTTTGAATCAATTAATCAAATGATATTCTAGGAAAGATGCTTTCGTCTTTCCGTAAAAAGGACGAAGGGATATATATATATATATATATATATATATATATATATATATATATACTTTCTAATAAATGTTTTCACAAAATTAAGAATATATCAACATAATAATTAAATTCACACTCATCCTCACGAACATTTGTGAATTATGTTTTATTATATAAACAAGTATAAAATCCTAATTTAGGAATGGACAATCTTAATGGATCACATTAACAGAACGACAAAATTTATTATCGTTCATAAATATGAGTATAAATTTGACTGCGTAAATAGTTTTTTCTAAACTTAATTAATTGATATTTTGAAATAAGGTATTTGATGTTTTAGTATACTTAGCATACATAAATGTCAATTTATTGTTTGAAAAACCTAAAACATCAAATATCAATTGCTATAGTTTTTGCTAATTTTATATCCTTGAACATGTCGAGTAAGAAATTAGCCGGCACATCTTTCATAAGCAAACACGCAAACGCGATATTTATACTATAGATTTATAGAGCGTTAATTAATGCTTTCGATCTATACTTACCGGGGCGACATTTTGAAATTAGTTTATTTAATTAATTTACATTGCTTGATATTAAATAAAATATCAATTTGGTTTGTTGACTTATCTATTAAAAATTATACTATTATGTCATGCAATTAAAGATGCTTCGATTAAATTTCTTTTTAAATAATGTAATAACCTGGTTCATTATTACTAGTTCAAATGCGAACCTTGAGATTATAAACCTATAAGAATTATTTGCTGGTGCTACCCAATCTGACCTCCCTTAAGACTTGAAATCCCTAGAATGCTGAGGATTTTTTACTTGAAATGGAAAAATGGCTCTGTAATGGCCACTTCTTTCTTCGAAATAAATAGTACTCCATTCGTTTCAAAATTAGAGATACATTTTTTTGAATATTTTAAAATTACAGATATATTTTTATTTTTACATTATAAAAAGTCATGAACTTCCTTAAATGTCATTCCATTATTTCACTACTCCAACTAACTTCAATATCTCTCTACTATTCTAACTAACTTCACTACTTAGTGGTTCCTATCATAGTTATTACTACTAATAGGGATATATTTGGTACATCTCGAGGCAAGGTAGAGACTACTACAGGAGAAGGAGGAGGCATACTTTGTATTTTCTGCACAAAGGCCTCGAGCTGATCGTAAAGGTCCTTAATGTCGGCCCCCTGCTTTTTAAGGAGCTCATCTTTGTCCGCTGAGAGGTCATCGGCTCAATTGGCATGGAGACACTCATCATTAAGCTTATTCTTCGCATCGTGCATTTTTGACCGTTCCTCAACAAGCTCTTTTTGCAATGTTTCTATCGTTGCTCTCCTATCCTTTTCTCTCTCCTGGAGCTTCTTTTTTAACTTGGCGACCTCGCCAATGAAGGTAGCCCTTCCCTCTGCATACTTGGCTTGTTCCTCGTTAAGCCATTTGAGAGACAACTCAGCATGTTTCTTGTCTCAGAAATCTGAGGTGAGTATGTCTTTTAGATAGGCTAAGGACGCAGATACCTACAAAGTAACAATATTATCACTAGGGCAACATTCGATAATTGTTATACATTACAAATGTGCTCTAAATATACTTACCTATCCCAAGGTAGAATAAGCATTGTAAACCATATCCTCGGTGTTGGGTTTCGACAAATAAAACGCAACGGAAAAAAAAACGAAACCTTAACCCGAGGATCCATGCGAAACAATTTAATACAGATGGTTTAAGATTTTACCGATTAAAATTGCAGAATCTGAAGCTTTGATGAGGGTGTTGAACATCTCCGAATCTTTAACGCAATCCAACTGGACGACACCTCTACGGTATCCATACGAACACCCCACAAACCGTCTCACGATCCGAAACAAGAAGAATTATAGTACTAGCTGTTGAATCTGTCTCTCTCTCTCTCTTTCTCTCTCTCTCTCTCTTTTAACTCTAGTCTCTCTCTTATGAGCGGCTAGGGTTTTTCATAAAGCGTATATATGAGGGAACAATTGATATATTCTATATATAGTTGTGTATAGAGTAATTCTAAACCCTAATCTAATTAGGAGAATAAAATTCGAATTTTATATTTATTATATATTTTAATCAAGTCTCGCTTAATTAATATATATATATATATATATATATATATATATATATATATATATATA
>CM025781.1:11898776-11975575 GCA_014636745.2 Centella asiatica | reverse complement strand
ATATATATATATATATATATATATATATATATATATATATATATATACAAATAAATATATATTCGTATTTTCTTGCAAGGGAATCTACTATATACATATTACATACATATAATTTAAAACCATGATTTAAATAAAATTAATCTTATTGATATATTAAAATCACTGACATTTAAATTATATCTCCTTAATGAATGTTCTTAATGTGCGACCTTGTAGGTTATTATTACGTTGACAATAATTTTAAATCATGTTATAAAATTATAAACAGTAAGTGGTATCTAGTAATATATCACTGTTACCCAAGTAATAATAAAGTTGTTGATTCGACACAACCTTTTCGTGACTAATGTTTCAATGTAATTTAATCATTTTAACCTTGATATCTAAGATTAAATTCAAGGCATGGATGTGTCATCCTCAAAACAATTTAATCTCAGTTTTCTTAATCAATGAGTAGACTATATGAAACAAATCTCTATTTGAGTATGGTTATGCATTTCATAGTCCCACTCAATCAAGAGGCCTATAGATATCACCCCTAATTTATAGGAGGGTTAAATTTCATCTACATCATTCTCATTTCTCACATAACTCATGATGCATCCAACAATCACCTTTATCGTCAACCCGGTTAAAGGTGACTTTTGGCAATGGCAAAACACATAACTCCTTATGTAGAAATGTCATGACTTCAGGTCGAATGACCATTACATCATTGTCACTATGAAAATTACTTATGACACATAGCATAATGCTCCATGTAGAATTCTCATAGTGGGTCTGTCCGATATACTGTTCTCTAACATGTACTTATGCATCAACTTATTATATCTCGTATATATTTATGACCAATGAGATGTGGCCATCAGTCAATCCACATACTAGTCTCAATGCATTATTGTTTTTCCATTAACAATAATACTCGACTAGGGACATTTAAGAATAATGATATATATAACATACTTATATGATCTCATATTCAAGTCACATACTTAATTGAATCCATATAATTAGTACCATTCTTCTAAGGATATTTATTATGTTAACATTTATATAATGCAGTAAATAAAATATAATAAAAGAAATTATCATTTAACCAAAACATAACATAAATATAGTGTTACAATCATTACATAATTGGTCACTAGGGCATACACTCCAACACTTGGTGGGAGCCGCCTGATACATGTTCTTGTCTAAGGGCATCTTCTAGTAGTTGAATAGACATATGGGAAATTTTGGGTCCTTGAAGTAGCATGTCGGGAAATTTTGGGTCCATGAAGTAGCATGTCGGGAAATTTTGGGTCCTTGAAGTAGCATGTTGTATGCATGACTCCAGTATTGGCCTTCCACTTAGCCATCACCAACCCCCACCCACCCACCCCCTACCTCATTGGTGATTATTTCCTTCGGAGTGGAGGGCGGGAGGTGTAATGCCCTCCTCGCCTTCTTAAGAGTTTGGGCATCGAGATTCTCATGCACAAAGGCATCGACATGCGGTCTCAACGCGTTAAGGCCGTTCTGGAGATAGTCTAAGACAGTTGGGCCGACAATCATTTAGCTCAAAGGCTTCACTACTAAGGTCTCGACTCCTCAGGACATTACCACAGTGGGGGCAAGTCTTACTTTCTTGACCTTGGCCATCTTCAATTTGGCAACCCTGTCGGAATGCTCCTAGGAGAAGTTCCTAGAACCTCGGTTGATTTAGGAAGAGGGCTCGTTGTGGTATGAGAGGATGTACCTTTTGCGGCGTGCACGATGGCCTCGTTGTGCGCACTCGTAGGCACGTCGGTCACTGTTTCAACCAAATCAACCATTCATCAGAATTTGAAGGAATTTTGACATATTTAACACTAGCATAAGGTTAAGATACTTACATCAGTGTTTGTGTAGAAAGTCCTGGTCTTGCAGCAGATCCCTGCTCCACTTAACCGAACTTGCCTCGGAATTAATCTGCTCTAATTGCTTCTTTTGAGGACTAGTAATAGTAGGGGGCTGCAAATACATTCTAATTGCACCCTAGGGTCGAATGCAATCTAAGCCTGGTCCTCGAATGAAAAACCACTTCGAGGACCACCCCTTGTTATTATCTAAGCGCTCGATTGGAAGTGTCACTCATGTCCTCTTGCTCAGCTGAGCAGGCCTTTGCTAGTGCAGCTAGTGAATCGCATCTATTAGAGAAAAAGGTCGAGCGAAGGCTCAAAACCTAAAGTAAAGCAGATAGCCATGAAACCGAATAGATAAATATAGTTATTTGACATCAATTGATTTTGGGTACAAACCTGTCTCCAGAATGAAGTGGATGATGAAGGTCTTCAGAGGAAAATGCATGTCGTATTCAAACATCTTCTCGCTTATGGGGCTTACCCCCTTATGGCAGCCAGTACATCTTCTCCTCCTCAATTGCAAGATGGAGTACGAATTGGCTTGGAATATAGAACTTGGCTTTAATTAGCCTCAAGTCCTCATATGTCAAGGCACTCGACTCAATGTTGACCTTCGAGGCTGGGTTGTTGGCATATTTCTCCCTATTCTCCTTCTCTAGGTCATCGTCGGTCTTACTCTTCACTAAGGTCGAGAGTTTGGGGAGAGTTGGGTTTTCCCTTAAGTTGGAAAGTGTTGCTATCAGGACTGCAACAAGGTTGTTCAAGGGTTGGGCAACTGGAATTCGAGCATCCAAATTCCTCTGAGGATTTGTCCAACATTCACATTGGCCAATCGAAGGTGATGCGGTGGTTTCCCTTTTGCTTTGAGAGGTCAATTTCATATGGGGGGTTGGAAGAAGCCATTATTATTGAAAAAGTAAGGAAATTGCAGAGAGTGAGAATGAATTCTTGCTCTAGTATTTTGAACTTGCAATAAAGGAAAAGTGAAACAGGTAAACCTCTTTCACTCTGAGTATTTATGTCACCCTTGCAAGGCCTTGAATTTTAAACAATGGACTTCCCTCTCTGCACGATTGAATGTGATCTAAGGGCTCGTAGCCCTCCTCATGAGAACAGAGATAAATAGCAACCTAAGGGGATACATTTATCCTCTATATTAATTGTGCACGAACAATAAGGGGTATGTCATGATTACCGTCCACGGGGCAAATGTAGTTTTGGTTAGACTGCCACTAAAGGGTGGTAGAATTACTATTACCACCCCATTTAATTAATTTTCTCATTTAAGGTCGGTTCGAACTGGACTAGGCCCAAGGATATATCCCCTCATACGGAGTGAGCTTCTAACTCATATCTAAAGAGGTCGAGTATGTCACAAAGACTTGTGATCATTACCAAGATGGGTTAGAGGACATTAAACCCACATTTCTAAGGCCTCTATTTTTGTGTTTTAATGGGTTTAATATAAATACTCCACAGAGTAATAATATTTACTATGGGAGTAAGGAGCAATATTGGACCCTCAAAAATATGGTGTAAGTTATTGAGCCTAATTAATTATATAAAGGTGCCCTACCCATTCTAGAGGTCAAACATGGAAATCATAAGTTGATTAGATTGCATGTACAATTCCGTAAATGATTAGAAAGTATATGGAATCTCCTATAATTAAGGGGACAAGGAAATCTAATTCATGTCAACTTAAGTTTCCATAATAATCAGCTATTTAGTAAGTATAAAGCAATGGATTTATTAAATGTCATGAATGATCGAAACATTTTGCCTGACATTGTTACATATAGCAGTTTGATAAATGGGTATTGCAAGAAGAAGAAAATGGATGAGGCAATGCATCTTTTCCGAGAAATGCATTCAAAAGATCTTAAGCCCAACATTGTTACTTACAAAACTCTATTACATGGGCTATATCAATCTGCTAAATGCAGATGACAGTCAATGGTATCGTGCCTAACCTCTATACGTGCACTATCTTGCTAGACGGACTAAGGAAAAATGATCAGACAATAGAAGCTGTATCGCTTCTTCATTCATTGGAGAAAAGGGGATTTTGTATTGATATTTCACTTTATAATTGCCTCATTGATGGTACTTGTAAAGAAGGGAACTTTGACAAAGCCAGGGAACTTTTTGATAGCCTTTGTTCTAAAGGTTTAAATCCTAATGTAAGGACATATACCATACTTATAAACGGGTTTTGTCTAATAAGGCAATTTGAGCAAGCTAAAGAGTTTCTCTTGAAAATGGTTATCTGCCAAATTCTGTTTCTTATAATGTCATTGTCCAAGGATTTTTGAAGGGCAAAAAATGTTATGAGGGAATGGCTCTTCTTGAGGAAATGGTCCGAAGGGGTTTTGAACCTGATTCGACCACATTTGCTCTACTGTTAGATTTATTACCGCCTGAAGAGGAAGAATCCCCTCTGCTTAATATGATTCTGAAATTTATATACTATCAACAAGCGTTTGACATGGATTATTTCATATGCGCGCATACACACACATACGCGTACACGCCATTAACCAATCAAGCATTTGCATTCCATAAAATTAATGTCTCAAAATAATTGGAGCAATGATGGTATTCATGTATAGAGTAACTTGTCTACTCTAAAAAGAGTTACATTTCTCGTTAAAAATTAATAAGTGGGGATGAGATTTCATCCCGTATCTCGACCATTTCATTTTGTTTTTCTACATTGGAATTTTCTTTCTAGCGAGTTTGTTGGTGTTGCGAGGTTCATTCGGAATTCCATTATACAGAGTGTATCATGTATAAATGAGGTCCCAAAATAAAATCAGCAGTTCAAGCCAACTATCCTTCAACTTGCTTTCTGCATCAATTGATTTTTTTTATTTTTTTATTTTTGGCAAAAGGAAATATAAAAAACTGAATAAGTCAATGATTCAAAGGATTTAATCAAACACAAAAAAATACAAAGAAAATCTAAAACTGAAACAACTAACAGAAGCTAATGACTTTGACAAATTAAAATATCCCAGCGGAACACTTATTTTTCCTCTTCTTAGAAATTAGTTCAATCTATAAATATAATATGATTCGTGGAGACGATTGTTAATTCTTTCTTTTCTATATAAGTTTCTAAATTACTATAAATTTGTTATCTCATTATTCCTTTTTTTGTCTTTTTTGGTACTGGAGAGGGGCAATTGTTATGCCATTATAGATGTATTGCAAGCGGATTGAGAATTATATGTTTATCATTCTATTGCTCACAAACATTAATGATGTATACCACAAATGAATTTTCTTTTTATAATTAAAGTCATAATTTCATAATAAATTATCTCTAGTTACTTATACTTTTACTTGTAGAAGTCTCATTATTTTTTCTTATAATCACCTTCAGAAGTCAATGAACAGCGTTGGTATTATACTGCAAATTCTTTGTAAACTATAATTTTAACATAATTATATTATTACAGACCGAGGTTATGCGGTAGTTTAGTGGTTTATTACAATTTTAATTATTATCAGAAAACTACCAAATTTATTAAGATTTTCAACATTATAATCAGAAAATTGTAGAATTTATTAAGAATTTACCCCCTCCATTTTAAAAAAGAGTTACATATCAAAAGTTATTTATTTCGGACTTTTGTGAAAATGTATTATTATAATTTGATTTGAAGTAAAATGATTAATATTCCAAAATACCTTCAAATTCCAACAAAACATGTTTTTTATTATATGAAAATCTTTGAACTCTATTAGTCTATATTCTCATACTCTTTAACATATTCAATTATTTTTCTCTTCACACTTAAATCCGTAGAAATTTGTCAAAACTTTCAACTTTTAATAAACATTTTAAGTATCTATCGTAATCATTTTAAAATTGACCACATATTTCCAACCAACACTTGTGACTCAACTAATTAAATCATCTACATGTTAGAATGTATTAACCCAAATAGTTGTATATAAATCAAACTTAATAGATTTTCTAGTACACTTTTCACACTAGTCATATTTTATAGGTTCAAATAATGACAATCTATAAGTTTTAGCAAGAGTTAATAAGGTTCAAAATGTATTATTATAATTTGATTTGAAGTAAAATGATTAATATTCCAAAATACCTTCAAATTCCAACAAAACATGTTCTTTATTATATGAAAATTTTATTAAAACAATTTCACGATTTAAATTTTAAGATTTCACGAAAAAGTGCAAATAAAATGAAATGTAACTTTTTTTTTTATTACAGATGAATTACATGTTACTGGTAAACGTAAGAACACTTAAATATATCAATTCTTAAAAAATAACTCCCGTGATAATTAGAAGAATTATAACTTACATAATAATATACATTTCATTAAATAACAAAATGAGTAACATCAAGATAGAACATCATAATTTTATTTAACTAGTTTAATCTTTTTTCTCAAATATCCAACCATTTTTGTCTTTCATACAAAATTATAATTCAAATAACATAAAATGGTTATAATTTGCCTTCACGAGGAAGGGAATTTCTGAAAATTCTACGCTTGAAGTTAAAATAACATATACGAATTTTAGCATTGGAAATTTTATCAATCCAAAACATAACATTAAATATTATATCTTAAAACAGATGAAACCGATGGAGTAAGAATCAAATCCTTTATTGCCTATAAAAGCAAGTAAAATAGCTTGCAGCTAACATATATCTACAACAGAGAAATCTTATTGGTGATTGTATTGTTTCATTCTTTGTTTACAAATCTTTAAAATAAGATTTCTATCAGAAAAAAATAAAAAAATTTCAATTGTACTGATTAATTCTACAAAATAGTACTACGATGTTTGGCATCTGAGATTGAACTACTTTTAAAAATTAATACCTGAAAAAAAAATAAAGGGATTAAATATCATGAATTTCATTAGTCTAATCTAAAGTGACACGTGTAGTTATTATTTTAGTCATAAAATATTATTAATCCAAAGTACTATTAATTCCGTCCGATTTAATCTCGCAAACAAACATATTTATAGTATAGTATGTATCTCAAACTTAGACTTGACTTGTATAGTTTCCGAGTTAATTAATTTATTTTAATTTATTACCAAATTCACAAATGTTAATTAGAGCTACTTGTTGGAGAGCATGTACGCCAACTTTCGGAAGCACCGAGTGCAATCACATGTGCAAACAAATAAAACTTAACTGTGGATCTTGTGAGACTGTTAGAACAAACTAGGCTCAAATGTTTATAAAAGGGAAAATGAGATAATATAAACACTCAAAACTTTTTAAAAAAACTCAAAACTTTTTGCTTTTAAAAAGTTTTGTTAACCACTGATAGATATAGCTACAAAAGCAGAAAAACTATAATGAATATTAAGACGTGAACACAAGCATAAAGTTAAAATTGTTGTATTAAAACCTGAAGTTTTTCTGAAAATCTGTTTAATCACAAATGTCATTAATCAGCTACAATCTTTAATGAATTACGGCTACAATTACGCATTCACTAGCTTCTCACTTTTTTTGAATATTTCTCTCAAGATATATTACAAATCTTCTTTCTAGTGTTTGTGTGCTTCTCTATATGTGATCCTTTGGATATTCTCTCTTGTATATTGAGAACTCTTTTGCATATTTCGAAGATCAATTGTGACGTGCTTAGATATGCTTCTCTTTCAACATAGCTACATATATGTCACATTTGCAAATGTGGTAGAATCAGGTTCAAAACCCCTTCGGACCATTTCCTCAAGAAGCGTCATTCCCTCATAACATTTTTTGCCCTTCAAAAATCCTTGGACAATGACATTATAAGATACAGAATCTGGCAGACAACCATTTTCAAGAGAAACTCTTTAGCTTGCTCAAATTGCATTCTTAGACAAAACTCGTTTATAAGTATGGTATATGTCCTTACATTAGGATTTAAACCTTTAGAACAAAGGCTATCAAAAAGTTCCCTGGCTTTGTCAAAGTTCCCTTCTTTACAAGTACCATCAATGAGGCAATTATAAAGCAAAATATCAATACAAAATCCCCTTTTCTCCAATGAATGAAGAAGCGATACAGCTTCTGTTGTCTGATGATTTTTGCTTAGTCTGTCTAGCAAGATAGTGCACGTATAGAGGTCAAGCACGATACCATTGACCGTCATCTCATTAAAGAGCTCAAGAGCAGCTCTGCATTTACCAGATTGATATAGCCCATGTAATAAAGTGCTGTAAGTAACAATGTCGGGATTAAGTTCTTCTGAATGCATTTCTCAGAAAAGATGCATTGCCTTATCCATTTTCTTCTTCTTGCAATACCCATTTATCAAACTGCTATATGTTACAATGTTAGGCAAAATGTTTCGATCATTCATGACATTTAATAAATCCATTGCTTCAACCATTTTCCCTTGTAAACAACGCCCATCAATAAGGGCACTGTACGTGACAAGATCTGGATTCATACCTCTTTGAATCATGCTCTGGATTAAACTCTCTGCTTCTTCAATCCTCCCTTCCTTGCAATATGCATCCAACAATATAGTAAATGTATACTTATTAGGGGAGACTCCCGTTGCACACATCTCTTTCCAAATTCTGGTAAGCTCATTCCAACGACCAAAATTGCATAATCCTTGGATCAATGAACTATATGTGACAACATCCGGCGGAATTCCTTTCCCAACCATTTCAGAAAATAGGTTCAAAGCATCATCAATCATTCTATCCTTGCATAGACTGTCTATCACCTTGCTATACGATACGGTGTTAGGTTTACACTTACCTTTTTCAAGAAACTTGAGCAAACCAATGGCTTTGGCTGTGTTTCCTGTTTTGCAGAGGCCATTAATAATCGTATTATACATGACTTCATCCGGTTGACAAACTTTCTCCCTTATCAATTTCTTAAATAATTCCACAGCCTCGGGAGTTCTATCAGCTAAAATGAGTCCGTTTATAAGTGTGCTGAAAGTATGCAAATTCGGTAAATGACCACACTTAAAAAAGCTGGCCAAGATTGCAAAACCATAACCAACTTGATTCAAGTGGCAATAGCAATTGATTTCAACGTTCATGGTATAAGCATCAACAGGAAGGCCCATGAGACTCATTTTCTTAAGAAAAAGAATAGTGGAGTCGTAGTGTTTCATCTTGACAGTAATACCAAGTAATTTAGAAAACTCAACGACCGAGGGGAAAGGTTTCATCTGGAGCATTTTGTCGAACACCTTCTGGGCATCATGAAGATTAGCAACAGCATCAAAGTTAAACAATGGTGTCCTTGACCGAAATTCGGATCCTGAGCTACTGTAAGTCATAGCTACGGCTGCAGAAGAAAAACGAGATTGAGAAAAAGATATACCTTCATCACAACCAAGACATCTGCTCTTTAGAGCTACACTATAAAAGGCTTTTCTCGTACAGATCATTGCGCACGTCTTACCCATGCTGGTCAAAGTCAAGCACCTGCACCACTGCCAGACGTTAGACTTCCCTCTCACAAACTCAGCTCACTCTTAACTATTTTTTACTTAATTTTAGGTGACATTGTTTATACGTGAAACTTTTTATTTTAATCAAATTTTTTATTCATATCAATCCTTATTTAATATTTTTTTTTGCATGTAAAAAAGTCAAATGTCAATTATTATGAAACGGAAGAAGTATTGCACAATTTTGTTTATTGTAATACCTTTTTTGGGTTTGAATTCCATAAACTCTAATAGAGAGACGGATTACGAAATTCAATAGTGTACAAGAAAAGAAAGTTTTATCTAGGACATATGAGATAATTGATTTTTTTAATTAATTAATTAATCATGATTTGGAACGGAGAACACTGCTTAGGTTTAGATTAGAAAGAAAGTTTTATCTAGGACATATGAGATAATTGATTTTTTTTAATTAATTAATTAATCGTGATTTGGAACGGAAAAAATTGCTTAGGTTTAGATTAGACAATATATATCCTCCTCATTCAACAAACAAAACATGAATGACAATCACTATTACAAATTGAAATTATTGAAGTGATTCTCCAGGAATCCAGGAATTATAGATGAAATGAGAGTAAACCGTGATAAGGAGAAGTAGTAGGATTAGGAAGTCGAGAGAACCGGTCGTCGTTTTTTATCGAAACGGAAGGAGCAAAATGTTTTTATTTATCGTAATATATGGAACGACCGTGTTTTATATATGCCTTAGACAACTTTGGCTAAAGCAATGCTTTAGAATCTCTTTTTCTATATATATATATATATGGTTGATCCATGTATAACGTTAATTATGAAGAATTTTGTAATTAATATATTTTTAATTGTTGATCGAATGATTCAAAGGTCCACAATCCTACTCAACCCTACCCCCCACTGCCCCCAACACCACCATCTTAAATCACTACACATACTACTCTATTATTGTCAATGACTTATCATTATTTGACTTTATATTCTTAAACATATTTGTGTATATCCAAATGTTAATAGATATCACATAATCACATATAACATTTTAATCCCAAACAAATAGTCACGCATGCCAAACATATTGTAATTGTAGAAATTTTTTGACAAATTCTAGATACAAGTTTTACGTTTAGTAGATTCCATCGTTTAGTAGATTCATACCTTTGGGACCTAACGCCAAGAATGTCATATAATAATTACTTTCTAATATGTTCACAATATGTTAAAGAAAATTTTATAAAATACTAGTAATGTATTGAAGATTACGATCAGTTACGGAGTTCTTGCACAACTTAAACATATTTTATTATTATTTTTAATTTTTTTTAACATTTTAATTTTGACTTTTTATTTTTCTTAAAGAAAATTTTAATACATTTTAGATGTTATATAGTATTTTAGAGTAATTATCTTTTTCTTAAGTTTATAGATGATATATTTTAGAATTATGTTTCTTATTTATATTTTTTGTGCATGTGAGGTAAATATATAATTTTTTATAGATTGAGTTAATAAATTTTTTGTTGGTTTTGTTTTGGTTTTATGAGTTTTTTTTATTGTTGTATGATTTTAAATTATTAACACGATAGTTTTTCCCGTGAGTCTTTACCATTTTTCTTTACCTAGCACTTTTTTATTTGTTTCTTTTTTTGTGCGAGTTTTTAGGATGAATTTTTATGGTGATTTTTTTTAATTACCATACGTACATGCCCTCATTTCGTGTCTTATGACTTTATTATATACGTATAGATATAAATAATTTAATATTATTTAAAGTTCTCTCTGTCATTACAAAATTATGAATTTTCACATATTTTGCACAAAAAAGAGTTATAAGGCTTTACTTGCGAGAAAAAGGAAAAAAGACCTTGTTCGTTAAAAGCCTCATAATTTACTCTACAGTAATGTCAAATTACAAAATTAATTCAATTATTACTTTTTTTTTTATGTTACTTAGGAAACCGCCACTATTAAACTTACGTATTGAAATACCTATCAGTAACTATGCCCGAGTACTGGGGGCACATCCAGGTCGGTCTCTTTCGGATACCAAAATTCCCAAAACGTGCTGATAAAAATTTAACTTTCCATACAAGTGTTATTTTTATTTGTTTTACCAATTTACCCTCAGTTATACTCAATGTTTTGAACCCACACCGGACTAACCGGTCCATTCCGTTGGGCCATCGACCAGTCAGGTCATCGGTTAACCCTCTAAGACTATTTTTGTTCAAAAATTGTTTTGTACGGGTGAATCATGGTTGAACTTTTTCGAGTTTTTTGATAATTGCTTTCAAAACAATTGAAGCCCAACGTTGTTACTTTCAATACTCTATTACATGGGCTATATAAGTGTGGTAAATGCACAGCTGCTCTTGAGCTCGTTAATGAGATGACAGCCAATGGTATTGTGCCTGACCTGTGCACTCGCAATATCTTGTTGGACGGACCAAGCAAAAATCGTCAAATTAGCGAAGCATTAGCTTTACTTCACTCATGGGAGAAAAGGGGATTATATATTGATATTTCTCTCTACAATTGCCTCATTGATGGTACTAGCAAAGAAGAGAACTTTGACACAGCAAGAGTTTTCACATGCATAAATCTATTTACTTCGTCTAACACGATCCGAAATGACGCCAAGGAGACCTTCGGTTAACTCTGACAATGTTACTAATCTTAATGATGCCCACAACATGTTCGACAAAATGCTCCAGATGAAACCTAGGCCCTGGGTCATTGAGTTTGCTAAATTACTTACTATTATTGTCAAGATGAAACATTATGACTCTGCTATCTGTTTTCTTAAGAAAATGAGTTCCATGGGCGTTGTTGTTAATGATTATACTATGAACAATGCCATCAACTGTTATTGCCAATTGAACCATCTTGGTTATGGCTTTGCCAATTAAATCATTGCAATAACAGTTGGCAATAGCAGTTGATGGCAATGTTCATGGTATAATCACCAACAGCAACGCCCATCAAACTCATTTTCTTAAGAAAAAGGATAGCATAAACATAATGTTTTCCCTTTTTTTTTTTTGGGTAAAGAATAATGTTTCCTCTTGACAATAATACTGTGTTGTTTAGCTGTTAATACATCTGAACAGTTTAAAGATCTGAGCGTGTTCGGATATTGTATCGTTCAGACCATTTGTTTAGTCTACCACTTATCTCGTTCAGACCATCTGAGCGTGTTCGGATATTGTATCGTTCAGACCATTTGTTTAGTTTATCACTTACTTAATCCAGTAATCCAAAAAATTAAAGCTGAATCGAGTAAAACCTGATAAAATAATAAAATAGATTAATTCAAATATTTAAAGTAAATTATTAAATAAATAATTAAATTTATATTGAGATTCAAACATAAATACTTAACTGATTCAGTAAATTCAAATTTGATGAATCTATTTAAATTCGAACAATTGATAAAACAAACGCAGTTTCTGATGAATTTATTTAGATTCTGACACTTGATAAAATAAACACAGCCCAAGTAATTTATTAAACCGAAGGACGGATGTCATAGGTTTTATTTGGAGCATTTTGTCGAACACGTTACTGCATCATTAAGATTAGCAACATTGTAAAAGTTAATCCATGGTCTCGCCGACACAAATTGGGATCCAGAGATACAATAATTCATGGAATATAAGAGAAAAAGGTACAACAGCAGTAGAAAAACGAGATCGCAAGAAAAATACACCTTCACCATCATCATAAGGTAAAGGTAGAGATCTGCACAATACAGCTAAAGTAGAAGAAGCTTTTCTCGGGCGGATCATTATTTAAAGTTGAATAAAATAACATTTCGTTTATGATGTTTATACTTGTTAAAATCATTTTCGTAGAGAACTCGATTAATAAAGATATTAAATTTAAGTTTATCGTAAATATATATGTCAATTTTTCTTTAATTTATTATGTCTAATTTCTGAGTATGCTCGTAAGATATATGTCTTACATGTATAATATTGTCTTATGAAAGATGTAGCTAATTAATTTGTCATAATAAATTTGTATCAAATTGAAACTTTTCTAGATTTTAATTTAAACTTTTTATGTTTCTTAATTGTTTGTACTTCAATTTGACAATGGATTGAAGATTAGATTGTAGTGGAGTAATGCCCGACTCTCAATGTTAAGATATACAACAACAAAATAACAAGATTTATAAAGTTTTATGATCCACCTCAAATTTTCTTTAAAAATGACAACTCAAGCCCAAGCTCCAGGTAAACAGTCAACTTAACAAGGAGTGACAAGGTCCAAATCCACTTTATCTTGCATAGTCTAAGTTCATCCACTTTATTTTGGTACATTTTTTCAATGTCTTCCTTTAATTTTAACATTAGATTAGATTTTGTATTTATAGTTAAACAAGGTAACTACAATGTTGGAGGAAGTTCTCAATCCCAACGAAACGAGCAACAAAATAATTTTGATGATGAAGAATAACAAAATGATCAGCAAAATAACTTTAATAATACAAATGTTGATGAAAAGGAAAACACTGTACCATTTTTGAGTCAAAATTTTTGTTTTGTTGATGAAGCTGAAGTTTTTTACAGAAGATATGCTACAAAAATGGTTTTGAGATAAAAATTGAAACTTCTCGTAAGCATGCTCATAAAACAGATCTTTATTCTAGACTTTTTATTTAGAAGAAAGCAAAACCTCCTATAGAACGTACAAATATTGGAGATGAAAATGTTCAAGTAGAAAAAGGTACACGATAGAGAGATTGTATCTGTCATTGTCTGTGCAAGGCTAGAATGTACATTGTTCATGATAAAAATAGTGATTAATGGAGGGTATCAAGACTTGAATTCAATCACAATCATGAACTAGTTAGCCCGAGTAAGATAAATTTTATAGAAATGATGTCAATATATGAATTGTTTCATGATTCGTTATTTTAAGGTCTTTTCGTTGTATTCACTTACAACAAGAAACAACCACCAGTATTTGGTTATCAAAAAATTACTCCGGTGGATAGAGACATCATAGATTTGTTCAATGGCACGGGAGTGGGTCCGATAGACTTTATAGGTGTTTTTAAGAAATGTTATGGTAGTCGAGAAAATGTTGAGTTTTGTGATCGGGATATAAGAAATGTGATTCGAGATCTTTCAAATTCTTCGAATGAATCGGATGATGTAACAGTGGCATTACGTACATTAAGAAGTCTTGAAGTGAATAGTTTAGGCCGGTTCTTTTATTGCACCAAAGTTGACGAAGAAAATCATTTATCTTGTATTGTGTGCATCGATTCTAGAAGTATAATTGCATATAAGAATTTTGGTGATGAGATTGGTAGTCAGTTGAGCAGTATTGGCTAGGTGTTATTAACATGTATCTGAGATGTGTGATATATATCAACCACTTGTAGATGCATATGATGAAGATGAGTAAATTTAGCCAAAAACTAATGCTGGGGATGAAAATGATGATGATGATGGAGAAATTCTACCTCCTATCACATCCCAAACAAAAGGAACGAAAAAAGAAAAAAATAAACAAAAGTAGAATAGAAATTCATGGAGATACAAGAAGAGGAAGAAAATGTTTTATTTGTAAACAATACACACACCACGATAAAACAAATCATCTTGCAGTCATGGCAGCGAGACAAAAATCACAAACATCATGAAATGAAATTATGATTGTATTGAAATTTATTTTTATGATTTAGCAAAAAAAATGAGTCGATCAATGATTTATTTTTATATTGTGTTAAAGGAGAAAATATTGTACCATTTGTAGTCCATTTGTATTCTGTTTTGGTCTATTCAATAGTTTTAGTTCATCAGCGGTTAATATTAGTTCATCAGCGGATATTAGTTCATCCGAAGTTTACATTAGTTCATCAGCAGTTAAAATTTCTTCATCAGCAATTAATATTAGTTCATCAACAGTTAATATTTCTTCATCGGCAGTTAATATTAGTTCATCAGCAGTTAAAATTTCTTCATCAATAGTTAACATTACTTCTCCAACGGCTAATTTTAGTTCATCAGCAGTTAATAGTAGTTCATCAGTGGTTAAAATTTCTTCATCATCAGTTAATATTAGTTCATTAGTAGTTAACATTAATTCATCAGCAATTAATATTTTTTCATCAATAGTTAATATTTCTTCATTAGTAGTTAATATTAGTTCTTCAGTAATTAAAATTTCTTCATCAACAATTAATATTAATTCAACAGAAGATATTAGTTCATCAACAATTAAATAGTAGTGAAATAAGATTTTATAGTGAATAGAAAGATAATGCTTTAGTCCTCTGTTGTTTTATCATCCATCAGCAGATATTAACACATAAGAGGATAAATTCTTCATCAACAGTTAATATTAGTTCATCAGCAGTTAATATTTCTTCATTAGCAGTTAATATTAGTTCATCAACAGTTAATATTAGTTCATCAGCAGCTAAATAGTAGTGAAATAAAATTTTATAATGAATAGAAAAATAATGTTTTTATCCTTTGTTGCTTTATTATCCATCAGTAGATATTAACCCATCAAAGGATAAATTCTTCATCAGCAGTCAATATTAGTTCATTAGCAGTTAATATTTTTTCATCAGAAGATAATATTAGTTCATCAATAGTTAAAGTTTCTTTATCAGCAGTTAATATTAGCTAATCAGAAGATATTAGTTCATCAACGGTTAAATAGTAGTGAAATAAGATTTTATAGTGAATAGAAAGATAATCCTTTTATCCTCTATTGCTTTATCATCCATCAGTAGATATTAACCCATTAGAGGATAAATTCTTCACAAGTCGATATTATCCTTTGGTGGTTGCTTACATTATCCTATGATGGTAATTTACATTATCCATATCTTTATTAGTGACGTGTATTCTAAAACCTAAATTATTTTAAAATATTATACGCGCCAGTATTAGCAGCGTGGTATATTGAACCACACCACTATTAGTGACGTGATTATTTTATTTTAATTGAATTTATATTTTTAATAGTTTATAAATTACATAATAATTATTAATGATAATTTATAATCATGAACATTATATAAACTATATTATATAATATTTATGACTTAAATAATTTCAATAATTAAATAAAATTCTCTTCAAAATCTTATTTCACTACTATTTATGAATTATCTATTATTGAACTACCATTTAAGCATTATATTTCTATTCACTATACAATCTTATTTCACTACTATTTATATAAAATATATTATTGTTATTTTAAATAATATAAAATATAGTGGCATGGCTATAATTACATATAGTGGTGTGGCTATAATTAAATACTATAAATACATAATAATTATCAATGATAATTTATAATCATGAAAATTACATAAACTATATCATATGAAAATTAGATAAACTATATAATCATGAAAATTATTAACTCATAAATATTATAATGTAATTTATTAAGTCAGTAATTATTAAGTCATAAATATTGATAATTATAATGTAATTTATAAACTATTAAGAATATAAATTAAATTAAAATAAAATAACCACGTCAGTAATAGTGGCGTGGTTTAATAAACAACGCTACTAATACTAGCGCGTATAATATTTTAAAATAATTTAGGGGTTTAGAATACACGCCACTAATAGAGACGTGAATAATGTAAACTGCCATAAGAGAATGATGTAAACGGTCATCAGAGGATAACATCGACTAAAGTATAATTTATTTTCCGATGGGTTAATATCTGGTGATGGATGATAAAACAACAGAGGAAAAAAGCATTATCTTTCTGTGCACTATTAAATCTTATTTCACCGATATGTGTAATTATGCAGTTACCAACACAAAACATAATATACAGTCAGAATACCACAAAACAAAATATCAAGTTATGCAATTCAAAACACAATCATTGCAATTCAAAACCAACATTACAATACCAGATACAATCAAATAAAAATCCATACTAATACAAATTAATAGAAAGACACATCTCTAGCTTTTCGTCTTTGAAGTTCATGTACAATCCTATATCTAAATGTGATAATATATGCCTTCATCCACTTAAGCTCCTCGATATAGTAATGTTGAGTGAAATAATCAATACATTTCATTACAAATACCGCACAATCATTGTCACCATCTTGTTTTGGACGATTTTTGACAAATCTCACATTCGACACTTTATTGGGGAAAACATCTCCACGCGATGAATGAAGCATTACAGAAATAATACTAACTTGCAAAATTAAATAATATTAGAATAAGTATAAAGATATAAGTCATATAAATCCATGCGTCATTTTTTCACATCATATATCAGCAGGGCATGGTGTTGGCGCTCTGTATGAAAGATTGAGATAAAAATATAATCAACCTCACCTATGGAATGTCCTAAAGCCGGGGATAGATATGACTGGTTGAAGTCATTGAGATCCACAATCAACTGAGGACTTTGATCAGTCCAAATCGGATATCTCACTGCCATATCAATGAAAGAAGTGGCAAAGAAATGAAATTTTGTCCATCGTGAGATATTCTGCCTTTGAATTAGGTGATGTTCCCTCCGCTTAGGCATATTTATATAGGAAACAACGATATTATTGACAACCAACGTAGGTGGTCATAGATTGTACGTGTCGTCAAGACTTAGGCACACCACACCTTCAATTCTGAGCGGAAATGGGAGAAGGAGATGCTATGTTGCATGGAACGAAGAAAAACCTATCAATTATGGTTATCTTCTCCTTTCTCAATGACTTCGTGGGGTCTCTATATGTTGGCTGCACTAGGGGAACAACAGGACTGTAACAATCTTTAAATTCACTTGTGTACGACCTGTGTAATGCAATGGGGGACGGCCTCGGGGACGGGTGTGACATCGAGGCCCTAGGTGATGAATAATATTCGTTTCTCTGAGCAACAATACGATCACCCTGTCCCTCTATAAGTTCAATTCTGTCTTGCATGTCACCCATTAAACGATCATATTGTTCCATTCATTGGCATGTATCTTCCTGACTTAGCTTCCTCTCTTCGAAATTTCTAAAGAGTAACCGCGCATCCTCAATTTACACCATAAATGAATATACATAATTGACATTATTTCGAGTATTCAAATTGAATAATAACAACAATATAAAATACTTACCAGAAATTAATTCTGATAAATTAACATGATCTCGCGATTATGAATAAATCCATATAGGAGAAAAGGACTCACAATAATAAATAAATCTAAACTTAGAGAAAAAGATCTCAAATAGGGAAAAACAAAATCTCAAATGACAACTTTATTCCAAACAATTGAACAAAAACAAATGAAAAGAAGAAGATACAGGGGAAAACATTCTCCATTAACAGAGAAAACTCTTCCCATATCTATATACTTTATAAAGGAGGCTATGGTTTTGAGAGAGAGTAAAAAGAAGGGAATTATGCCTTAATATTTGAACATATATTTTCTAATATTTTGTTTTTAAATAGAAGTAGAAATTGATGGAAGTAGAAGTGAATTAGGAGAATTTGATTAAAGTGTAAGTGAGTTAGAAAATGACTATAAGGAAGAAAAATAATTAGAAGATGATAATATTAAAAAGAAAAAGTGCATAACCATAAGATAAAACAAGTACGTTTGTGTTTTTAAAGTATAGTATATAGATATAAAAGAGTTTTCACAGATTGAGCCGATTTAAAGTGAACTCATAAAATTTATCCAATTAAGTAATTAGAGTTAAATTACTTACCGTTGTATTTATTGATTAATTAATTTACTTACCATAATTGAAAAAGGACAATAAAAACAATTAGAATATTAATCAATAAGTTTACAAATTAATTCTACCTGTGCAAAAATTTGAAATTACTTTTATAATTTATTACCAGAAAACTACTTTTACAATTTAAAATATAAGATGCAGAATGTAGAATCACATTCACATCCTCTAGTGGCTATAAAAGCACCTAATCAGCTAACACATACATACAACATAGAAAGATGGATTTCTCAAAGTTTATCATACTCTTTATATTCATTGGAGCTTCTATTGCCAGCTTGTCCTTTGCAATAGATGCAAATCAGGGTGATATAGATTTCTTTGGAAAAGGCAAGTTATTTATCTTTTTATTTTTCATTTTTTATTTTAGAATACAAAAATGCTACCTGCCTCATTGTATCGAGTCATTTTGCATTTTAACTAATTTATTAATATTTAAATAACATTTTTTTTGCCGATAAAAAAAACATTTTTCTCAATTACCACTCAAGAAGTACATATATTGTGCTATCAAGTTAATTTCTTGGCCTAATTTCTAGATTTTGTTAATTAAGGAATTAATTCGTTATTTTTATTTATAACAGATTCACAAATATTATATAGAGCCACATGCTCGAGAGCATGTACACCAACATTTGGAAGCACCGAGTGCAACATTATGTGCAAACAGATAAAACTTAATCGTGGATCTTGTGAGGCTATCGGAGCGCCTCAACTTCGTTGTTGCTGCTATACCGATTAAATATGTGATTAATTTCACGGCAAATGTTTGTTGGTGACAGTATTTTTGATATTAGTAAAACTAAAAAAAATGTTGAAATTATATATTTTGGCGAAAGTTTTGAAAAATTATACATGGATTCTTTCGTACACATGCGTGTGTGAAAATTATATATGTATAAATATGTGCGCATACCGCACACATGCTACGCTACTAAGAATGATATTATTACATGCCGAGGTTATGTCGTTAATTTGGTGGTTTATTAAATTTTTAATTATTAATTATCAGAAAATAATGAATTTATTAAGATTTCCAACATTATTATCAGAAAATTACATAATTTATTAAGAATTTACTCCATCTGTTTCAAAAAAATAGTTACATTTTAAAAAATTATGTAATACTTTTACGAAAGTGTATGATTAAAATTTGAATTTAATTGACTTCGATTGTAAAATAATTGACATTATAAAATACATTTAATTTCAACAAAACAAATTCTTTATTATACATTGTTAAATTCTTGCCATGATTTAAATTTTAAAATTTTACAATATAGTACAAATCAAATAAGATGTAACTTTTTTTGTAAAACGGAAGTAGTATATATTAGTAATGTAAAAACTGCCCTCAACAAATGTTCGCTAAAGATATAAATTCTTAAAAGATAACTCCTGTCATTAGTAGAAGAATTATAACTTGGACAATAATATAAATTTCATTAAATAACAAATGATTAACTCAAAATTAGAACAATATAATTTAATTTTAATGAGTTTAATCGTTTTACTGAAATATCCAACATTTTTGTCTTTCATACAACATTAAAATTCAAATGAACATATAGTACTTATAATTTGCGTTCACGAGGAAGGGAATTTCTAAAAACTCTAGGATTGAAAATAATATAGATAAATATTATGTCTATAACACTAAAGTTAAAATAATATATACAAATTTTAGTTTTGGAAATGAGTCAAACCAAAACATAACATTAAATATTATATCTTAAATCAGATGAAAACCGATGGAGTACAAATCAAATCCTTTGTTGCCTATAAAAGCAAGTAAAATGGCTCGCAGCTAGCATATATCTACAACGGAGAATTTTTTTGGTGATTGTATTGTTTATTTCCTTTGTTTTAAAATCTATTAAAACAAATAATTATTCTTAGTTTCAATAAGATTTTTGTCTTTACCGGAAAAAACAAAGAGAATTTACAACAAAGAAATATGGGTTTGTCAAAGTTTATTATTCTCTTTTTAATCATCGGAGCTTCCATTCCCAACATGTCCATTGCTACAAAGGCAAAACAATGGTGGTATACGTTTCCTTGCTCCAACTAAGTTTCAAATTTTAGAAAGAAAATAGCCTGTTTGTTTGGACTTAAATTTTAGAAATTTAAATTTTGATAATATAAAATTGTATTGTTAGAATCTAAATTTTCTAAAATTTAAATTGAAACAAATAAAACATACAATTGACTTACATTTTTCTCCAATTTAAATATTCTCTCCCTTCGTTATATAAAAGTAGAAGTTTTTTTTTACAAAAAAAAACTTTTTTTAGGAAACTAAATTAGAAGCTAGATTGTGTATAATTGTTAAAAATTATTATATTTTTTCCCTAACCCTGGGGAACCTCCCTTCAAAATTATTATCTAACCACGACTAATTGAATGAAATTAAGAAGAATATATAATAATAATATAATGTGATTCATTTATCCGATGTTTTGATTTAAATATATGTTGCTGTAATTTGTGAAACTGTGAGCTTATAATCGGGCACCGTTAAGACTATATCTATTATTATGCTTCGTTAAGTTTGAGTAAATGGAATAAGAAGACAATTAATTTAATTTATGTGTATTTATTAAAAAATATTATAAAATTTTATGTTCTTAATGAGAAATGGTGGTGGAATGAATCATTCCTCACATGTATAATTTCATTTCACAATGAGAAAAAATAATTCATTCTTTATTTATTTTTATTGTGATTCTCTCTTATTTCTCTCTTCATCACTCATTCCATTATTATTTTTCACTATATTTTGATATATTTTTCTCCCCATTCCCTTTGCTCAAACCGAACAAAGAATTAGAGTGTGACTTATAAGCTGTATTATTTAAATTGTGTATGTTATATTTCTCTATTGTTGGGTTTAGTTTTTTTTTTTTCTTTTTAAAATTGTGGTATGTGATATTTCTTTAATGTTGGGTTAGAGAGACATGGTCTGTTTGTTTGCAGGATTATAGAGGGACTTAAATTATTTAGTTAATTTAAAAAATAATTATGTGTTTGTTTTGTCACTTTAAACTTAACTAATTAATCTTACGAAATACTATTATGTTTATTTGACATATGGATTAGACTAAATAGTCTCATTTAAAATAAAATATCCCAATAGAAGGGATTAAATAAATGGGAGGAACATTATGAGTTTCATTAGTTTACTCCGACAAAATTGTTACTCTAGTTTTTTGTGATCATTGATCCAATTCTAAGGTATTATTAATCTGAAAATACTATTAATTTCATCCAATTCAATCCTGCAAATAAACGTATTCAGAGTGTGTGTCGAACTTAGGCATGGCTTGTATAGTTTCTTAGTTAATTAATTTATTTTGATTTATTACCAGATTCACAAATATTATTTAGAGCCACTTGTTTGAGAGCATGTATGCCAATTTTCGGAAGCACAGAGTGCAATAACATGTGCAAACAAATAAAACTGAACCGCGGATCTTGTGAGGCTGTTGGAACGCCCGAACTTTATTGTTGTTATTATACTGATTAAATATGTTATACTCAAATACATTTGGTTAACCAAATTAAGCATTTGTATTTCATTATGTCTCAAATAATTTGAAGAATACTGTATTTGTGTTAATGTTAAATTCGATTGAGAAGCATTCATCGGAAATTTTTACTTTTATTTTTTATTTTTGGGGTTTCCAATTATTTTAACTTTCTAAGGTCAATGCTAAATTCCATTCGTATATAGTTTTCTTTTTGGAAAAAGAGAATTAAGTTATAATTCATTTTTATAATGCTATCCATTTATATTGTGCTTTGGTTTTCAAATTATTTGAGAAACATCTAACCTTACCGATTAAAAGAGTATATAAAAATAAACTTTATGAAATTTTTAATGATTTTTAAAGCTCTTTTACATAGATTTTATAATCATATAAAAATCAACATATGTTAGTCATTGAAAATATACAAATTTTACATAATTATAAAAATCATGCTATACACTATAAAATGAGATAAAAATTAATATACTACTCTATCTTTTGTTATTATTTCAATTCGTATGGTTGAATTTTTTTTATAGATTATAAATTCATAGATATAGAATTTGTATGTAAAATTTAAAATATGAGTTATAACTCAATTATGTTGACCACTTTCTCTTTTTATAAGGATATGAGAATTGAACAATACATCGAAATCTTAGGTGATAATATATGTAACTGCATTGTACATAATTATATTTTAGGGAGTGAATAGATTTAAGTATTTATGCTTTCTCTTTTTATAAGGATATGAGAATTGAACGATACATCGAAATCTTAGGTGATAATATATGTAACTGCATTGCACATAATTATATTTTAGGGAGTGAATAGATTTAAGAATTTATGCTTCAAGGAGTGAATAGATTTAAGCATTACTCATCGTTCCCATCAAATAAGTTTTTTAGGTAATATTTTTTATGTCCTACTATATAAGTCTTGTACATTTTTTAGGTAAAATTTATTGATTCATTTTCTAAAATACCTTCAATTAAATATGATAAAAATTAATTATTTAATAAAGAGAAGAAATACTACTCTTGGATATTAAAAGGTTATTTTTTTACGTTCCATACAAAATGAATATATTAATTAGTAATTTTTTAATATTTATAAATTGTTAAAAAAAAAACTTATACAAAGGAATGGAGAGAATAATATTTAAAAGAAGATTAAATCAATTTGTGTGGGTATGGAAGTGTTTGAGAATAAAAGATGAGTTTATCAAGACATTACAGAGACAGGCTCTGATAGTTATTCAGCTGGTTCAGTTCGAATTAATTCCTCGGTCGTTATTCAATAGTGTATTACGAGCTTCTATAACATCATTCAATGGTATTATCACCGATTCTATACTTTTATGCAGGAGCGTAAACGTAACTCGATATATCCGAAATTTGTTTATATTTGTATTTAAAAAAGTGAATATTATTTGTATTTGATTAAAAACGAATATGAATACAGATATATACTTATTCATATCCGTAATATCTATTTTTTAATTAGAATTATTATTTATTTTAAATTTTATACAACATTTAAATGAAATTCATATATTTTTATGTATTTTCTTAAAGTAATATAAAAGTTTATGGTCAAATATAATTGGAAACTAGTTTAGAAATTCATGTACAACACGGATAATTTATTTTTAATTATAATTAATTATTTTATTTTAATAGATTAGTTTAATTAATAATTTATATTATAATTGACTTAGTTCACATTGATTAATCATGTTAAATTATATTATTATTTGTTATTATCAATTTAATTGTAGTTATTTTAATAATATAAATTTGATTAATAATTAATTTTATTATGTCATTAATTTGATAGTAATGTAGTCCGTAAATAAGTTCATTTCAATCAATCTAATTTGTAAAATATTATTGTTAATTAATAAATTAGTATAAATAGATCGATTGATAGATAAGTATAGATAATTCATACATAGACCTACTCTGAATCAATAAATAAGTTCACTTCAATCAATCTAATTTGCAAAAAATTATTCTTATTTAATAAATTAGTATAAATAATTAAATTGATTGATAGGTATATAAATATAGATAGTCCGTAAATGAATTTACTCTTCACCAGTCCAATTCGTGATGAAAGAATAAAAAAATAGTTTAGTATGAACATGATAGACTCAATTCGTATAATTAGATAGACTAATACTAATAAATAATAAAATTAAAGAGTACTCTTGAACGTATTTTCTTATTGTGAATTAGTAGATTAATATAGATGTATTACAAAATAAATATTTCAATTTGTATGATAATTTGTTTAATTTATTGAAATATTTAGTATATGTCACATAAATAATTAAATTTATTTTTGTAGTCTTATATCCGAAATATCCAATATTCGCATTTATATTCGTTATTAGACTGATATTATCCTTATTTGTATCCGCACTAAATGAATATAAATACAAATATAAACATATTACTCTTAATTCTATGTTCTAATATAAAAAATCTACACTTGTATATTAGAATTTTATCCAATGACGTTTAAGTGGAAGTTGTTGAATGATGTAATGCATCATTTTGATCGATTGAAGATTTGTCCAAGACCGAAGCCACTTGCCGCATTTTGAACAAAGTTGGTTGGAGTGTTCAGTGTTCTCTTCCACTTACAAAGTTGTGTTTTTTCGTGTTACTCTTATGTTGTGAGTCTTGTAGTTATTTTGCTTGATGGGTTTGCATTTCACTTTTATAAGGCTTTTTGAGCAGTAATATATATACCAAATATTTGGGACTCATTATTACTTTAATTAGTTCTCACGTTCTTCGAACGGATCTCTTAATTGTTAATTGTTAAAAAGGTTGTCCAAAAATAATATATAAGAAATACTCAATAAAACTAACAAGTAGACCAGATAAAAAGATGTCAACTAAGTTTACTGTTTCTATTTTTATAAAATTTCATTCTATACTAGTTTTTTGAACACACACTTATGCTTGTGCACCAAATGATTTAAGTGTAGTATTGATTTAACCATATATATATATATGGTTCATCTTCCAAATGAAGAAGTTGGTTTGGTTGGGTTGGTTGGTTTGTATGTGGATTGTGTGTTCAATGTAATTTATATTATGTCACAACTACAAAATTTATCATTTGCGCTTATATTTTTTTACATTAACATTGACAACTTTAGAAATAGTTTTCCTTAAATAAAAATAATTAATTGAAAACATCCAAATTTTCTAAAATCACGCATCCAATAGTTATGATAGCTCTAGTTATAAAATTTATACAAAATAATATTTCTATATTTATGTATGCAGATTACATACATTCTTTATAGATGTAAATTTGATATGAACTCAAATTTCTAGACTTGTTAATGTAATTAATGTATATCCAAATTTGGATATAGAAATATTATTAATCGAAATTTGGATATAGAAATATTATTAATCCAAATTTGGAGGAGAGCAGGAAATTTATCAAAGAACAACCTATTATTTTTTACATTAATAACATAATTAGAACACACTTATAAATTATTGAAATAAACTTAATATTAAAATTTACCAAAACAAGTAAATAATTTTATAAAGAAACTGTACAATTTGTAGGGGTGTGTTAGAATACTAAAAAGAGTGAGCTGAGTTTGTGAGAGGGAAGTCTAACGTCTGGCAGTGGTGCAGGTGCTCGACTTTGATCTGAAGAGCAGATGTCTTGGTTGTGATGAAGGTATATCTTTCTCTCAATCTCGTTTTTCTTCTGCAGCCGTAGCTATGAACTACACTAGCTCAGGATCCGAATTTCTGTCCAGGACACCATTGATTAACTTTGATGTTCTTGCTAATCTTAATGATGCCCAGAAGGTGTTCGACAAAATGCTCCAGATGAAACCTTTCCCCTCCGTCGTTGAGTTTACTAAATTACTTGGTATTACTGTCAAGATGAAACACTATGACTCCACTATTCTTTTTCTTAAGAAAATGAGTCTCATGGGCCTTCCTGTTGATGCTTATACCATGAACACTGAAATCAATTGCTATTGCCACTTGAATCAAGTTGGTTATGGTTTTGCAATCTTGGCCAGCTTTTTCAAGTGTGGTCATTTACCGAATTTGCATACTTTCAGCACACTTATAAACAGGACTCATTTTAGCTGATAGAACTCCCAAGGCTGTGGAATTATTTAAGAAATTGATAAGGGAGAAAGTTTGTCAACCGGATGAAGTCATGTATAATACGATTATTAATGGTCTCTGCAAAACAGGAAACACAGCCAAAGCCATTGGTTTGCTCAAGTTTCTTGAAAAAGGTAAGTGTAAACTTGACACCATATCTTATAACACGGTGATAGACAGTCTATGCAAGGATAGAATGATTGATGATGCTTTGAACCTATTTTCTGAAATGGTTGGGAAAGGAATTCCGCCGAATGTTGTCACGTATAATTTATTGATTCGAGGATTATGCAATTTTAGTCGTAGGAATGAGCTTACCAGAATTTGGAAAGAGATGTGTGCAACGGGAGTCTCCCCTGATAAGTATACGTTTACTATATTGGTGGATGCATATTGCAAGGAAGGGAAGATTGAAGAAGCTGAGTATTTAATCCAGAGCATGATTCAGAGAGGTCTGCATCCATGTGTTTTCACGTACACTACCCTGATTGATGGGCATTGTTTACAAGGGAAAATGGACCCTCAAGGACAAAAGTACGTATTATTATACTGTTTTAGTTTTCTCACACACAAAACCTTAGGCCGTCACTGTTGATTCTCAAGGATACTTACTCTTATGTCAGAACTCTCTCCCAACAATGAACCGTCGTTGGAATAAATGATTTTTTTTATCTTTTCAAACTTTTCCGAAGATCATGAAAACCCTTTACTTGGATTTTTGAGCGTCAATACATACATTTGGAATATCTCTTACAAGATAATCCAATTTCACTTTACTAAAAATAATTACCAAGCAATCTGAACACATGTCTTCACACTTTCGTCGTCCTTCCATTATGAAACTGCCACTAAAAGTATAATAACAAAAATATTTAAATTTTTTAAAAAAAACTATCAGGATATTAATCAATAGATAAACTTGTATATCTTGTAAACAAACATGTTGATGCTTGTACCTGTGTAAAATCTAACTGTTTGGTAGTAGTTGGAGAAGAATGTCTGCCCCCAGCTTTATAAGGAGGGTGATTGAGAAGATAGATAAAAGGTAGCATTTAAAAGGACATGTGCAACATTGGGAACTGTGAATATTGTAAGTCTCTCAATGCTTACTTCAACTTTCAAGAAACAAATCTATTTAGATTTATCTTGGAGGTTTAATAGTTAGAATTACACTATTGTTCGTGCTTACCTTTTTCCTCTTTTGAGCTACAAAATATAATCCTCTCATTTCCGAAATATACTAGCCAAGTTTGAGTTTTGAAAATTTACTCAACTCACTTTTGTAAGTAAATATTCATGAAGAAACAATAAATTTATAAAATGAGAACCTAATTAAATAAATGAAAAAAAAAGTAACAATAAAAAGTGAAAAGACTAAATATGATAAAGCATTCAAATAAAACCTTAAATTGAGATGAGAAATATTTTTTTTCCCAACAAACATGTTTACATTTGAATGTTTTTTATTAGAATAATTGTAAACACGTGGGACCTCTCTTATCTGGGGTGGTGACTTGCCTGCTCAAATATATGCCTCGTATTCTAACACATTCGCTTTGTAACTTTGTAATCGACAAATAAGCCTCTTTTTAGTTATTGCTATTGAAGAAACTAAAATGTTAATGAATATGTGACAACCCTAGATAACATAGAACATCAAATGAGGCATAAGTTGGAGTAATTTAGCCGATCACCTCGTCTTCTACTATTCAAACCCATGTATAATGTAACTCGCAGTTCTTCATTCCCAAAAAATTGTTTACATCTATAACACAACTCTGTCAATAGATTTAAATTCAAATGACTTGGAAAAACTCCCATCTTCATCAAAGAGAATATTGTAAATAATACTAATAATACAGTAAACATCTTCAAGTTCTAGCAGACTTGAAATAGTAACGTTCTATAGCCAGATAAAGTGAAGTGAAGACGCCAAAACAGGTAATTTGAACACTTATGTTCCATACACAAAAGTGAATGGTATCTACCAGAGAAGTTTGAACTGTCGTTCGCAGATTGAAAATCCTTCATCCTTGGAATTATTCCTATGATAAGCAAGCAACATTGTCTTAGACTCCTCATCCACAAGGCCCATATTGTTGTAAACATCCAATCGCACAAGGTCGAAAAAGGAAGAACCTTCACACAGGAAGGTATTGATATGTGAAGCAAGCTTCAGAATTTCGTCGTCCACCTCAAAGCCTAGGCAGTAGCGAACGTCAAGTTGCACAAGTTCTTTGCATCCTTTCAAAATCTGCACTAGAGAATCCTTCTTAATATATCCTCCTTTTTAAGTCCAAATACTTGATTCTTGGCAGAAGAGAGACGAGGGCAAAAGCCGTACCATATGTGATATAAGGACAAGCAACACTTAGATCAACAAAGTTCTGGCAGCAAAGACTAATATAGGTAAACATTTCTACCAGTTTGGAAGAGCAGCTCTCTCGACTCCTCTGAAACAATTTCAATGATGTTGATGCAACATCTAATCCTTAACTTCTCGACATGTCCAATTCTGTATGAGGCTTGGAAAAATGTTAATTTTCTCAGAACTTAAGCTCGAATCCAAGCTTAAAGATTTCAACGCAGGGCATCTGCATGCAAGAAAAGTTCAACAAATTTCATGAAGATTTCATGAACAATCTTAAAAGAAAGATATTTAAAAAAATTGAGACATTCAATAGTTCTGGGGACACTTATTGCTTTATTACCAAAACACCTAAGAAGCACGGGTTGGGGTTCGTCATGCAGGGATTCGGCAATTCAAAAAATCTCACAAAATAGGGATTTGTGGATTCAGCACATATATAAATTTATACATATTAAACATAGAATTATGCAAGAAAATCAAAATCTTTCCCATTTTTATATTAAATTTCTAGGTAGTCTTTTCAAATTACATTACACTAACTAGTAAAACATATAAAAATAGTTATATTTGTATTATTTCATCATTCAAAAGAAAAGTTAAACCACAGAAGAATCCCTTATAAGAATCACACCATAACTAGAAGAATCCAAGAATCTAAGAAGGGGATTCAAGGATTCGACAACCTATAGAAGAACCCCTGCTTCTTAGCAAAACACCAATAAATGGTTAAGATTTGGACTTCAAAAAGAATTTTACAAGCATATATTTCATTGAATTAAGCTGGACATAATAGAGCTCAGTTTACATGCACACACTTACTCATTTGAAATACACACCAAGAGTTCCTCTGAGGTAGCGCCCTCTGGTAGGTTTAACATTGTTGCACATCTTTGGCTGCGGACAACCATAAGCTTCATGAGACCATCCACAAACAGCGCTCCAAATGTATTTTGAATCGTCAATGGATCAACAATAAGTTTCCAGCATAAAGGATTGTAAGATGCTCTGTACCATGATTTGCATACATACGGGATGTCAAATACCAGTGAAACCAATTCTACTCCATTGAAAATTATCACCAAACAATCTGTGCTCATGTCTTCCCATTTTCGTCCCTCCATTATGAAACCGATAACCAAAAACCAACAGAATAAAATTCAGAAACTTATCCAGAACCGAAGGGAATATAAGTACTACTGTATCGTATTACCATGTATTATAATTAAAACATTCTTACTTTCTAAAGCTTTTATTCGAAACTAGAAGAAAAAAAAATAATCCTCAAATATGATTTATGTATAACAATATATTTAGAACCGAAGGGAATATAAGCACTACTGTACCAGCTAAGACTACGTATTACAATTAAAACACGTTCTTACATTCAAAAGCTTGTATTATAAACTAGAAGAAAAAGAAATCCTCACACATGATTTATATATAACCATGTATTTGGATATGAGAAAATGAGCGAATATTGAGATATACAAGTCTAGGAATTATAAATTACAAAAGAACTAGACAAGTAAAACTGCATAGATTCTAAAAATACACCCAAGCCCCCTTAGCAGCCACAGACCGTAACGGACTATGGTGTGGATGCACTTTTACATTGTGGTGATTCAGGGAGCAGAGCCCCGAATTTCATTTTTCGTTTTGGTAAAATCACCACTATAACCCAAGATTGACAAAACAATAAAAATCTGGGTTCCATATCTTTCAATTGAAGTCACACATCAACAAAACAATAACCCTCCACTGATGAATAAAGTTGACCAACAATAGCCTAAAATAAACATGACACATATATCGGGAAAATTAAAGTTTTGGTCCTTCAACTAATTACGATATAAGATTTAGTCCTTCATTTATTTTTTATTGGAAAAAGGATCCTTTAACTAATTTTTACATTAACCGTTCATCTTTCTGTTAAATATATATGACATGGCAATAATTTAATTTGAGATGCAAAATTTTCTTGCCATGTGGATAATGAGAAGGCAATAATACTATATTACATGGCAAATGATAAATATTAATATATTAATCCCCAAAACAAAATTTTCAATCAATTAAGAAGAGGGAAAAAAATTTTAACAAAAAAACGGAATAATTAAATAGGAGTTCCTAGTCAATTTCAACTAAAACAAACTCTCTTTTGAAATACCTGCTACCCACCACCAGCATCATTATCATCTCCACCACCAGTTAATTCACCGTCACCACCAACACCATAGACTTTCACCACTGTTTTCACTCTTCACCGCCTTTACCCCCTTAAATCTCTGAAATTCTACATCCATCACCCTAACTTGAACCAACACAACACGATGGCTCCTATTCATTAGCATCTGCGCACTATTGTTTGCCACTCAATCTCTTGTGTTTCAGATAATCGATTGTCGATAAGATTTCGGTTATGATAGGGATTATTTTCCTCAATTATATATCGAGATTTTGGCGGTGCAGTATCCTCATCCCTTCTCTAGGTACTACTCCTAGTTCAATCTGATGCGTAAACTTCCTAAAATCCAAACCCTAATCTTCGACTTAACCTCTCCACCTAGAACAACTCTTTTGCCAAATAATTAATTAATTTCTAGATCTACATTTTCTGGGTGTATAAGTTCATGATATTAAGGTAGATGATGATGATGATGATGAGGATTTTGATGGTTGAAACTTCAGGTTGTCACTACTGCACTGGTTTGCATTTATCGTCATAGAGGAACAGAGGTTCAAGGTGGGAAAGGTCAAATCATTCTTATCTTTTAGATTTAGTAATTTTACCTTCCTTGAAGATGATATGTTATTATTGTCAGATATGTTAGAAATTGATGATAGTAATAAGGTTGCAATAATGTTGATTTGTGCTAATGGTGTGATGCCGTTGATAATAGATAGATGCAACAATGGTGTTACGTTTTTGATCTATGTTAGTAGTAGGTAGATTTTAGATCAATCCAATTAAGATTAATCCATTTTTAAATAAATATTTGCTTTTCTTAAGATTAATTTCTTTTTTCTTAGCTTGCTAATGATTGACATGTTATTACTTTTGAATTTTTCTTCAATTTTTTTTTTTGCCACATCATTGACACATTATTAAGTAAAAGACATCTCAGATAAAAGATTGTCATGTTAGTCAATATTTAACGGAGGTTAATGGAAAAACTTAAAAATGAAGAAAATTTTAATTTAAGGACTAAAAGTTAACAAAAAATATATGAAGGACTAAATCTTTTTTCGGCCTACAGTTGAAGGACAAAAACTTTAATTTCCCCCATATATATCACATATAAACCAGCAATCAAATAGTTCACATTTGTGGACACCAGTGACTCAAAGCTATAATTTTACTCATTTAAAACAATTATTGCAAAAATTTTCAATACTTTGAAACGCTGTTGTAAAAATCTCCGCCTAAATCAATTAATCTCTCCTTCTAGGCATTAAGCTGTCCTCAACCGCCTTACTCTTCTTATCTCCGATTAATCCAAATTAATTCTGATTAAACTCCCGCCTAGGCGATGGGCGGTCTCTTACTGTCCAAATCCACCCGGTGCCTTTAGAAGAAAGCTTTGAACGATTTTTGCGTCAACAGTTTCAATACAAATATATAGTAGAAAGCGAATTTAATAAAATCAACTGAAAAAATATTCCGACAGAAACTAAAACACTCAGTAGAACCGAATAAACATTGACAAACCGACATATTCGTAATCAATTAGAGAGTAATTTTCCAAAAAAAATCCAATTTCGATATCCAAGTAGAAAGTAAAACATCAATAAAGTACCAAAATTAAAGGCATAAAAATCTTACAAAAGGATAGAGTCGGAGAGAGAAGCCGGACGGTGGCGAGTGGACGGAGTGACAACTGGAATTCGGGAGGAGCGAAGTCGAGTATTCCTACCGATGAAATGGGGAGGGGGTTTTGGCTTAAAATTTGCTTTTTACAAAATTACGATAATGTCCTCATGTTGACATGGAAATGTGTTATAGGATTATATCAATTTTTTTTTACATAAAGTTTTTTTTTCTTTATATTACATAAGACATAAAGTTTTCTTTTTATGTTTTTTTTTTCTTGTTACTTAAAGTTTATATTGAACGGGTCTCCTAGCCCAGCCTCTGTAACGATATAGAATGATACATATAGAATATTTATCAAAATGATGACCCGAAGTCTCAAATTTATAGAGAATGTGTTATCTTAAATTTTATTAGTTGAACCAATTTTAAAATTATCCAAATTATTATGTAATTTTTGTTGGTATTTCAAATGATAACCAGTTTGAACTTAAAATTTGACTTTTTAAAAATAAAATTTTGATATTTTCAAAATTTTGATAATAAAATTTTCTTATTTTATATTTTTAAGATTATAAATTAATGTTAAAATACGTACACAACACATGTAATTTTATAATCATTAAATTTAATATAATTACTTTGACTATATTAATTTAATTAATAATTTATATTGTAATTATTTTAATTGTCATAAAACAATTATGGTAATGACATTATTATTTGTAATTATTGATTCAATTATACTTATTATAATTATGTAGATTTAATTAATAATTATTTTTGTTATAATTAATTTGATGTAATTTAGGCTACAAGTTGGTTCAGTCGGCTCAACTTGGAAACGGCTCTTGTGAGTTACGACTCTCCCTCCCTCCACAAATAGGATCAACTTTTAACTTCACACACACATTAAGAATGATATAGGTAGTACTTAAAATAGCTATATTATACTTAAAATAACCATAATTTAAATTCACTTCCTCTCCATGGGATTTAAATGATTAAACCATTCAAGCACAATAATTGAGCGATAAAATAGGAAAACAATACTAATTTGATTTTAAAAATGATGAGATAACACATATTTGTAGATAAATTTTATCTCTAAAAAGTCATTTATTTGTGAACAAAGAGAGTAATATTAAATATAAAATATATAATAATATAATTTTATTTGTAAACGAGGTCAATGAACTCAATTTGTATTTGTGAACAGTTATTATGAATTAATACATTGATATAGATATAGGCAGATAGATAGACAGACAAATTAGTACAAAAGTTAATCTTGTTTGTTAGAAAAATAATTTTTGGATTTTAATCAACTTACAAGGATCTCCTAGTCGGGAACTTATTTTATATTTTAAATTATAAATCAGCGCAAAAGTAAGATTGTTCGTCAGTGAAAAATAAATTTTAGTTTTTAAGCTCTTATAAGACCTTAAATTCTACTCGAATTCAATAAAGAAGTTCTTCCATTTATATTACTAGTATAATGTCCGAGTGTTATATCATTATACGTATTTATCATGAAACTTATATTCACCCATACATAAAAGGCGAAAATTACATCAGATGGGTTTTTTTTTACTATTAATTGTCACTAAAATAAATCTCTAGTGAACTTCAAAAAACAAATTATAGCTTCCCAGTTTTGAAGCAAACAAAAGATACATTTTCACACCAAGTAGCATTTCTGAAAGAGTCCAAAACCACCTAAGAATTTTAAAGACCGATGACCTCCAATAGAGCCTGGTGGTCATCTGCTATAACATGGGTTAAAATTATTTCAAGTGAATTAAAAACAGTTCCGAGCAATGTAACAATATAACAATAGTTGTTGCATTAGGACAAGAGATTAAGTTTTTAAGTTTTGTTAACCTTCTTTCATGGTGTTTAAAAACTATAAACCCTCAAAAGAGCTAAATGGATAATCTGTAATTAGTCAAGTGGTTAATTACCGCTATAAATTCTCAAAAGAGCGGCGAGGAACCTAAAAAATACATAGCTGCTACATACTTTGTTATAACAAATCTGGACTCAGGTGAAAAAAAGGATTAACAAAAATTAAACCATTAAAATCGATGCTATTTACAACAGATTCAACACTAAAAATCATCATCTGTTGCATCTTTCTCTGATTACAACTCTTAAACCAAAACCAGAGTACCAACTCTTGTAATTAATTGTTGACAAATAAGATGGTTTCTTATCATGGAAAAACACAATCCACATTTAACTTTAGAAAGTCATCCACCAAGAATTAGGTTTCTTTCAGAGAATAACACTAACATGACCTATATTATCAAGAACAAAATATTTTCTAATCGGAATTAATTAACAAGGTTGGTGACGACGAATGTCCTTTCGGTGCTATCTGCTGGTTCACTAACACTCCATAATTCAGGAGTAAGCAAGAATAATCTATGGTTTGACAGGCTTGCTGTGGCACCAACAAGATGGGGTAAGAAACAACATCAAAGTCCCAAGCATGACGAGTTCAAAACATATACACATTCAACTATATTTTTATATGCTGTTTGTTGGCCAAGATGTAATTGAAGTTCAAGCTGGTAACTGGAGCTTTACGTTATTCTTCCAGCTGCGAGCAATCACAATGAAACAACGGGTTATTCTAAATGGTATAAAGAATGTTGTCTTTGATTTGAAATGCTGAACCAATTACCTTTGAAAGTAATAGTAGAAGAAATCAGCATAAAGCAATGTTTGGATAAGCCCACATATCCAAGCTGAAAAAGCATAAGTATACTTGTATCATTATAAGAGATATACAAGCTAATTTCCATGCATCCAAGCACTGAGGGACTAGAGGGAGGAAGAGCACACAAAGAAAAAGCGAACGAGGAACAAGAAAGAGCAAGAGCAAGAGACATACTTATCCAGTGGACAAAGTGTGGTTCAGTGAAGTAGCGGTAGATCCAATTTAAGATGTACAAAGCTCGATATGCACTACAAGAGAGGGAAAAAGATGAGTATACAAACAAATAATAACTGTGAATAATTTTCTCTTTGTTAGTCAACTGCTGCTGATATAGTTATTGCACTCTTCGTCTTCCTTTCAACAAACTCTGAATGTAGTATATTTTAAGCTTTTATCAATGATTGTTATCTTACTGAAACCAAGCTATGAAGCAATAACTACGGAGATAGTGAAAAGCAGCAGTATATCGCATGCTAGAAATTAAATATCAAGATACCCAAGGCAAGTAGAGATTATTAAAAGAATATGTAGATTATTAAAAATATAAAAATAAACACCACAAAATGGATAATTGAAGTATAAAACTAGTAGGACAATGTTACCTTAGCATATGACTTAAAAATGACCATATGCTCCAGTGGCCTGATGGATCTCTTCAATATTGTCATTTCATCTTTGTAATAAATAAAACTAGGAAAGTATAAATATTTGGAGATATTTAGGGATGTCCGCTGTTACTAAAATTCCATGATTATTCTAAAAAACATCCTTAATTGTTAAAGTTGATTCACTGTATTCAGTCAATATGAACATCAACACGTTCTAACCCAAACTAGTTGAGGCCGTTGACTATTTGTAATCGGTATATAGTTAAAAAAGTGTATTAAAAGATGCTAGCAATTTCATTAAGATACAACAGAACTTCTTTTAAGAAGATACCACTTTAGGCTATAGAGTGAAGAACCCACTATCCTCCTTTCCAATATATATAAATCATAAAGGGCTTTGCCATACTGTTTACTTGGTAAGTTTCCCTTAAACATGCACAAACTGTTATATCCCATACTTGAAGTCTTACTTGCACATTTGCGTTTTTATGATGGAAAATAGGAAATGTTTAACCACTCACGAGCATCTTCAAACAAATCACAAATTTCAAGTTCAAAATACCAAATGTAGAAGATTACAGTATATATCAGGTGATATTCACTTGTAATTATAATGCTATTTTTGGTTGCATGAATGGAATAGGGAGCAGAATTAATCAGGCCAATAGCTTCAATGAGAAAAGAGGGGAAAGAAAAAGGGAAATTCTAAAGGGTACGAATGGAGTGACCCATTTATTTCCAACAAATTTAATGATTCCTATTCATGGTCGGGGAGCAAAAGAATGGCTCAATCTATTTTCATCCACCATATCTCTCTCACCTCCTCTCTCCCTTCACTGACACTTTTTACCCAACTTTTATCCTTTTTAATTATTTACTTCCAAATTCCCTGTTGCTCAAAACATACTCGTACAAGCCTGAAGGGAATCCTATCTTACAGATGTGAGATGCTTCGTTGGTCTAAAAATCAGGTGAAGAACCAAGCAATAGTAATTACTTAGGGATCCTAACCTTTTCCAGCTGAACCTGCATATCCTAAGGTTTATGTTGATTGACTGATAACAAATGCAAGTCCTAATATGTATAACATACATGTTCCATCCTTAAATAATTAGTACTCCTAGTTCCCAATTTCACAATTATATATTAGCGCTACAAAATGTGATTGACAGTGATTAATGTACCTGTGCAGTTTATGTTACAGAATCAGTTGGACTTAAATAAATATAGATGTAGTGATTACCCAAGGAGGAACACATATTGCCCTGTCAAGTTGTCAATATTTCTTGTCCTTTGCAACAACACCAGCTGAGGAAGTATAGCGACAGCTTCCAGATACAAGGAAAATGTCCACAATACCTGTTCAAACAAACAAAGCAGAAAAATTAAAGAACCGATGTAACTGAGACTTTGAAAGTGATGATTCAAAGTGAGCTGAAACATAGTTAATTTTGACATAGACATGTGACATGAAAATGTTTTGAGGGAAAGTATTTACCTCTTTCAAGGAGAATTTTTCATGTATGAGTAGAGCCAAAATCAAGCAAGGCAGAACAAGAAAGAGGTGACGGAAGGTGTCTTGGTCTTTATCATAGGATCTACGGACAATCTTGTGGCGCCTTATGTACCAAACAATTGAGAAGGAGCTCCCCAGAAAAATTAGCTTCATTATAGTATTGTAAAATGAAATATAATCAGTAAATATATCCAAGTAGCGAGTCGCGAAAACAAGAGCATAGAGCTCTTGAGTCTTCAGTGAAATGCCTGCACATAACTTAAGAAGTCAATAACCAAAACCAATGCACATCAACAAGAAGAAACAGCTGTACAACATAAGCAAAACATTGTGCTACCATATAAACAATACCATAAATTGAAACAGTCGTATACAAGTAAAAGTGAAGCCTGAAACTGTTCCGTAATATGCAGAGTACAACAATACAAACAAATTGCCAATTTGTTCATATTAATGAAATTGTTCCACAATATCCAAATTACCATACTACAGATGTAGGCATATTCCTTGTCCTTGTTTTCCTTCATACGCTTGTTGATAAGTTTATCCAAATGATAATAGATTTCATAAATTAGTTTTTATTTGGATAAATTTATCCAATAGCTAATTTTTGTGTCTAATAGATCCTAAAGGGATCTATTGGTGAAAGAAGGATATTCCAAAATCTGCAGAAATGTTTAGAAAGACAAAATATCATGGACTTTTGGGCAGTGGAACTTCTCTTTTTTTTTTAGAACTTATTCTATCAGCTTCTATAATGTTAAAAGTTGTGCCTTTCATTTCCTGAGATACGTAGCATATGGGAAGAGCTAATTATCCTCCCCCCACCACCCCACCCCCCACACCCACACAGACAAAAAAGCACCAAGAATCTCCTTGACTCAGCATATTCTCTTTCAAGAAGCTATGGCCACTAAAAATGGAATCAATAGGATAAATGTATTATTAAACAGTCAAACCTTTCTTTTCTTTTTCAAAATACAATTTATTATCTTAACAGATAGATTACTCTTCAAGTCCTATTATGTAAAGGAATCGTATTTTAAATCAAAGTTTAGTTTTTGAAGATTCCTATTTCAGATATGAATTTTATCGTGTTATAATCCTATTTTCAGTAGAGAAAGCAGTGATGTATGTTATCCTAAACAGATACTTATGTTTGAGCTAAAGTGTGACAGACTGAGAACCAAAAATCATATAGCATTTGGGAGTTAAGAGAGTGTGTCTCTGTGAGGGTGAATTTTGGGTTGGAGTGGGACTCTGTGTGGTGTGCATGTGTGTCCACGCGTGCGTGCGTGCATGTGAGAGAGAAAGAGAGGATTTTGGTAACTTCTGTATTCAATGCAAGAAAGATTTACTAATGCACGTAGATTTTGCAGCTTGTATCCCATATAACACGACGTATGATTGAGGAAATTATATTGGAGTTGTTTGTTAATGAACACCACATTAAATACTGGGTTACATACTCTCGTAAATTATTAAATGTTTACTTTGACTTGATTCCTACCTTTAACTTGCGTCCATCATTGATATTCATAATGCAAAAACTTTACTAAGTTTTACTTTTCTAGCCATTTCCTAGAAGCCTATGCTTTATAGAAATAGAACCATGCAACTTTACAAACACCGCGAACGATTGTTCTACTGATTCTGGATTCCTGTAAACAAACTGCACAGTCTAGGTTCAACTAGAGATCATTTTCTGAGTTGAGCTTAAACATGAGATGATGTTCATTTGAATAAAGGAGCTGATTTGAGCTTGAGCAAAACAAAATATAGGTCGGGTACAGGCATACAGCTCAACTCGTCTCAAATAAGCTTATGTTCGGCTTACTCAAATGTGATATATTTATACAAAAGCTCAGTCTGGCTATATATGTTTCTTAGTTGTTTCAAACAGCCCATAATGCCGATTTAATAAATGGAATGATCTTTAACATGAAATTTTGTCCAATCTAAAAACTCTTATCAACGCAGCTCATCAAAAAATTTTATGAGCGCATGCTAAAACATCCCTAAGCTCCACTCTGCCGAACTCAGCTCACTTTAAGGCTGGTACATTAACTAATTAACCTTCATTTACAATTTCAAGCTAACTCTGATTTAAGAAATCTGCATTCACACTAACTAAATTATCTAGCATTTGTTGACCCAAAAAAAAAAAAAAAAAAAAAGAAAAGAATTATCTAGCATTTTAATTAATGCTGCTCAATATCCTGATTCGAGCTACAACTTTTAACATTACACTAATCATTTAAGCAAAGCCAAGTAAGAAATCTTTTTTTTAAACCCATTTCTAAATAAATACTTAATTACAGTAACAGCAAATAAAAAACTAAATCCCTGTAACCCAAAAAAAACCAAAACCCATTTTCTAATCTTATCCGGAATATGATAAATCCTCATTTTCACACTTACAAAGGGTATGTTTCAAGAACAAAACCAATGAAATACAAGTATATGTGAACAACAATAATAACATGATGGGGTAAATTTGATTAAAAAATAATAACAAATTATCAAGAAAAAAAAGAAGGAAATAAATTATATGAGAAATGAGAGAAGAAAAGTACCAGCGCAAGATTTAATAGTGTGGATCTTGAGAAGCAAGACAAGAACACTGAAGAGATGGGTCATATCCCCTGCTAATCTGAATATATTCATTTGAGCTGCTCACTTTCTTTATTTTTATCAAAGAATTACGGACTTTGATCAATCGGATAAAAATATTTCCTCGGCAACAGATCTGTGCTTCGAAGATTGCCCAACCAGATCTTCTTCAATGAGTTTTATATGAAAATGAATAAATCAATTTTGAGTAAACTGCACTACTTTCTCTAAACAGGTTGAAAGTGAAGACCGACATGCTTTTATTCATTTTTTTTTTCTTTTTCCTTTTTCCCCCTCATAATATCCAATAGCCAATACGTAGGATATTCACTCAAAAAAAAAAAAAAAAAAATATATATATATATATATATAGGGATTGGGCTCAAAAAATATGTGAAAACTATATAAAAGAGTTCATAAAAATTTCAAAAAATTATATATAATTTATTTTTATATTTTTTTTTAATTTGTACGATTTAATTTTTTTCATATAGTTTGAAAATCAAAACATAACACAAGTAAATAGGATTATAAAAATTAGTTATAATTTAATTCTTTTTTTTTCTATATATATATTTCATTTTTTTCATAGTCATGACATAAACGTATACATTGTAGATGAGTTTTACAATAAATTCATGGTAGGAGTAAACACAAAATTGAAAAAAATCAATTAAACCGAATGAAATTAAACTAAAAAAAAAAATCAAAATTGAAAAAAACTAAAGAGTAATAGTTCGTAGTTTAAGAAAACTGATATAGAATTTGTCAGATTTGGTTTTAAACTTTTAAAAATTGAAATCGAACAAACTAATTGACATTTTCAATTTAATAAATGTAATATTTTATATATTTGTATATACACATGTTATATGTTACGCTTATTTTTTGTCATATTATTAATGTAATATATGGGTAATGACCAATGTAACTACCCAGGTCTACATAAACTACAAAGTCTCGACCACAAGTCTATATATGTACTCCCTCTCAAATCAAGTAACTTAACACATTTTTTATACGTAATTTTAAATGAAGTTTAATATATATTAAATATTTTATTTCATAAAAATAATGAAATTAAAGTTTAGAATATGAAGTTTAATATCATTAAAAAAATAAATTTATTTTAAATATCTAATATGTAAAAAATTTAACATAAAAATATATGTCGTTATTTGTAGCTCAATCAATTTTTATTGACAAATGCACTTAAATTTCTTTTCTTTTCTTTTTTTTGGGAAAGTTTCTCCCATTATTCAAGTATCTTGACTAATTTAAACTGCAATTAGATATAATTCTATTTTTTTTTTTTTATGGGCAATAAGGTTATAGACCAATAAGAGGTTTTAAGTTCAATTTTTACCGACATCACCGGACTTTTAACTGAAGTTAGTTTAGAATCTCATAAAAATGAAATATGTTCCCCAAATTTTAAACCCATTGAATAAAATCTATTTATCTAATTTAATACTATACATTAATTCACAAAAAAAAAAAAACACAATTAATTATAATAAGAACTCAACCATTTATGTCTAAATTTTCTTAATTACATTGAAAATAATTATTCTCAAAAATATTAACCAAAAACTACTTCCAATTTTAGCAAAATAAATATTATAAATAATAATAATAATTTAATCAGTTCAATCAATCATCCGTCAAAATTACAATAATAAAATAAATTATTATAATAGAAATTTCTTAATACAAAGTTATCTGTAATATGCATGGGTTAGAAAAAAAAATGTTTTGTCAATTTAATATAAAGTACATTATATAGATAAATAATAACTAATCAAGCAACTTGAAAATAATGTTAAAATTATTGAATTGATTATAGAATAATAAATTTCACAGAGATTTGATATTAAATAAAAGAGGCAAAAGTTTGGATAATTGTGTGATAATTATGTACAATATCATTGTATATAATATTTTGTATAAATTAAACCAATTAAATCATGCACAAAATACGAGTCAAGTAATAACATTGTATTTTTTTTTCTCCTATATAATAATATAAAATATGAATGTGTGAAATATGAATTGTATATTCAAGATATAACTTTTGATAAATTGTTTTCATTTTAATAATTATTCATTAACTTTTTTCTCGACTTAACTTAGAACAACGATAATAATAAAATAAAAAAAAATTACATCAATATTTATCTTAGAACAACAATAATAGTAAAATATTTATTTTAATTAATTGAGAAATAAATATTTAAGTAAAATATTACATCAATTAATACTATTGTTACATTCTAATTGTAAAACAATACAATAATAATACATAAAAATAATTTGTAAAGTATGAAAATGTTATTAATAAAAGAAAAATTATATTAAAACTATCAAAGTATTAAAAAGTAATAATAATAAATTTGTGTTGTGCATGAACTTTTTTGCTAATTCTTTGTAATTTACAAAAAGAAAAAGATATCCAAGTATTATAATTGAGCTCCCAAAATACAAAAACTCTCAATACAAACTACGAAGTGGGAGTAGACAATATTTTGTTAAATTGCGCTCTTTAAAATATTTCATTTCATTTAAAAGTAACCATTTTTCGCCATATACAATTTTTTTGTACTTTGTAATGTTTATTTTAATTTAATAATGCTTTGGCATACCCTTGTAAATATAAATTTCAACAAACTCAGTCATTAATTAAAATAAAAAATCGATCGAAGTTTGGAATTTCAAACAACAGTATTTTCTTCCTCTGTGTTTCTTATATACTACTGAATATCTTTTCTGTTCGTTTCATTATAAAATTAGAGATTTTTTATTTCACACAAAATAAAATTAAAAATTTTAATTTTAAAATTTTAAAATAAAATGTATATCGGAACTTATTGAATCCATTATACGGAATCGTGATAAATTAAAAGTTGCTCAAGCTACTCATCCGGTTCTTAATCTCATTTTAACTTTTATTTTCCCTCATAACCAATAACAAAGAGTGGAAAGAAAGGCTTAAAAAGAGTAAATTCTTCCCATTTGATGAAGAAGAAAAAGAAGACTACCTTCTTACAATAAACAGATGAATTCAAATGGCACATCACTATATGCTACATTCACAATCAGTGAAAATGACTCTATATATATAGATATCATCTAAAGCTATACATCAGCTTATCAGGAGCTATTAGAAAGACATATTGAGCAACATACCAGTAAAAGAATTCATCACTTAACCAGCATTCAATCATATGATAAAGAGAATAAAAACTCGTTTATTTCGGCTTAAATTTTAAAAATTTTAACGGTGCAATTTACGTTACAAAAATCTAAAATCTTAAGCCAAAACAAATAGGCCTAACCGTTATGAGGATTGATTCCCGTTCCTGGAGACTTGAATGAAGTATTCAACTTTACTGTTGACGTATAGCTAGAAATGGTTTAAACGTTAATGCAACTCCGATTGCTTCAATTACATTCAAGATGAAGAAAACCATCTTAGTACCTACATTTGAATGAAATAAGCAACTGTAAGATCATTCGACGGTAGTTGAAAAGAACAAAAATTATCAAAATTTTATTTACCAAGAAAGTTTGTTCGAGCAATTGAAATTAATAAAGGTGTCGCCCCATGAGGGGAAAGCAATGGTTTTTCATTTAATAAAAAGTTCAGGGTAAAAAAAAAAAAAGAGGAGTCAAGATGGCATGTACTTCACATTATACGTAATATATATGGGAGGTTTCAAATTCCAAAAATTCTTTTTCTTCACTAAATAATATTATCTCCATACTAGGATTAGAGAATAACTTTCTTTCAATCCGTTTCAAAATTTGAGATATATATCTAAATCTAAACAATAAAATTACATAAAGTATCTAGTACTACTATATTTCTGCTTATATTATAAGCAGATCTACTAGTGACTACAATTATCATGTTAGTATGTTACTATTACTCATTTTCTAGCCATGATGCTAGAATTATATTTGAAAACGTAAAATTAATTTTAAAAGACATTTTAGAAGTTAGAACTTAAGTTGGAGTAATATATCTAGGCAATTTCAATACTCTGAAATCTTTTTGCTCGTCAATGGCGATGGCAATGGCAATGACATCATGACAATACAAGAACAGTGAAAGAAATCCATACCAGGAAGGAAGGCGGCATCCTGACGCCCTTGTGCCCAGGAAAGGCTGCAAATTAAAATGACTGAAGTAAAGAACTGGAATATTACTTTGATACAAGAATTTGAAACTAACATCACTGTATATGACAACACTTGGATTATCAAAACTAACATTTACGCAGACCACCATTATGCTAAATGACTGCAATTAATCAACATTATTTGTAAGGAACTCTCTTCTACTTAATATTTTGTATGCCGCGATTATGGAACTTGCCAAGAGATAGTGATATCAATCTTTTAAATTTCCTTCTCATATGCAAGATTATATAGAAGAAGGAAAAAAAGTTGCAAACTGGGTAATTAACTGCTAAGTTTCCATAAACTCAGTGTACTAAGGCATGTGACTTTATGCTGAATGTAGTAGGCTATGTAATTATTACACATGTTGATAATAATGACCCACAAATAAATAAAAATTGCTACAATTAGGAAATTTTCATTTTACTTGTTGAAGGATGTACACTAAACCTGGTAATATATAGACTGTCATGTTTTCCTTTACCGATATATACTGTCATTTTTTTCCCAAAAAAAAAAAAGGAACTTTCAGTCATTCTACTAATATATAAATATATAAATATATATATATATATATAAATATATATATATATATATATCCTATAATTTAGTTGATAAGGAAATGGTTTATGTATTTATTTTACCGCATGGCTTCACGAAAAAAGTTAATTAAAGCCCCTCCACCTTTATATAGAGATGAACTTACTCAAGCATTCACCAATAAAAAGGAAAAGAAGTAAGCTTAAGACATGAACAAGACACTCACATTGCCCCTCCACCTGCTGGACCAACTGCTTTGAAAAGTGACATTGCAGTCATGGCGAGGCCATTAGCAGCACCTCTTTGGTGTTGATCCTGTGTTGTTATCATATGAAACATTACAAGTAATAAGATTATAATCATGAGCTGAATCAGGAAAATTTTAGAAGGAAATATTAAACTACGAAGAGAAGAAAACTACCACAGCCCTGTTTTGAAGTATGAACGTGGCAGTTACGATAGAGATCTGTGAGATATCAAATTATTTTAGATCTTCTGATGACGAATATAAAGAGCTTGATATAACATAAAGAATAGATTGAGGATAAAAGTGATGATTGGAAACAAAAGTGCAATGCTTATGAGTTATGAGCAACAAGTTCAAAGCCTGAACATCAGAAAAGGCATTCGCGGAGATATAACATTTTAAAATTTGAAAACATTTTTTTTTTTGACAAAGATATTTAAATGTAGACGTAAAATGTCCAATTATAAATCAATCTAGACATAGTATGATACTGATTCAGATGACTTACTATGAAGACTTTTCAACAATGATACGAAATAACAGTTGAGAAAGTCAACTGCTTGACCAGCAAAGGTAAAACTTAAAAAACACAAACACATTGACACAAATCCAGAATTTGTAATGCACGTAATGGGACAAAATAAAAAGTTTCATCAAATCAGAGAAAGCATATATAAAGCTTAAATGACAGTACAAATGATGAACAGTTGGCCTAAAATAACTTGTACACCAATAGATGAACTTTCAAATGCATTTTACCAGTATAAAATAATTGAACTCTAATAACAACCCCTTCAGGCAAGTAATGCAAAGCTGTGGATTTGTTTCAGAAGAAAGACAAGGACTGCGTAAAGGAGATGAGCCCAGGGAAAAGGAATAAATATGACACCTAAAGGTAATACTGTTTCGTGAAAGCCAATACCGTATCTAGTCCAATGATGTGAACCATCAAATATTGACAACCAAGCAGTATTATCTATTTCTTTAACAACAAATTAATTTATCAGAGTTGGTACAAGTACAATGCATCACTATAGTTATTACGAATTTTGCCCGAGCATCTGAATTTATCAAAGACCTGCTGCTGGGACTTGCTCCAATGACCAATAAAGACAGAATCTCGTAGATGGCACACTTGTGGAGAGTCGCTTAAAGAAGTAGTTAACAGGTTGCTACTAGGTCAGAGAGGTTGTAGCTGACGTTAAACCCCGCAACCCTTTAGCGTGACTTCGCAAAATATGGATTAAGACTCAGATATCTTACTAAACATTTGAATGATGTTGAATGGTCATTTGTCCAGTTATTGGTTGGTTGGTAATGATGGTGACATCAAAAAATGAATGCTCTTCACTTATATCCTGATACCATTGCAAGAAATCATAGCTCCGATTGACCAACTATTTAGGAGACTGACCAAACATCAAGGTATGTTAATGATGATGAAACCACTAATGCCTGCTTTGAGATACTAACGTTTAGTGCAATCAGTAATCTGCAAATATCGTAGTCTCAAATATATAAATAACAATTAACTCGTCTTAAATGTCTATTCAACGACTACCTTGTACATATAATTTCTAATTTGTTTAACTGCAAATATATTCAAATGGAAATCAAGCAAGCATTTCTCAATAATGATAATTCGTACGCTAATAGTTTTCAAAATAATAGCATGTTATTCAAGTCATAAATGAACTTACAGATAATATATTCTTCAGTACAGAAGCGCAATTTAGCACCAATGCAAGGGTGAACCCCGAGAGCAAAGCTATGTAGGAATAACTTGTTAAAAGAGGGATAGTCGTTAACTATACATCATGAAAGTGTACATCAAGTTAAGAAGTTATCAATTTATGAAAATGAAATAATAAAGTAAGTTTGCCAAGTTTGATTACTTACTCCTGCAACACGAGCTACCATAATGAAGCCAAATCTCTTTTCAATCAGGGGAAACAAGAAAAGTTGGAAGACCAAAAGACCAAAACCTGGTGATTTTAATGTAATAATGTGAATTTGTCAATGCAATGAAGGAGAGGAACTCAGTTAAAGATTTTGTTTCTATATACATTAGAGACCGCTGAGAGATTATATAATAGTATATGTTTCAACCCTTTACCTGAGATTGCAAGAACTTCACCAACGCCATCAGTTGAATAACTCAAGCCACCTAGTTTCCTAGGGCTTACAGCCCATAACGAGAAAATCTTCAAAAGATTTAACAGAAAATAAGTTAGTAAGAGGAAATGAAGCATTAACTTTAAAATAAACAGCAAATCTGGTTTGCAAATGTCAGTTGAGAGATTATAGCAACAGGGTCATCCCACTAGTGTTATGCTTTTAGTTAACCATGTCAATGATGACACATACACTCAGCTGCAAATTACCAATTGGGTATGACAAGGTAGAGCCATGACCAAATGTTCTTCCAGTACTAGAATGTGGAAAATATGTGGAAGTAATTTTTATGTCCAAATTGTGGATTCATCTATTTCAAAACCAACAGTCAATTTCATCTGAGGCTACGAATTTAGTTGATCTAAAAAGAGATTATGATGAAAGGATTTTAGAATCTGGTCTTCAATCAATAAAGTAAGGATCTTACGTTACATCTTCAGATATAAATGCAATCTATAATATTTAGAATAGCAATAGCTTGTGATCTGTAATCTCAGCAGTAAGTTGTGTTTCTATGATGGTGTAGGACTGGAATTAGAAAAAGGTATTTGCGAAATTCTTCAATGCAAGTGTTTAGGCATTGGCATGTAAGTCAACCAATAAACTTGTAAATTTGTATCCGAATTGTAACTCAACCTGTCAACTTGAAATTTTCTATCTCTTTCCCAGAGTTCCCTCATAATATCTTTCTGAGAGTGGTGAGACTTAGTGAGAACGGTGCCATTTATTTAGAAAAATAATTGGCTTATTAGAGCTCAAGTGAAAATATACAGTAGGAAAAGACATCATCATTTATAAATGTATAACGGAACTACTACTTAACACTATCTAACAGTATCTACAAACCAACAGCAAGGGCGATTCCATATTTCAGTAGAAAAAACAAAGTTTCTTACCTCTGTGTAAGCCATATCGTGAAGCGAGAAAATACAGTAAACTAGGATTGATGACATCAAGGGCCAGTTCTTGAATAGGCTTCCTGCAGAATTTGATTTCATTCTTTGACTTCTTTCGGACAGCTCTTCCTTGGTATCAGGCCCATCCTTGGTATCTGACCCATAAGCACTCTCCAACTTCTCTAACGAGTCATTAGGTAACTTATGTAAGTCAGGTGCATGCAATGTCTCCTGCCATTTTCAATAAAGAGATATTAAATTGCCAGAAAACAGAGGCCTTTGTGTGTGTGTGTGTGTCTACTTCCTGGGATGGTATTATAATAAACTTATATTAAGAGACAGAAAGGTGACAGTATAAACTATGTAATCATCTAGGATGCTAAATGAATAGGACTCTAGGTGGTCACTTTTCTGGGCCAGGATCAATAAGTGGACGTCATAACAAGGGATCTTTCTCTTCACACCTCAGATCAACAGGAAGGGTAGCTTTCAAGCTAGCCTATAATAGAATGACAATGGAAAGATATAAAATACAAAGAAACTTGTTCTTTTAACCGGCTGTTCCGTTCCACTTTTCATCAGGATCAAGTTTGTTTGCCTGGTCTTCCTCCTAATCTAAATTAATCCAACAGATTTATGAGCATGTCAAGAAGGATAGAGGATTGACAATGCGATTACAAGCAATAAGGAGGTCCTAATGGAAAAAGGGAAATGATGTCATAGGTGAACTAAAAGGGAAATATTATATATCTGTATCTTCTAGGAGTTATCAATTTAAAGGAAAATAATATAAGTTAGCAGCAAGAACAATAAAAATCCACATCTTTTCTAAATCCATTAGGTAGCTCCACCAAACTTTCAGAGCAAAAAGATAGATGGTTGGCTCAAGAGGTTAGAGCACTCCCTTATGACCTTGAGCTCAGGGGATCAAACCTAATTGAGGTGAGAAAAGTGCTGAGAATTAGGTTAGTTCGAGGGTTTTTTGCCAATAGAAAAAAAAAAAGATAAAAGGAAAAGGCAACTAATATGAATTTTTGACTGTTTTTACCATCAACACATGCTTCATAAATACCATGAAAAGATGGAGAAGTTAGTAATCAATTTCTAAGTGATTAAGGTAAGCTGCAACCTTTAACTAGAAGGATAAGAGGTTGAATACAAAATGTTCTCCCGATATACTCTTATTGCTTGAGTTGATATGAATAAGATAAATGATGTCCATTAAGAATTACCAGTAACCTATCTTGAGTTGCCTATAGCTGGCTAATCAAGCTCTCTGGCACCTGGTGGCTAATAAAATTGCTAAGAGATTCGATAAGAGGAAGAAAGCTTAATTCTCTGTAAGACAAATTGTTGCTTTGCTTTTGTTTAGTAAATTCAGTCATGTTCTTTGAATGTCATTTTTGTATTATTGGTCTAGCTTTAGCAGGAGAGACCAATTGGTTGGACTTTGGAGGATAATAAACCTTTCCAATTGGTAATAGAACAACTTGACCCTTAGGAAGGTTGTGTGAAGAATATGTATCTAGGAGTTGGTGGTGAAATGGTATGGAACTATGGAACTACGGATATTTTCTCTTCCACAAATTCTCATACTTTTTAAGCAATAAGAAACAGACCTAGCATATAACGGATCAGAAGTAATACTGATCCCATTCGCAACATTTTCACACAAGCTAGTTCGAGGAAGTTCCATCTCTCAAGTATTCAATTTACTTGAGCATTAGTTGGAAATAGGCTTGGGGATTGCAGCAAGGTTCTTTTGGGACACTCTATTCTCTGTTGCACTTAAGACTTATCCTTCTTCTCTCTATGATGCCCAATAGTTTTAGGAAGATATCTAACCCACTTGCAACATTGTCGCACGTACAGGTCATTGGAAGTCACCCGTTAAGAATATCTGTTTGTGGGATAGAAGCCAGATTCATTTCTGGGTTTTACTTTCTCTAGGTTAGCCACTTTCATTTGCAGCTAGATTAATCTTTTCCTCTTCATAATGCCTAATTTCAGATTTATGTTTGCTGAACTCAAAGCATTACAAATGACAGTCATTTGTTTCCCCAGGGAAATAAGGTTTTTGACATGATGTTGTGACTCGATGGCTCTTTGACAAAGTAAAATTGTGTCCTCTTTTCTGGAGAGATCATAAATATCTAATATTACAGTTTTTGAAATGAGAAGGATGGCAAAGTCCCAGAAAGTGCTTGCTTATTGGCATGGACTAGTGCATGTAAATGGAGAGGAATGCCGGCATCACTGGGATAGGGTCTAAGTCTAATTAAATATTTTTTCAACACTCTTTGAACTTTTCCATTTTGGTATTTCTCTACATCACAATCTATGTCAACAGATATCAGCAGATTCTCCTTTATTATGGAACTTAGTTATCCACTTATTTTCCTGTTTTATATGTCAACATCAATTGCTCAGTTTATGTATAAAAATCAAGAGAAGCTGAGTATAATAAATCTGGAAAATAGATTTGAAGTTTGAAGAATAGGTACACGAAAAGCATACCGGAAGCCAAAAGGAAGCAATGGTCATTATTAGTGCCAGAATTGATATGACAAGGCAGGGCAAAAAGTATGGAAACCTGCATAAAGGTTCATTAGTTAAGTACTTGGATTTGTTAAAATAAGACTGCTGGGGGGAAAAGCAAAACAAGAGAATACCTCCCAAATATTGATCCTGAAGTAAATAATTCTGGAAATTTATCTGCAGGCTTAATATATTTCATTCAAAAAAAGAAGAAGAAATAATTAGATGAAGAAAGAGCATATCAAATATATATATATATGTATAAAGGGCTTCTAAGTGTTATAATCTCAATCCTAGGATAACTCTTCAAACTAATTTCATGACTTTGTGTTCCTGTACTTTATTTTTTTACTAATGTAATTACGCTATTGGGTGGGTTAGTCTAGATTTTTAACTTGGGTATAGTAGTGTTACTTAATGTATACTAGACTCCAGGAAAAAATTCTGAATTGTTTCCAGTATTTTTCCTAATAGATGTCATGAGTCTCATGATACTCGCGTCTTAAAATTTAAAATCAATAGTGGAAATTTGTACTTTCCTGATGTCTTTAAAATTAAAATCAACAACGGAAATTTGTACTTTCCTAGTTCTAAAAGCAGGAAAGAGTAAATGAAAACCTGGGCAAGGAAACCTCCCAAAGCAGGGCCAATTATCAATCCAGTGCCCCATGCTGTACTGATCTGGAACAAATAAACAAATATTTAAAAGAAAAAATTGAACTTACAATGTTGATATGTACTGATTATACACTTAGAACTTGTAATATGCATAGAGTGCTTACAGTTGATAGTGCCAAGGCCTGGTATTCTTCACGGACCAGTTCAGATGCATATGCCTGATCATTGTACAAAGTTAACGACAATACGACGTTGAAATGAACTGATATGGCTGATGCATCAGCCAACCACCTAAGTTTTTCTTATGGCTTACAACTTGTCTATTTAGCTAGGTCCAAACATGAGAGAGTAAATCAAGAACACTTAACACAAGATACCTTTATTGGTCCAAGTAAACCATTCATGCTTCCAAGAAGAAACCTCATAGCAATAGCCATCCAAAAGCTTGTGCTAAGACCAAAAAGAGTGTTGAATACAACACTGCAATGAACCATAGTTGAAGTTGTTACAGGAAAGCATATGAAAATAGCCAAACTAGATGAATAATGCAGTCATGAGCAGTCACAAACATTGTAGAAGTGCCTATAGTAATAACTGTTCTGCGACCATATCGATCAGACACCACACCCCAAAAGACAGATGTGAGAGCCCTCCCAAGCATATACGATGATCCTTCAAAAATAAAGGCATGTATCTTAGTCAAATTGACATGTCATTATTAACATCAGACATTTGGTAAACATGGAAACAAGAAGCTCACCCACATAACCTGCATAATAACTAATATCTTTTTCTTCTTTCGCAATATGAAAGTCCCTTATCTGCAGCCGATAATAAAAAAAAACTATTAAGTATTTGCAGATTTAAAGAGTACTTGTTTGAATCTTAAGCATCCGATTTTTCATAAAATTAATGACCGATGATGGTTAAACGAGTTGATTCAATTTTCATTTAAAAAAAGCAGAGATAAATTCAGAGAAAATGGTCGATAAGAACGTGAAAAATATGTTAAAAGTTTCTCTTTTTAGAAAATAAGATAACATAAATCAACTTACAAAGAAATTATGAATCTCTAATATTCATAGTTAGACTATTTATGTACAATTTTTTCGTAAGAAATAATCTTTAATAAACATCATATGAATTCTACACACAGTTCCATTGGGAGAGAGTAGGATAAACCATAGCTATTAGTTCTTATGTTTCTATTTATGCGGGACAATCGTTAAAATATCTATTATCCTGATTATTGGTCCCACTAAAGAAGTTTAGCAGGCTATTCAATGCTTTTGTAATACTACCGCAATGGTGGTTTCTTCAAAATGCAAGTAAAAATTTCTTAAATCCTCTTATCTTCCTTCTTTCAGTACTTTCCTGTATAATCTTACATCTTCTCCAACCACAAAACAAGGGATAAATTCTAACTCAAGGGATAAAGAGTTGAATATATGAACAGCATGAAAAAAAATTAGAGAAAACATGCCTATGTAAATTCAAAGTTTAAAATATATAGTTCTGTTGTATTAAATTTTTGAGGGAAAAAAAAAATCATCCATCAAAAATCTTTTCTAACACATGAACAACCGACAAGTACGCAATTCATGAGATATGTACTCTGGCTTACCATGAAATAAAGGAATGGGAAGAGAGATGATATCGGCAGCGCTGCAAAGATATTATAGTACAGGACAGACATAAGAAACTTGGCATTTAATCAAAGCTGTTTTTTTCACTGAGCAGAAATTTTTTATTCATTTTGTGTGTGTGTGTATATATATATATTATATTAGATATAAATATGGATATAACCTGCACACTGTGTATGTGTATACAAACAGAGCATGCTGTTCTTTGTTGATATATACAATTACCGTTTCATTTTTCTAAACTAAGCACTACACAATAAATCAATAATTAACAATACCACTGCCCACCATCACCGTCCTAATCGCATTTTTTATTTATTTTTAAAATTTACAAACAAACATTGGAACATGATTTTTTTGAAAAAACATTTTCTAGGAAAACATTTTCTTCAGAAATTATTTTCCTATTAAATTATCTTTCAGAAAACATTTTCCGTGTATCCACGGAGACTCAGGTTCTTTATAGTCAGTGCATGCTAGCAGTAAGTACAGAGAGAATAATTATGATTCACAAGTCCAAAATTAGCAGTTCATGTCCTCTTTCTAATTTCAATATCCCTAATAAGAAAATCAAGAACTACATCGAACATTCTTGAGCAATATATAGACATAGAGGTTCATTAACTTTGATGACAAACTTGGAAATCCAGTTCTTCACCTAGTCCAACAACAAATGCAAAAACAAAGCTACTTTACCTGAGCAGAGCACAGTAATCCATATAGTGCAGAGTTCCGTAATAGGCACACCCCTCTGCAGCGCTTTACGCTTATCTACCTTACACCCAGGGCAATTCTCATGAAATTCTTGCTCCAAAAGGGTCTTTTTGAGCTCCTCCATGGCCATCTCACCCACCCCAAATACACTCAGATGCCCACTTGACAATCCTTACCCACCTGCCCAAACAACTAAAATAATCCCAGACCTGAACCTTGAACCTCAGGCATCAAGTGGAAAGAATATGAACTGGGTTCTGATACAACTGCAACATAAAGAACATATATCAACTTGATGATCATTGACATAGGATATAAAACCAAGAACAAATTTGCTTACATCATTGCTAATGTGGAATTATTATATATTCAACAACACCCTCCTAAACAAAGTCATCGGCATCTTTCATGGTTTTCTTGAAAACCACGTTTCGTTTTTTTGAAGCGATTAAATTCATTAACATAAATGCAACAAAGGTACAGCAAGAAGACAAGAAGTAAAATATTCAAGTTTTACCTCCCCAATGTCCAAACAAACCCAATTCTCCCCTTTTTTGGTGCCACATTTCCAATCAAGCAAAAGGGGTACAGTAACCCTTGATCAATTAGTGGTTCCTTAATGTTTCAAAAAGGGATTTGCCCACGTACCATAGTCGAAATTGTTGGTCCATAAAATTAATGAAGAAGAGGCGTGAGGTATTGAAGTGGAAAGAGCCAATTTGAATACTTCGACGTGGGTGAGGACAGAGATGGTTGTTTATTATCAGAGTCAATTGATTAAACAAGTGGAGTCAATTATAACATACGAGAATTTTCTTTTTTAAAAAATGCAATTAGCGGGGTCAAATTCTAAATAAGAACATGATCATCAGGACTCGCATTTTTAGGATCTGCGTCCCATTTTGTTTTGTACCGACTGCTTTTGTTTGGTTTCCGGTTGACTGAGTTCTATTCGTAACATGAAAAGTTCGAATTTTATAGCTCCTTTTGAGGGGGCGCGCACACACATGTATATATATATAAAAGAGGTTATTGGCTAGATTTCCTCAATTTTTCAGACCAGATATTTAATGATTAATAAAATTAACGGTGAGGTCCATGTATTTAATCATAAATTTTATACGATTAATTTAAGTTTTCTATAGCAGAAAATTCCAACTTTTTTTAACCCAAAAAAAAACATATATGAGTTGCCATAATATGCTTGTGTACTTTGAATCCAAATGATCAATTCATTTTATTTCTTATTAGTATTTAACATGTTGGTAATATTTTTAATTAAAAATACTACCAACGATTACATAAAATGATCAAGATAATTATTCTATACTCAAATAGTTAATATAATAGATATTGGCAAAACTATTACAACCCCCACTTAAATTAGCACATATTTCTAAATCTATCACTAACGTTTAAAATTATTTAAATTTTCAACTCTACACATTCTGTTAAATATGACTAACGGATATACTGATTTGGCATTAATTATCCAGTGTGGCACACAAAAAAATAAAAAAATAAAATGATTTGTTAATTATAGATTTGTTTGGGTCAATCGATGAGCGACACGTTGCATTTTAAGTTATTATCGATCACTTTAATCCTCTTTTGAGTTTCATGATGATTTTGTTGGAGGAGGATTGGATTACTATTGTAACTACTAGCGTTGGCGGACCTTAAAAAAACCCTACTAGTGTTTATTGTTCATTCAATATCAAACCCATTTGTTTCAAATCGGAGGAGGAGGAGTTTTTACCAATTAAAAATGCTTTGGATTACGCGATTCTCGGACTTCTTTTCCGCTACTATGATTATGGTCATGTTATCCCCATTTCTGTAATCGTTTTCACTGGCAGAAGCCATTAAATCTTCTCACGTCGATGGCAACTTTCGATTTCATGTTCAGATTTCGGCTGACAATTCCTTGCAGTTTCACTCACCAAAAAAAATTGGAGAAAATGACGAATTTTTATGTTTGTCGTTGACGTGGAATTTCCATGTCATTATTTTCAAAAAAAAATTGTATTTCATGTAAGCTAAAAAATGACGCGTAAACAAAATTAACGATGATATTTAACGGAGTGAGTCATTTAGAGCATTTGGATAACGTTAATGAGGTATTTTGAAATTGTAAAATGTTAGTGGTGGATTTAGAAAAAGTGCCATTTAGTAGTTTTGCCAATAGATATTCTTAAGAGTTCTTTTATTTAGAGGATAATAATATAAGATGGAATATGAAACAGAATAAGAAATTATAATTATTAATATAGCAGTATAATTCTATTCTGATCTTAGAATATGCTACTCAAATATATAATTATACTACAATAATTGTGTGCTGCTCAAATATATATTTGTCATGTGTTATAGACGATTCACAAATTTTTAAAAACACTTCTCATTCACAAAATTTTGAATGGAAAGGGATGAAAATGTAGAAAATATATGTCGTTGTAACATATATATAATTTTTTCTATATAAAAAGTTCTTATTCAAAATATTTTAAATAGGTGTCTAAATTAATTTTATTATATTTTAACTCGGTTTAACATTAAAAATATTGATTTTGAGCTAGTTGCGAAAACCAAAACAATATACCGTTAAATCTTTTCGATGTCAATAATTTTTAAGTCCATCATAAATTATGATTCTTCTTCTCTCGTTTTCTTTTAACACAATGTACGAATCTGTCTTTGAATAATTGACATCTACTTTATTATGATGCCAAAAGCACTTTTATCACTAACTTTAATTTATCCACACTTAACCTCACCGTTAGTGGCGGTCCTAGTTTTCGAAGCAGAATCTTAAGGGGGGTTTATAAAGTTTATATACACAATAAAAATTAGATTATTAATAACAAAATTTATTCTATAAGAATAAATTGCAAATTATTATAAGAAGTTAATATACGGAAAAGTTAAATTTTCCGTCCCTCAACTAATTACGTTTTATTATTTAATTCCTCAACTGTTTTTTGTGTTATTAAGTCCCTTAACTACTTTTTTTTTTTAAAAAATTAGGTTTTTTCGTTAACCAACATTACAATAATCGTATGTGGCATTAAAATTTATCCACGTGTCTCTGTCTTCCCTTTCTTTTTCTTTTTCTTTTTTTCTAATTTCAAACCTGTAACTCAAATATGAAGTTGAATCAAAGAAGAAAAATCAAGACCAATCTCCTCCTATTATACTTGGAAAATAATTTCATCTTCTCACTCTATTCCATTTGGGTCTTCTTCTCCTTTTCTAGGTGGTAATATTAAAGGATCTGGAGCAGGATCTCCCATGAATTATAGCATTTCAAGTCATAATAATTAATAGGTTTTAATCTTTGTTTTTGTTTGCATTGATTTTAATCCCCCACTTTTTTCCATTTTGTTGTGCTACTGGTGTAAACTCATATCCCCAGTTATCCATATTTGTTCGGTTATTCCTTACCAAAATCTAAGGTTATGACTGATTTGAGAGAGCCTTCGATGTTATGGGATGATGCAGACAAGTATGGTTATGGTAGACAGCCATGGTGCTTTTGAAGATATTGAGTTTGTTACTTCTACATAACCCTGAAACCTTCAAATTGGAAGACTATTTTTGCAACAAAAAAAAAAAAAAAAAAATCTATAAGGGTAAGCTCTAAAACTGATTAAATCAATTAAAAATTTAAGGTTAACAACCGGAATATAAGTTTCCGGCAAGTTTTGTTCTTGAGGAATTAGGTCCCATAATCCATTTGGTATTAACTTATTGGTCTATAAACTATCATATCATTTCAAGTTAATGTGTAATATATATGTCATCCTTTAAAAATAAAATAAAATAAAAATTAAACGTTAGATAAAATATTGTCATGTAAGACAATCTTAACGTCTGTTAATAAAAAGTTGACAAAAGGATATAAAAATTAGAAATAATTAGTTGAATGACTGAAAATAAAAAAAAAATTAGGTGAGGGACTAAATTATAAATTGCAATTAGTTAAATGACAAAAATTTTCATTTTCCCTAATATCTCTACAGGAGAATTAGGTATTGAAATTATTGCTCAATAAGTTTATTAATGCACCACTACTTATTCTAGTTTTACTTACAAAGATTTATTATATTTACTTTAATAAATTGCTTTAACATCAGACATATTTAATACCTTAGTAAAGAACAATTCAATAGCTTGAACAAATGACTTCACATCTGCTCACAAAGAAGTTTTTTACTTAGAGATAGCAATCTAAGCTTTAATTTTCAAGTAATTAAGTATGTATGACTAAGTAATATTTATGTGACTAAGTAATTAAGAACTTTGTGTTTTTTTGTATATGTGTGATTTTTCGGTGAATTCTTTCTTAAAATAAAAGAGAAGAAGAGTGAGAACATTTTGCCGAACTACTATAAAAATTTCTTACTCTCCATTTCATTACTATTTATTGTTTTCTTTGCTAATATTGCTCTTTAGTGTCATTCTAATTTTTACTAAGGATTATTTTGCTAAAAATTTCGATGCTGACTTTTTTCAAAATTTAAACAAAATCTTTCTTGAGCAAGGGGTTTTTTTTATCTACTGTTTTCCTAAGCAAGACTTTAAATTTTAAAAAATACTATTCAAACTTTAAATTTTAAAAAATACTATTCAACTCCTTTCAATTTTTTTTTTTAAACCTAACAAAGTTCATTATTAATAGTGTTAACCAGTCTCCACATTTGTCACTTAACAATGATTCATCAAATCATCATCCTTCTGTTACGTAATACATTTTTTTTTTAACACTAACGGTTTTATCAGAATAATTAATGTAAATTTTAAAAATAAGTACACAAGTACAAGAAATGATTACGAATTACTAAATACCTCAAATAAATAAAATAATCTAACTTCACAATTTGAGACTTTTGACAAACCATAATTTAGTGTATCACTTATCAAATACTAGAAATATCAAAATTAAGTTAAAACTTATCTATTACCATATATTAATTTACAAGAAAAAAACATGTTTAATAGGATTTTTTAGTGTTTCTCTCTCAATTGAACTCTTTAGTCTTCCTTTTCTAATCTTAATTACAATTTCATCCTTTATGTGTAAGCATCCTTAATTGCATTAAAAATAATTATTCACATAAATAATAACTAAAAACCATTTTCAAATATTATAAATAATAACTACAATAATAATAGCATTCATAGGCGTTATTAGACCACATAAATAAAAGATTATGTTATAACATCATTGGTATGTTATTCACAAAAATAAAAGTTGTCTAATTATAATTGGATGTGTAATTATATTTTTTACTTCTAATTGTAAAACAATAAAATAATAATACATAGAAATAATTTGTAAAGTATGAAATATTATAAATAAAAGAAAATTTATATTAAAAAATTTAAAATAAAAAACTACAAAAGACTAAACAAGTAATAATAAAAAATTATATTAAAACATAAAAAAATTTATCAAAATATTAAAAAAAAATCTTGTTATGCACGAGTTTCTATGCCAGTAGTTTATTAAAAAGAATTCAACATGCGCATATTTCCCTCTTTTGGGTCCGCCTATGCTTACCCCATATAAATTAAGAAAAAATTCTTGGTCGATACAATAAATGAGATATTTTTTACTCAGTTTTTGTATATTTTAAATTCTATAATGAATTCCTTACTCTTTTCCTCCCCGAGCAAAAAATAAAATATTAAAATTTGTTTAGAACATCTATTCGAGTCAAAGAAGACTAACATTTTTTAGTTATATCGATTAATAAATATATTTAAATGATGTGAAAGTATTTATAATTACTGTTTATCCCGTGGAGTAATTGTAGAAGGTGATTGAATGCAATTATTAACTTTTCTTTGAATTAAACTGTTTAATACAGTTTAAAACTTAAGAACAGTTAAAACAACTTTACTGAAAAGATATAACATATGAAACAGTAAATCAAATTGCAAGATATGAATATTAATCTACAATATATATATTTATTGTAAATCAATTTGAATCTTTACAATTCTTTCTGGTAGTGATTACCAGCTGCAGACAATCTCTGTTTAAAATAACAGCTACACTCTAGAAAAATGATTTTAACTTCTCTCAAGTTTTTTGAAAACTTGTTACACTCAAGTTATCAAAAACTTATTTCTCTGTAAGTTTATTACAGCTGCTATATGATCTGAAATAAAATATACTCTTGTTGTTATCTCTCAATGTGTGTTATATCTCGATTTGTATTATCTCAGCTGTTCCATGTCTCTATTTATAGACATACCTTCTTTTTTCTCCAAGTTTTTTCAGTGAGTTGTCTCCAAAAATATTTTTGATATTCTTTTGTAATGGCAGCTTTGTCACATAACATCTTCTTTTTGCATGACCTTCCTTATACGTTGACCTGTTATGTAACATCTCTGGTGTATCAGCACACCAGCTCCCTCTTTTCCTCTTGGAGTTCTCATGATAAGTTATCTCTGCAGTGAATAACTTATCTCTATGAGTTTCCAGGTTTTTGATTGGAAGGTTTTTGATTGGACCAGTTTCCATATTTTCCTCCTTCAAGTTTTTATAAGTTATCTATGTAGTTTTCACTCCAGCAGCTATATACGCATGCTAGTGTATAAGTATGACTTTTCTCCATATCAACGTTCACACATGTAGTGTATAATTTATCTCCTTGAAACTTCTTTGGTAATCAATCTCTCCTTATTGGACCATCATCTATATTTTAATTCCACCGTCTTTAAACTTGAGTTAGCGAATTTGTGAACTCAATCATGTGTCATCCCATATGTCATGTTGAGTTTGACGATGGTCAAATCTTCTCAAGACTACTTTAATGCGTTGGAGTGTCTTTGTCTTAGTCTCTGGTAGCTTCAACATTAGCCTCCGATGAACAAACACTTATTCTCTAAAATACTTAGTCTCTGATGAACAAAAATTTAGTCTCCGATGAACGAAAACTTAGTCTCCGATAAGCTAATTTTCTTTGACCAACTTTGACTTTTGTTGAACTCTCCAAATGCATTCCTTGTAGTCTCATATGGTCTCCTACAGTCTCTGATGGTAGTATTTGATAGAATACTACTGCAGATACTTGTACAATTACAAAATATAACAATTCTAAGTTTATACATCATCAGCAAATGTTATAATTTCTAACAATTAGTTTATTTAAAATATTAGAATAATACACATCTCTACTTATATATTAAAGAACTAAGTGATAAAATGTATGGTCGGTACGTACGTAAAAATTTGAAAAATAAAAATAAAAAATGATAAACTCTCAAATTTTAAAATAATTTCATGATAGAGTCTCAAGAGAACTCTAATTTCATAAGATAGTGAATAATATATTAATTTTGTCATATAATCTCAAATCCTAAAATAATTTCATAATAATGTTTTAAGAGAATTCAAATTTCATAGTAGAGCGAATAATATATGCACGATACATATTTATAATCAAATTATATTCTTCTATGATATTTATATTCAACTATGTTTAATTAACACAATATCTTCTATTTTAAAATATATAATCGATACCTAAAAAATGTCAGAAAAAATTAATTTGTTAAAAATATTTAAATGAACGTGCATGTGATGTGCTGGGATTTCATAGTTTAATAATTATCATGACCCAAACATTTTCGTTATCACCATTCAAACATTACATTTAAGAATTTAACAAAAATTCAAATTTGAAAAATAGATAATATAACTAACTAAAACACATTGTAAATAATTCTTAATTATTTTTATTTTTTCTTAAAAAAATACAAATATAAATTTAAAATAAAAATAAAAATATTTAATATTACAACCCATGTTGTGCACGGATTTTTGATACTAGTTAATTACGTAGTCGTAGTTTAGGAATATTACGGATAGTTCGAGTAAAAATATCATTAGAATGCAAGAATTCAAAAATATAATTACAGTAATTTAATTTCACCTAGAGAAGATAAGTCAATAGAGCTGCAAATCCAATTAAACAGTTCGTGAATTGCTCAATTTTAATTTGAAAATTAATCGATTCGATTCGAATTCGATACAAAAATAAATTAAACTTGATACTCAATTTAAAGTTTGATAAATTAAATAAGCAAAATCTAAAATGACTCAAACTTAATACTCAATTTAAAATTTGATAAGTTAAATAACCAGAATCTAAACACATCAGTACTAACCATATTCTACTCACGAGTAGTTCGATTTCTCTATTTATACTAAAATATCATAATAGAGATCAAAAGTATATAATCTAATATGATACATTTAAATATTATACATGTTATATAAGTCACTCTAATAATAATATTTGTAAATAAAATGAATTATTATATATAATTTTTATCTTAAAAGAAATAAAAATTTGTGTTACTATGAAATTTTTCACCAAATTCATATATTCGTGAATAATTCGTAATCAAATCGAATATGATTGAAACGTAGAATATAATATGAGCAAGAAAATTCTATGCAACTAAATAGTCGAGATCAAAATTAGGTATTAAAAATTTTATTAGAGTAAAACTTGAATACCCAAATATTCGTCCTAGTTTAACTCTTTTACGCCTAGAGAAGCCCTTTTAGTTTTCCTTACATTTAACTCTTGCCCAATATGCTCTCATATTGTTTGGCCCATTATACTTTCGTACTCACTTTCCTTTACTACAAAATAGATACAAATTTTAACAAATTAATTTTTTTGCTATAAGAAATATTGTTAGAATAATATTATAATTTAGACTTTAGAAATTAAAATTTTAATAAATAAATAAATATAATATAATATAATTTTTAATATTCTTTTTTTGCCAAAAAGATGAATAATTTATACCTATATATTGAAGGGTAAGGATGAAATATATAGTATATACGTAAAACTCTATACAAAAAATAGAAAAGTCTCAAATCTTAAAATAATTTTATAGAGTCCCAAGAAAACTCTAATTTTATAATATAGTGTATAATATATTAACTTTATCCTATAATAATTTAATAATTTTAACCAACTAATTTATCCAAATAATTTATGTATGATTTAATAAGATACACATATTTATAATCAAATTATATTCTTCTATGATATATATATATATATATATATATATATATTCAACTTTAATAATTTAATTTCAAAATTTAATTAACTAAAGAGAATACAAACATATGTTAATTAACACAATATCTTCCATTTTCAAATATAATAACATAACATCTCCCATTTTAAAATATATTATCTATATACTGAAAAAAAGTTAAAAAAATTAATTTGTTAAAATAAAACCCTAAAAAATTATGTAGTAATTCAAATAAAATATCTCATATATAACTTTAGATATACCAAATAAAATGAAAAGATAAAATAAAAATTACATAAAAATTACTCCAGATAATTATTTGAAAATTTATATATATAATCACTACATTTAAAAATTTGACTGAAATTCAAAATGAAAAAATAGATAATAAAGTATTAAACGGACCCTACTTCAACCCGTTCATGATTGATCAATGTCTCTGTTAAAGACAATTATCCAAAACATTTGATCAATCAACTTCGTAGATTTTGTCATATAACTAACTAAAAAACATTGCAAGTAATTCTAAATTATTTTTATGTTTTTAAAAAAATTACAAGTTCAAAATAAAACTAAAATTTTTTAATAATACAATTCGTGTTGTGTACAAATTTCTAAGCTAATAAATTATTAATATGATTTTCCTCTGTCCCATTTTATTTAACAAAATTCTTTTTACACCTAGATTATGAAAGTGGTATTTGTATAATGATTGCAATGATAAAGTGTTATTACTTTCTAAATATGACTTTTAATAAAAATTCACTTTAAATGTCTTATATTTTAATAAAGAATAATTTAGTAAGTTAAGAGTATAATAGTTTTTTTAACTAATTAATTTGTCAAAATTTTGGAACACCATAAAATAGAAAGAGGAGTATCGTCCTAATTTCCTCGTACATGTAAATAACTTCTATACCCCTATCACCTTCTTAAATACAGAGGCCGGCCCACAGAAAATTTTGGAAAAAACGAAGAAGTTGAGCCATCACCCATTATCACGGATCCTGGCATCCTGCAAGATTTTGATGGTCTTTTTCTTGTACATATTCCGTTTGTAATGGCACTTGTCAGGATAACTACCAATAACCGTTCCATCTTCTAAAGCACCACCACCCGTTCACACCATTCTCACTTCTCTGTCAACACACTACACTTTGCACTTTTTCCAAACAAACAAATCTTTGACACCACTCCAACTTCAAATATCTGATTTATTAGTAAAATAATGACTCGTAGATGCTTGGTATATGCTTTTATTCCAAAATTGCAATCCAATCTTTTTCTTGATAAAATAGTAATAAAAAGTCTGCATCTTTCTGTGTCTCTTGATAAACCCAGAAATATTACTTTATATGTGTTTCTGAATCAGGGTTTTGGACATCAAAAATTGATGCCTTTTATTTTCTTGAGATGGGTTTTAGATCAGGGGCTGTGATTGACATTTTCTTGTTGATTTTCTTGGGATTTGTGTATGTTGGAGCTGAAATTCCAACGACCCTTGAAGGACCCTTTAAGCCTGTGACTGTTCCTCTGGATGTAAATTTTCGTGGGCATGCTATTGATTTGCCAGAAGATGATTATAGGGTGCAAAGAACTGTTACTGGGGTTGAACCTGAACAAATTTCTATCTCCCTTTCTTCAACTTATGATTCTGTTTGGATTTCTTGGATTACTGGTAATCTTTCTAATTTCCTTTTTCTTATATATATTTAAATTAAACTTCATGAAGCTTTCTACTTTTCTACAAGGGAGTTTTGTGGAGGGCTTGAATAATTTCTCAATTTGATATTTCCTAGATATATTCCTAGCAACTACTGAAATGGGTTGGTTTGATGATGCAAATTAGTTATTGTTCTATTGTTCGGGTTGCTTTATTTTGAGCTGGAATGAGAAGTATATGGTAATCTAAAATAACAAGAAGTTGTTTCAATTTTTAGTGACTTGACATTTGTTCTTTGATTTTGCAATGTTTGCAAAGCAAAGATAATTGGAATATGAGGTCTAGGACTAGATTAGCTTCAGCTTCCTTGATTCTGGTATAAGTTTGTCATTCTTCTTATTTGCAGGTGAATATCAAATTGGGGAAAATATAGAGCCATTAGATCCAAAAAGTGTGGATAGTGTTGTTCATTATGGACGATCAAGTTTTTTATTGACAAAGGAAGCAAAGGGCTACTCTCTCATTTATAGTCAACTTTATCCCTTTCAAGGCCTTCAAAATTACACTTCTGGGATTATACACCATGTTCGTCTTACAGGTACGATTGAGGTAACTAAAGTAGCAATTTTTTCACTGTCCAGTAGCTATAGGTATGTCAGATTTGAGATTGTATTACTAAATTACTTAACAAACTTATCACACTCGGAGCTATACAACGCCCCATTATTGCAGACGGAGTGCTATATATGTATGGAACACCAGTAATGCATGAACTTGCTTTCTGTCTTATATTCTGAAAATTACTGTGCTAGGAGAAGAAGGGATGGGAAATACTCTTACATTCCAGAACTCCTCATATTTAGACTTATTGTTTGAAGTTATCAGACATTTCTAATCTAACTTTTTCTAGTACAATCTATTTCGTGTGTAATAAAAAATTTCTCCAAATTCAGCTTAGTGCTTTAAGATTTTAAGATAGTTTGTAAATATATATTCTTTAGAAAATTACTCCTAGTGTACTTAATTTTGCCTACCATCTTCCCAGATTTTTGTTAGCAATTGAAACAATCTGCTTTCCAATTAACGTGAATTAGGGTGCAAAAGAATTAGATGTATTTGATAGTACAAATTCATTCTACTTTCCCTCCTAAACTAAGCTCTCTATTGTCTATGCGTCCCTGTTAGTAGTGTAAACTTAACCTTAGGTTTCCACTATCAAGTAGTTATTTGCGTAACCAGCATAAATTACCTCTACAGAAAAATATATAATTCTTCATTTTCACTTGCATTCATATATATGAAACATTTCAGACGCCTGCATTATCTACTTTTACCATCTTGAATCCTGTCATTTTTGGAGTAGCTTGGAAGAGGTGATATACTGCTATGAAATAACGAAATTGGAATCTTGTATGAGATTTGTTCCATTTAATATTCATAAAAGGAGATTGTTTTTATATTTTTTCTATGTTTTGTTTTGTTTTCGAGAGTGTGATTGTTTGATTTTCTTTTGTTTTGTCGGTATCCAGAAAGTATATTTTACTAAACAATTTAATGTTTTCAGGCCTGAGACCTAATACAATATACTACTACCAATGCGGAGATCCTTCTATACCAGCAATGAGCAAAATCTTGAGCTTTAAGACCATGCCTATTTCTTGTCCGAAGAGTTACCCAAGAAGAATAGCAGTAATGGGGGACCTGGGACTAACATACAATTCTACTTCAACAGTTGACCATATGGAAAGGAACAACCCTGATCTTATTCTATTGGTTGGAGATGTAACCTATGCTAATCTGTATCTAACAAATGGAACTGGCTCTGATTGTTATTCTTGCTCATTTTCGAACACTCCTATACACGAGACATATCAACCAAGATGGGATTACTGGGGAAGGTAAATATCCTATCATGTTATATATTCCTTTTTTTCTTAACCTTATAGCATTTTCTGTAGTTTGGTTTAGCTCATGAATGCAATACATGGTTTCAGATTTATGCAGCCTCTGATCTCTAAAGTTCCGATAATGGTGGTGGAAGGCAATCATGAGATAGAACAGCAGGCTGAGAATTTAACTTTTTCAGCTTACAGTTCTCGATTTGCATTCCCATCTCATGAAAGTGGATCTACATCTACACTCTATTATTCATTCAACGCAGGTGGCATACACTTTGTAATGCTTGGTGCCTATATTGCATATGATAAATCAGGTAAAATACATAGCCTTGTGTCACATTACCAGTCTTCTATTATTATTCATATGATCCCTCTTTGTTAATTTGGATATGGATCCTCTTTTGCCAATTTTATTAAATTACTCCACGGCTAGTTTAGTACTTATCATTATCTTTCACATTTTGAGTGCAGCTGATCAGTACAAGTGGTTGGAGCGAGATCTGGCTAAAGTTAACAGGAAAGAAACTCCATGGCTTGTTGCTACTTGGCATCCACCGTGGTACAGCAGCTACAAGGCACATTACAGAGAAGCCGAGTGTATGAAGGTCGCAATGGAAGAACTACTGTATAATTATCGTGTTGACATAGTCTTCAATGGACATGTAAGTTCTGATTTTCCACATTATGTTATAGATACCGCATCTTTATTCATAAACCTTTATGTTCCAAGTGTAACTAATGTTTTCTGAAACAAAAATGTCTGTTGTGCTTTATTTATGAATCCAGTGTACTTATAACAGTTCCATTTCTTGGCTAAAACTTCACAGGTTCATGCGTATGAAAGGTCAAATAGAGTGTATAACTGGATTTTAGATCCCTGTGGCCCTGTTTACATAACAGTAGGTGATGGTGGCAACAGAGAAAAGATGGCGATCCCACATGCTGATGAGCCTGGTAATTGTCCAGAACCATTTACTACACCAGACGACTTTATGGGTGGATTCTGTGCATACAATTTCACATCAGGCCCTGCTGCCGGCAAGTTCTGCTGGGACCGTCAGCCTGAATTTAGTGCATTCAGGGAAACTAGCTTTGGCCATGGGATTCTTGAGGTATGCATCTTTTTCTCGCAGACAAATTCGCTCACCTTCAAAGCCAGTAGTTATTAATTGTACATCTGAACATATGTAAACAAAATAAATGTTGATTTTCTTTTTTTTTTTTTAAATCACAACACACACACACACACACACACACAAGTTGGTTCAAAATTAAAACCACAAACAAATGATCAATATATGATGTGCAGGTGAAGAATGAGACTCATGCTTTATGGACATGGCATAGGAATCAAGACATGTATGAACAGGCCGGAGATCAGATTTATATAGTGAGGGAACCTGATAGGTGCCCAGCACAAAAAAAGGTAATCAAGCGTTGGAGATCGAGTAAATGAAGCCACTTTACATGAAAAAGGCATAATCTATTAACCATAATCAGCAACTTCCATAGAAGCTACTTAGTTCAAGTTAAAAAGATACACAAAAGGAGATGATGATTTCACAGACGTATATACACACTGAGAACAATATAGAATATACATGTATATATGCATACCTAGACACAATTATCTTGGCAATAAGCTAAGAATAACTGTGATTTGTATTTGCATATGTAATGTAAAATACAGGGGAGGTGTTGCAAATATTATTACTCAGTTGTATCACTTGAACAAAGAGTAGAACTAGAACACTTCCATTAGAACTGATATAAGAAATAGCTGTATGTCATTGTACCCTCTAAGGCTGTAATATTAAGTTCACTTGTTCAATTTCTTTTCTTCTTTTGTCTGCTTTATGTAAAGATTGTATCTTAATTCAAGCATTAGAAATGATGCAAGTATGCAACCAATGACAGAATACTTGGAGAAGACTGTGACCAGCACAAGGCGTCCACGAAATGTTATTAATATTGCTATGTGTACAAATAAATTACACCAACATATGTGTACAAATTGATGTGACACACTACGAAACAATAAATCTTAATTGGTGAATCCCTTAGGTGACATGCGACTTGTGCATCAGTCGCATTAGTTTGGCAAATTTGTTTGTGCACATGTTTATGTACCTAGCACTATTCTGACAATATATATTCCGGGCAACAGATAACTTATGACAAGTTTTCTTCCACACCCATCTTTATTTTAATTTTCTTGTCACTTTTAGCTGGTTTGAAGCTTGGAAAAATGTGGAAGAGAATAAATGAAGGACAAGAAAATAAATCTTAGAACCATGTTAGTGAATTTAAAACTTCTAATTTTAACCCTCAATATATTCTAAACTAAAATAAAAAAATTTATTTTTAGTTTTGAGGTTAATGATGGCAATAACATATTAAAAGTTACAGTAACTAATGAAACCTAGATTTCTAATAAACTCTGTGATTACTGCTGTGTTTTATATTATATGATTCCAATAACTAGAAGTATAACAACTTAAATAAGTTTATGTTGGAACTTAATTTAGAAATGCTCAACCTCAATTGTTAAATTGTAGGGTGTATATCTCATTCTAAAATGGTATAGAAAGATCTTAAACTATCAAATTTATATTTAGTTTGCCTTCTGCACCTTTATTTTCCATCCGATTTTTCAAGTTAAAAGAATAGCTTTGAAATATGTCATCGTTAATTTTTAAGAGAATTTCGAGCATAATAAAATTGTCACTATATAAGTTTACATTAGTTTGAAATTTGTTACGTTGACCGTTATTTGACCTAAAAAATCAAAATGTATATCTTACTTTATTAAAATGGATGAAGTATTAATAAAAAGCAATGCTATTAAAACCGGACCGGACCGGCCAGTTCGACCGGTTTAACCGCGAACCGGTCATGGGTCCAATCGGTTCAATCAAAAAAATCATTAAAAAAAACCGGGAAAAACCAGTCGAACTGAGAACTAGTTAGAATCGGGTTTTCTGATTCTTTTCCTTTTTTTTTATTTTTTTTTATGTAAGTGGGTTTTGTTTTTTTGTTCCTTAAAAATGTGTCTTTTGTTTTTTTGTGAACTAGTTTAATGAATTTTTAAAATATTTAATAAAATTATTTTGATTATTAAAAATTTAAAACTTATATTTGATGAATTTATAATAATATATGATTTATATAATATTTTTTTTAATAAAATAATAATCTGATCGAACCACCGGTTCAACCATAAACCAAATGTCCCATTATGATAAATTAGTTACCAAAACGCAATGGAAGAACTTTGGCTCTTGATCATATATTTCTTGTTTTTAGTACAATGGAAGCTCCATTCATTCTTGAAGCAAGTAAATCAAACAAACACTACTATGTAACCACCAAAATAATAATAATAATAATAATAAACAAATAAAAAAGCACTACCAAGTTTGAACTTTAACAATTCTACAATGAGAAATTTCTAGCTAATAATTTCAAGACCTTTGGCAATTTGTGAGTTCTTAACTTGGCTTCTTGTTCTATATGAGCTTTAGCCAGCCAATCATAAAATTCCTAACCACCCTTCTAGCAGCAAAAGGATAAAAGAACAAGATTAAGGGAAATCATAGAAAATGACTTTAATTTCTAGCAAAACTGTACTAATCTAGTTCTCATGGTATGAGTATAGCTACACTTCAAAGACTGATCTACATGGATTAAAAGATGAACAAGATAATAACATAGAAAGGGAGATGAATCCAGATTGTTGTAAAGGAGGACTCCGGCGAAGAATTTGTAGGCGGCGCATCAGGTAATACGGGTCCCATGCCTGGATTCACTCCTCCAGTTCCGAAAGTTGGTGAAGTACCCAGTGGCGATGGTGGCGCGTTTGTAATTGGAAATGTGGTTGGTGTAGTTCCTGCACCTGGTGGAAGTGTTCCTCCAGCAGTGCTGAAATATGCGCAAGGCAAGAACTTCAGCAGCAGGAAAGAGATCTTTTAACACGTTCAAAATATAGTACTCAAATTTGAGCAGAAAAGAATAGTCACCTTCAAGCTCAGCAACAAAACTATTTTAATGAAATACATGTAACCTCAATACAAGTTGAATATAAATCACATTATACATTTTTTGAAGATCATCAAAGTGTTGCAACGACCACAATTTTCGGCATCAAATATAATTGCTCCATTGTATGGTGTAATCTTTATGCTTGGTATAGTTCACACATTTCTAGATATTTTTCCATTTAACATAAGCAAATGAAATGCAAGCAAACACAAAGAAACACCTTTAGCTGCTGATTCTCCCCCCTGCCTCAACTCTTTCTTTTGTAGATTTTATCCTAAGCTTCTTTATCAAGCATTCTTATTTTAAGAACTAAGATATTGTGAAATTCTGTGGTCCGTGGCGATGTATTCTCCTCCATAATAACATTATCAAATTCTTCTCTTTTTTTTTTTCTTTTTTCATTGGAAATAGTCAGACTAATGGCATAAATTCTTGGAAGCCTCCATTCTGTATGGAATCATTCCATAAGAGCCGAAGGGCCCTCTTATAGAAACATTAACTAAACTCTCCTATTCAACATTTACAGTAAATCATCTTCAATCTCTATCCAAATTTTCTAACTTAAACAGGCAAAGACAGAAACCTTTTAAAACTAGAAGCATAGTTCTCCTCTCTGTTTGTGAGTCTCTAAGTAAGATTCTCTTTGAAAAAAGAATAATGTTTAATCATAACAGAAAGATAAGTAAATTGAAATTCTTACATATAAGCCACAGATAAAGGTCACACTCACTAACGTACAAGGTCCCCCTCTAGTAGTAGGTATCCTGCTACCCATGCCATTACTTGTAGCAGACATCAGATTTTGTGTGGGTGCGGTGTGTGTGTTTTGGGGGGGGAGGTGCGGGATGTGGAACATCAGTCAATATAGAAGGCCTTCATGCAAAATATTAATCCGCATAATAATTATAGGAAAGTGTTTTCTCACATCCAGAGGGGATGTAGCTCAGATGGTAGAGCGCTCGCTTAGCATGCGAGAGGTACGGGGATTGATACCCCGCATCTCCATTTTTTTTTGAACTATAAAAGAAAAGGTTCTTTTTTTTCCCCCTAATCCTTTTTTCCATCCCATTTTTATAGGGCAAAGAAGTTTAAGAAATTGGAACTAGGTACATCTTAATAAAATATTAAATTCCCATTAACCTCCATAACTAGTTTGTCTCTAAATGTATTTATAATACTCTGTATCAAATAATATTTCTTAAATTTAACTTGGAAAATGTAGTATGTCTTTAAATGTAATATTATTTCTTAGAAACCTAAATGGGACTTTCAATCATCATGTGAATTTCATGTAATAGGTGGTTAGGTTACATTCCCAAAGGGAAAAGTTTCCTTATCTATGGATGCCATGGAGTGTAAAAATAAGGTGAATAATTATTTGTACCTAATGATTACCATAGCAGCCCAAAACTTGAGAAATTAGAAACAGTGAGTCAAATGAAGAATAGATGAATTGAACTCCTATGATGCTTGTCAAGCCTGTATACTATAACAGATCAAGTTGATTAAGCATAAACTAACTCCAAAAGTCAAAAGTCAAAAGCCAAAGCTCTAATACATATTCTGTGTGTATGCATGAATGAGAAAGTTTTAATCACTCATTAGTAAAACATAGAATGAGCAAAGTAAAGTAATTAATGTTGCATTTGGATTGGAATGAAATGAATTTTATACTATTTACTAGACCATCATATGTGTAAGGCCCAATCCTTCCTCCATTCCTTTCCACAAGGTTATGGGTAATTTTTAATCCCGCATTTTTTAAACCCACATTCCTAAATGAAGATTGTCTATTCTATCACAATCAAAGTTTTACACACAATGAACTATTTTTTAATTCTCATACTCCCCTAAATTATAATCTTTATTTTTCATCTCTATTTTTTTTTATTCACTCATTTTATTTCGTCCAACCAAACGCAACATAAATATTACAAGGAAAAGTCAAAAAAAAAAAAAATTAAAAAATCCATCTACTATCCTTTTCATTCTCTAGAGTTTTGATATGAGCCTCCCCCTTTTCCATGCAAATTATATATGAGCAATGACGGAATAATATCAATAAAATTAATATTATTACACTTATTAATCACTGATCTTACTATGTGTGATTTTAAGTAAAAAAGCTACTCCATACTAAAAAAAGGAGGGATTACATGTTTTAGGCAGTTTATGCTTAAAATTTTTCAGCCAACACCCATATGCTTTGTTGAGTTCTATCGGAAAACTATGCTGCCAAAATTTTTGAATTTTACCTTTGGGAGAGAAACTATTTATTGTGTTACTCATGTATATAATTGTGCAACTGTAAGCTTACTCAACCGAAACTAGTATAGGTGTAATGGAAAGGCTCATTTTGGGGTCACTGTAATGGATGGCATTGTGCTATACAATATCAACAACACTTGACATTTGAAAACGATGAAAAAAAAACCAAATCCCAATTTCACAAATTTTCGAATAATTCTGCCTAATTAGCCATTATATGGCACAATGATATAATACCATCATGGTTGTAACCCAATGTTACTTCTCTAGCATGATACAACTTCCGTCCTCAAAACAAAACAGTGTCTTAAGGACACTCAAAAATAATCCTCAAAAAATTACGTCTAAGAGTATAAATTTTCTCTTGAAAAGTCGAGGATACACTGCTTTAACATTTTTTTCTTTTTTTTATTTTTTATTTTTTACTTTTACTAATGGATTCCATATTTTCTATAATTCTAAATCATGCTCTCAAGTTTGTAATTTACAAACGTATTATACTTCCCTCCCCTTAATTTATTTTTATGAGTTTAGGTATATGGGTGTCCTTTACGCGCCCCTTTGAGGACGGTTGGAGTATATTCTAGAAAAGAAAATCTAAAATTGAAGAAGTAAAAAACTGTACCCAATATTGAAGAAGTAAAAAACTGTGTGCAAACTGTAAGTGTACCTCCCCCAAATGGTTGTAGCCCTTGGATAAAAACGGATCAAACGGTTCAGAGATGAAAGAGGACAACCTCAAAAGAAGTGAACGAGGGTTTCAAGTATTCCCATGCAGCTGACACAAGAAGCCAAAATCCATCCTAACCATGCATATATACACGTGGCATGCATCCACTATAACTTCACGAGAACAAGTACGTACACCCTCACTTATCAATAGCACTACACGAGACTTTCCCACGCACGATAACAGTGTGGCACAACTGTACAATGAATACTAACACTACATGTACCCCACAAAAAAAACTGAAAAAATTTTGAAAATTAAAAAAATGAAAATATATTAGTATTCCTAGTATGTTATACCCTCTTTTTTTAATGGCAAAACAAAGAATCTTGTCGTAGCAAAACTCGCAATTAAATTTAACTATGAAACAAGTTTGCTAAACAAGTTCTTGTTCTAACTGTGAAATAACATCTCAGTAGTATATCCCCATTCCTTCGCTACATTGCACTAAATCCACAACCATATAAACGCACATATTCAAGCTCACACGGTAAAGTTTTATATATTGAGGAGTTCTATCTATTAATGATTGTATTTAATGGACATATGGGATCTACCTTGGATTGTTTTTCTTTTGTTGAGTATGAGTAATACACTAATAACGTATTGCGTGGGTCCCTCGTCATTCAATCAAAAATGGCACATTCAGTTTAGAAAAAGTAAAGGGCACATGGCATTCATACCTTTGAGATGATGGGTAAACACAAGATCCATAACCTGTAAAACACAATAAGTAAATAAATTAGCACATCAGATATATGTACATATCTAACATGATTTTAACAAAAGCATTTTACGTTATTTTTCGCTGTCACCGTAACGTACGGTGACAGCGGAAAATAACGTAAAATTACATTTTTCTAGAAATGAAATCTTAATATAGAATACATTTCCGGTTGCACTGTGTAACAAAAGTTGGTAAAAAGAAATCGAATAGAGGTGGAATGAGAAGTAGTAACTGGGGTCAGTTTTAGCGACGGTGGCCGTCGCAGAGAAGTCGCAAGAACCAGCAGCCATGGCCTTGCGCTGGTAAAAACTATTGAAAGCATAAGAAGCGTGGGCTTGGACTGTATTGGGAAGAAAACAAAGCCCAGATGGTTGAATCGGCGCACAATCTGCACCGGCCCCACATGCGTAATCCAGCGCCGTCTGCAGAATCTGCTCGCCGGCGTCGCTTCGGGCCACGCACCAGGTGGCTGCAGAAACTGCTGCCTGCAGAAAACAGAGCATCAGCACCGCGGTCGTCACCACCATCACCGCCGCCATGGGTGGTGGGGGCAATGTAGAGTTGATTATGATGTGGGGTGGGGATAAAAAATTGAAGTTGTGTTGTGTTGTGGGTTGTGTTGGTAAAGCAAGAGAGAGAAGAGGAAAGGGAGTAGTGTGTGTGACTGTGTGTTCTTGAGAGAGAGAGAGGAGAGAAAAGGAGAGAGAGAGAGACACTGTTGTTTCTTTCTTTTAGTATTAATTGTTTCTTTTCGGCTCTTTTTCTTTTTCATGTTTTGGGTCTTTCTTTTTCGTTTAGGACCAATTTGACCAACGGATTCACCTGCGCAAGATTGATATATAAATTTTGGTGGGTGCAATTTGTAAGAACTAATTTTTGTGCAGTTATTTGGTCTTCCCGTTTTTAAATGTTCATCGTTTTGGATTAATTTAAACATACACTAAAATCATACGGAGTAACTTTTTACTTCTTTTAATATTTTATTCTAATTTTAACCATCAATTAATTGCATGAAAGAGAAGTAAGTGTTTTAGAAATAAAATAAATAAATATATGAGGGATATCAAAGAAAAGAAAAGAAAAATATTTGATGCACCTAAAATATATAAAATGACTAACATAAAAAATTTGAAGACAATTTTAAAAAGTCAAACATGTAAGAGAACAGGGAGAGTATTATTTCAACCAATTTTATATGGTGATTATTATCATGTTAGTCTTATTATATAAGAGAATAATCTATTATCTATCTATTTATTTATTATTTATTATTTATTATTAGTTATTACGGATTAATGTGATTTAATTGTAACTCATTTTTTAAATAATACCCATTAATTTTATTTTATTTCTATAAATTCACAGCTTATTTATAATATTCGACCATACGAATTGAAGGTATATCAAACAAATATAGGGATATATAAATTTGTTCATTTTTGTAATGTATAACATGGTTATAATCACATAAAATTTAATATTAATTTTTTTATTTTTACATTATTATAAACATTATGTAAATGAGTTCGAAAAAATTTAAAATATTCACATATTGCATTATTTGTGTATGTCTTTCAATTCGTACTACTAGATTTTTTTTCATATATTTTGAAAACTAAAACGTAGTACGGGTGAGTATTATTATAAGAATGAGTTATAGTTCAATTTATTTCTTCCCTATTATTATTATTATTATTATATATTAGTTGATAAATCTAATTTTAGGAATAGAGTTTATTCTGCTGACCCAATTTTATAACTTGATCAATTCGATTTTTATTTCATTTTTATATTATTACTAAAAACATTTTTAACTGATTTAAATAGAAATATTAACGATTTAATCACAAACTATATAAGTAAATTTAGATAATTTTGTTGATCAGTAATTTAGGCAATTTCGTTTAAGATAGTTGAACTTGTTAACTTCTTCCCAAAGTCAGTGTTTTGTTTTCTTTTTGCCGCATTTTAAAATAGTTTGAAAAAAACACAAAAATTACTTACAATTAAGAAAGACGTAACTTCCAAAATATTCCTTATCAAAGTCGAATTTAAAAAGATATTTAGAAACTAATTCATAACTTAACAATTTTTGTATGAATAAAAAAAATCAACCAAGGATTTTATCCCTATAAATTCTCTAATTTCATTTAATTTGTTTCAACATCACTTATTTTCTCTCTAATTAAAATTTAATTTAAAATCAATTACAATTCTTATGTAATTATTTTAATTAATTTGGAGAATTATTTTTTAACTTTTTACTGTAATTAAATATTTTACAAATTCCAAAAAAAAATATATTAGATTGCACAAAAAAATATCTTTAGAAAATAATATACAATATTTTTTTGGTGCAAACACAAAATATATATATATATATATATATATATATATATATATATATATATATAT
>CM025781.1:11880049-11898766 GCA_014636745.2 Centella asiatica | reverse complement strand
TATATATATATATATATATATATATATATATATATATATATATATATTTAAGATAAAATATTTAATTAAAAAATAAGGAAATAAAAAAAACAAAGCATTATCTATTGACAATAACAGAGACAAATTTATCAAAAAAAATTATAAAATTTACAAATCTTTACATAATATAACTATATGAAAGTATTGTGATTCAAATTAACTAATTATAGGTTGCACATCTATTAAAAAATAATTTTATTTCTCATGGCACAAAAAGCCATGGTTTAATATTTCTATATGAGAAATTAAATAAATAAATGAAACATTCTTATTTCTTAATGGAAATACTTTTTAAAGAGATCTCCATGTAATATATTTATTGAAAAAATATATTAAATTACAACTTTCATTATCTTTGTGTCTAAATTTAGCTAATTATTGGTTGGTAACTTATAAAATATATTATTATTCTCATGAAAAAAAATATATAATTTAATAGTATAATATAAATTTTACAAAAATATTATCATCACCATATATTAAACTACCGTGTTTCGCACGGGTTTAAAAACTAGTTAATTAATAGTAAACCAAACATTATGAAACAAAAAAGAGTATGAACATAGCAGGGACATCCAAATATTCTGAAGTAGCTTATGTTCGGTTTTCTCCCCTTCCATAGCTCGTATGGAGTTTTGCCAAGTGTTGGATGAATGAGTGATCGATTTTGAGTATAGCAAGCAGTGTTCACTGCTTCTGCCCAGAAGTACTCAGGAAGTCTAGCATCAGCAAGCAATGTTCTTCCAGCTTCTTCCAAGGTTCTGTTCTTTCTTTCAACCATTCCATTTTGCTGTGGAGTCCTTGGTGCAGAGAAGTTATGAGAAATTCCTTGCTCATCACAGAACTCAGTAAAGCCTCCAAAGTCGAACTCTCTTCCATGATCACTTCTTACTGACTTGATTCTGAGTTCTCTCTCATTTTGCACTTGTCTGCTGAACTTCTCAAACTCTGCTAATGCATCATTCTTGTGAGCAAGAAATAATGCCCATGTAAATCTAGTGGAATCATCCACAATAGTGAATGCATATTTCATTCCACCTAGACTACTTGCTATAGGGCCAAACAAATCAAGATGTAATAGCTGGAGGGGCATAGAGTTTGATTTTTCAGGTTTGCTTAAGAAAGATTGTTTTGTTTGCTTACCAAATTGACAAGCTCTACAAGGTTTTTCTTTTTCAAAGGAAAATTTAGGCAAACCTTTTACAAGGTCTTTAGCAGCGAGTTTTGAAATCGTTTTAAAGTTTAAGTGTGAAAGTCTCTTATGCCATAACCAACTAGCATCTGCTGAAGCTTTAGCAAGAAAGCAGGTTGTTTCAGCAGGACTTAGCTTAGCCAAATCTACTACATAAACATTCCCATTTCTTGAACCAGAAAGCTTCAGAGAATTTGTTTGAAGATCTCTTACCTGACATTGATTGTCTAGGAAGGTGACCTTATGCCCTTTGTCACACAACTGGCTTATGCTAAGCAAGTTGTGCTTGAGACCCTCCACATAGGCAACCTTGTTGAAGCAGATTAATCCATTCCCTGCTGAACCATATCCCTTAGTTCTTCCAGCACTATTATCTCCAAAGATCACTTGAGGTCCATCCTTTTCTTTGAAATTAGTGAGCAAGGCTTTATCTCCTGTCATGTGTCTTGAACATCCACTGTCCAAGTACCAAATTTGTTCCTTGCTCACCACCTGCAAAACATAAGCAATTACTTTGGTACCCAGCAAGACTTGGGTCCAGTAAGGTTAGTACCCTTGGGGACCCATACTTGTCTCGTTTTTGGTTTTTGAGACCAGCCAGTATAGTAAGGGTCAGCAAGGCAAAGAGAAGCTATGTGGCCAATCCTATGGCAACAATAGCATCTCAAATGCATCATGTTGTGATGTGTGTGCTGCTTACCTCTTCTCTTAGATTGAGGTTGTTTCCAGTGTTTGCTCTTATCACCTTTGCTAAATTTCAAATTCCTCGCATTGTTGTAATTATAAGCAGGAGGAACATGGTTCTTGCTAAACATTCCACCCTTGGTCTGTTTTGCACCATGTCCCTGCTTATAGTTACGGTCAGCAGGGAGTTTGTTCTTTAGCAAGGTAACATTTCTGTTACCTCTGGTTTCAGTAGGAAGCACACACTCTGCTGAATGCACAGAGATCGTTCTGCTGATAGACTCAGCATCATTTTCTCCACTCTCTTCAGCAGGGACTTCGCAAGTCCCGGAGCCAATTCCACTTCTATCCAGCATGCTTCTTTGGCTTTTCAGCAAAGCACATGCATTCGAAGTTGATTTGTTCCATGTGGAGATTGTAACGGTTAATTCCTCAACTTGGGAGGATAACTTAGACTCTCTCTCTTGAGAGTCTCTGAGGTGCTGTCTAAGCAGGGCCCTCTCATCATCAACAGCAAGGAACTCCAAATTCTCTGCTTGCACCTTTTCAAGTGTAAGTAAGATTTCAGAGTTCTTGCTCCTGAGTTGATCAGACTCTGCTGAAGCAACTCTCAGCAATCTTCTATACTTATGCCACTGAGATGCAACATCCTTAAGCAAGGAGCGCAACTCAGCTTCAGTGATGTCAGGAGAATCAAAGTCAAATACCTCAGTAAGATCAACCTCCTTGCTGGGATCGGATTCCCTTGCCATTAAGCAAAAGTTGGCAATTTCTGGTCCGGAGTCTGATTCACTTTCACTTTCACTCCAAGATTTTTCAGCAATAAGTCCCTTGTCCTTGCTGTTTGAATTATTCTTCTGCTGGTACTTCTTGTAATATTCTTTTCCCTTGCTCTTGTCATTAGCAGGGAGTTTCTTTTCCTCTCTTGCTGAGCTTCGACAATCAGCAGCATAGTGTCCTGGTTTCTTACAGTTATAGCAAAGATCTCTTGAAGAATCTCTCTTGCTGCTACTTGTATTTCTTCTGAAGTTCCCTCTTTCCTTCCTCATAAACCTTCTGAACTTCCTGGCTAACATAGCCATGTCTTCATCACTATCAGTAGACTCTGAATCAGAATCTACTTGTTGCTTTGATTCAGAAACCTTCAATGCAACCCCTCTTTCTTTCCTTCTTGGCTCAGATGTGGAATCTCTCTGAGCTAACTCCATCTCATATATAAGAAGGTTTCCATAGAGTTGTTGGAGATCAGTAGTATGTAGATTTCTTAATTCTTTGACAGCAGTGGTCTTGGGATCCCACTGCCTTGGTAAAGATCTCATGAACTTGAGATTTATGTCCTTTGTGTCATAGGTTTTTCCTAGAGCACGTAAATTGTTAAGTAGGACAGTAAACCTTTCATACATAGCAGTGAGATTCTCCCCCTGCTGCATGCTGAACATTTCATACTGTTGAATAAGCAGGGATTGCTTATTTTCTCTGACTTCTACGGTTCCTTCATTGAGAACCAGCAAGGCATCCCAAACCTCTTTAGCAGAGGTACAGTTAGATACACTTTCGAACATTTCCTCTTCAAGAGCCATGAAGAGAATGTTCATTGCCTTCTTATTGTATCCCACTAACTTCTTTTCTTCATCCGTCCATTCCTTTCTTTGCTTAGGAACAAGTTGGTTGGGATCAGCAGGATTTATCTTCTCTGGAATGTAAGGTCCAACTCTTATTGCTTCATATAGCTCTTCATCAATTGCATCCATGTACACCTGTATTCTCAGTTTCCAATTAGCAAATCTATCTCTGGAACACATAGGGGGCTTGCCACCAAAATCACTTCTTAAAGCCATTAGAAAGTTTAAATTTTGGATCCTCTCAAGCTGTAGGGCTTAGCAAAGAGTGTTAAGCTCTGATACCACTTGTTAGGTCCAAAAGGGTAAAAATACTAGAAGGGGGGTTGAATAGTGTTTTTAAAAATTAAGTCTTTACTTAGAAAACCTTACTGAATTAAAAGTCTTCTTGCTTATAAAAAGGTTTCTTAAGATTTTCAAAGGATTTAGCAGCGGAATTGTTTTAAGCAAGGAACCCCTTAGATTTTAAAACAAAAGTTAATGGCTTAAAAATAGCAAAGATAGTAAGTCTTTGCTGAACAAGTTCAGCAGGACTAAAGCAAAGCACAGCAAAGCAAGGAAGCAATATAAAAGATAAGCAGGAGAAGAGATAGAATTTTTATAGTGGTTCGGAATAATCCTACTCCACTCTTCTTCTCTTTTACTTGAGAAGGCTATCACTATAATCTGTTCACACAGAACAATCAGCAATAGGACACTTAGTCCAATTTACAATGGGTCACTTAGACCTCTTTAGCAGGACACTTAGTCCAATTGTCACACAGACTTAGAAGATTTCAGAAAATCTTGCTTGCTATCTTCAAGTAGAAGGCTCCTTGGTTGAGCAGATAGATAGCACTTGTTCAAGCTTGATGATGTCTTGCTGTAGCCTTTAAGATGTCAGAGAGTTTTTACTCAGAGGTAGTTGGTTCATTGATTGTTAGTCATAAATGAAATTTATGACTTCTATTTATACTCCTCCAAAGAATCTATCCGTTGGAAATTTGAAATATATCCGTTGGAGTGTACTGCCCTTGATGTGACTTGTACCTTTTCAGCAGTCCTTGCTTAGTTCAAAAAAGTTAGCCGTTTTTCTGTCTTCTAGTGCCTTTCAGCAGAGAAACCTAGAAGTTGACTAAGCAGGGAATAAGATAGCTTCTCTGACAATCTTCACTTTGATAAGCAAAGGATCTTGCTTACTAGTCCTTGCTTATTTCCATTCTAAGCAGGACTATACTTGTAATATTCTAAGTGCACAAAGGTCCTTGCTTATTTCCATTCTAAGCAGGACTATACTTAGAATATTTCTTGCATCTCCAGCAACCTTCTTCAGCAGACTTCAACGGTGATCAAACTCCTTGCTTAACTAAGTAGTATATCCACCTAACAAGTTGGATATTTTTCTAAGTCCTTTTACATTGTCTAAGCAAGGACTATATTACATCATCAATTCTTATATATTAAACACATAATGAAAGTTTAAGCAAAGATAATATAAGCAGGGGTGTAACAACAAAATGGTTTTTCATCTATAAATTGATATAAATTTTAACTTGAGCAGCTTTAATCAACTAATTATCAATCCATTTTTGCTCTTTCTTTAATATTATTCGTATCACATGGCTATTTAGCTCATTATTATTGTTCATACCATATGGCTACTAGGTGGATTGGGTGGCTTGCTGAGCGGGTGACCCTAGTAGTTGTGTTATTGTAGTTTCATCTTCTTTATATACTATGAATCATTTTTACTTTTACCATACTCGCAAGATTAAACACCAAAATTGTCAACCCATCATCTCAAATCCCTAATACATTGTATTCGTTTAAAATTTGTCAAAAGGAAAAATTATCATTGATATTGAAACGAATTTGAAAACAATAGAGTTGAGATTAACTCCATAATTTCTAAATGAATTCAACAATGCGTACATACCAGAATAAATGAAAGTAGACAAACTTGAGTACATTCATGAATTAAGCACACATTAGACAATTTATTAAGTAAATTTATGCCTAAATCGTGATACATCTATTTTTATTGTGAGAAACTGAAAATTCAAATAAAATGTACGAATATTAAATTCGTTATTTATTAAGTTTTCGTTCATTTTCAATAACTGATAAATTTTACGATTTGGTATACGCTTTAATCACGCTAATCAATGCGCGCACGTCCACTAGCGATATATCGTAACGAACATGATATTTTAATATTTACAAGACATTAATCATGACAAGAATATCATAAACCCATTTTTATCCCACCTATACAGTTAAACTTTTCGGTTTTTGCATTAAATCAATGCATAACCACTTAAAAATTATAATTAGTGAATAAATAATTTAATTTAAACACTAATTAATTCAAATTTTAACATTTTCTTGAAGTGGTATAACAAAGATGTATTTTCCAATCCAACGGAAAAATTTTTCAATCCAAGTAAAGTTTTCAAAAATTAATCCAATGGCCAAGAATGATTTACAAATTATATAAATATATTATTATGACTAAACCCTACCCTTCATTTCAGTCAAACCTCTTCAACAAACTCACTAAACAAAATTTTAATTCGGATTTTTGAGTATTTATTGAAGTTTTGAGTATTAATTCATTTAAAACTTTAAAGAGGTATACACACTATTCTTTCATTTTTACATTTATTGTTAATTCTGTTTGTGTCATTGTGTAGATGATATTTTTCAGTATCATTTTCATATATAACACATGTCTATAGCATTTATGGTTTGTGAGTTATTAAATTTTAAATTTTATTCAAAAAATAAATAAAAATTCAAGAACATATTAAAAACTCGTATGAACCCTACCTGTTCCAATCAATTTTCTGGCATGATTCTTGCATGGTTGTTCAAATTGATTTTATAACTTTGTTTCTGCACTTGTAAGGATCATTTTCCCTCAATCAAATTTTGAAAATGGCTAAGTTTCGGGTGTATTCAAGCTCGGTCGAAAGTTCTATATACCCAAATCTTTTGTCTTCAATCTTTTTGCGATTTAGTTGTTAGAACTTGAAATTGATTGCATGTATGAGTTGTTGAAAGTCCCTAGTTTCATTTTCATACTTGAATTGAAAAAAATGGTGAAATGGAGCTTGGCCGCGAGCTCGCTAGTGGCAACTTGTGAAACCTCGCTCCGACCAGTTTCAGGTCGCGGCATAAAACGTAGGGGTACATTCGCCTATGGCCAAGGCCATGGCGATGCCCCCACCACCGAAAACCTACGGTCTGCAATGGTTTTGGGGTTGACAGTCGTTGCTCCGGCGAAAGTGGCGCCGGCACCCCACCTACCAAAACCCTAAGCAAGGAAGAAGAGGAAGTCAGGTCGGTCCACGACCCATTGTGGGTCTGGTACAACCCGGATCCGACCCAGTCCAATTTATTTTATTTTTGGCTCAATCCAAACTTAAAAATAAATCAAAATAAATTAAAATACCTATACATTTTTTTAAATTGTACAATAAATAATTTTTTTTAGATAATTATTTTGATATGTAAATAAATTGTTACATGATTAAAATTTTATGATTTAAAAATGAGATTAATTTTTGATGTTAGAGTCTCTTAATTACCACAATTAAGTGACGAGTCATTAATTCATAAATAATTATTATTTAATTAAAATAATTAAATAATAATTAAGGAATAAATTCTACATGATTATTAAATGATCAATAAATCATTAAATTTAAAAGTAATTAAGAAATAAATTACTTAAATGATCAATAATTATTATTTAATTAAAAAAATTAAATAATAATTTAAGAACAAATGTTTAATAATTGATAAAAGATCTATAAATCTTTTATGATTAAGATTTTGATTAAGAAATGATTATTGTTTAATTAAAACAGTTAAACAATAATTAAGGAACAAATTTTAATAAATGTTAAATAATTAATAAAATCATGTAAGCAATTAAAATTGATTAACTAATGTTAATCAATTAATCTAAGGCCTTTAATAATTAAATTTAAATTATCGAGAGTCTACAAGCAACATTTTATCAAGTCCACAAATCTCTCGGACTCCAATTCGGTTCTAACCGAATCTCAATTCAACGAATGACGACTTAATTAGTCAATCACAGACTTGAGAACTTCATGAACACTCCGCATGTGCATCCTCGTGTATATTTAAATTGAGATTTCTCACGTCATTGCATGTGCATGTTTTATAGAATCGTTTCATACACAAGTTGTTAACTCTAAGTTTTACTAAGGACTCAAGGAAAGTATATATTCACTCTGTTTCTTTTAATTAATACGTATGATCATTCTTTCGGTATACGTAATGCATTTAAGATATTATTATGTTAATATTCATGATCTAAATTCTTCAAAGTTAAGCAACGTACGATCTCTTGATCAGATTTACGTGAAAAATGTTGTACTTGAATCAAATGCTCTTTAGGCAATTGTTAGTTATTTAAATTTCACTAACACACCAAAGAAAAATCCTATACGGATGTAGAAAACTTATTCTTCACCCCATACTTGTAAAGTATATTTGTGTGGATAACTAAAGGCTAGTGGGATGCATGTGTCTGGCATCCCGGGCCTAGTATTTATAGGGAACGGGAATCTAGGCATCGATAACCGGACCCTCGCAGATAAAATATTTCTACATCAACTACATATGTCATTATGATGAAGTCAAACGGTGGTTAGGCTGACCAACTGATAAACTATTTGATATGAGTTTCTAAGGGCACGTACGCCAAACAGACATAGTTATAAGGCGCATGTGAAGGTATTCTTTATTTTTTTAAGTAAAGGGTCAAATCCCTTGTTATTACTTGGGAACCCTAGAATCCATTTTTTTCTCCAAGATATTAAAAGGTGTTAATATTAAGATATGACGAGAAGTCCGAATCGTCTACTAAAGGCAAAGAGAGAATGACATGACGCGCGCTTCCTGATCGCCCTCTTATGGATGACATTCAGGAATAGAGTGAAGCGTGAGACAATTATATAAATGTTTAGATTGTAAAACCTGTGTGGGTCCCTCACAGACTTCTGTTGTTCGACATTTATTTTTGGGATTATTGTAATAGAGATTACTATTCATTTCTTTAATTTAATGTTATGCATGCTTAGATGTTATTACTTATCTTTTGTCAATTATTGATGGTGTCCAAAGTCCAGTATAAAATTTTTGGGGCCGTCATATTTATGGTGAAAAAAAGACTCCCAAAGTGGAAATAAATTTTTTAAAATACGAAAATCCTAAATCAGAAAAAAAAAATCTCTAATATGGATAGATTCCAATCTAGACATTGAGAGTTTCACATATTGAAAACTTTCCAAGCTAGGATTCGTAAAGGATTTTAACAAATTGATTTTTAATCAAAGATTCACATTGAATGTCTCAATAAACGTTTTTACAAGTGTTTTTGCAACAAAATCTCTACGAAGAGAACAATGTGATCTGAACTAAATTATATCCAAGCTCAAGTTGTTCTTTTTAATATTTAGATTCACTAAATGTCGTTTACAATATCAATAATTAATAAAGTATTAATCTATTTAATAAAGTAGTGTTTTAAAAAGTGATATGTGGATTTATGCGGACGATCGATATTGAAGCGTCTAGATCTTATAAGTGAAAATTATGCGGGAGATAAGGCGATTGCTATGCGGTAATTTTAGGTGACACGCAAACACACAGACACAAATATATATACACACACATATATATAATAAAAGAGATACTTAAAAATAATATTTTATAAAAAATACCTTTGATATAACAAAAGAAAGCTGAAAACCATACAATCATAAATACATTAATCTAGCAAAAGAAATGGTTATTGCCTCACTCAAACAAAATATCTTTTGTAACTAGTTTTGTTACCTAGTTTGAAAAGAATGATATTTTTATTTTATTGCAATTTTAAATGATCACAAAAAAAAAATAGTTTGGACCGGACAATTTAATCTGCATAATACCCACATAATCGGTCGTCTCATCAACAAAATGTATAATAAAATTTTATGCGGATAAAATATCATTTTAATTTAACGGATCGCCTAAACACCCACCTTGATCGCTTTTTAAAACCCTGCAATAAAGAGATATTTTTACCAAAGAAAAAGGAGAGATAAGATGGTACGGGTCCATTCTGCTAGTAGGCAAAGGAATCTCAACTTTTAAAAGGAGCATGCGGATGTATAGAGTTTTTCCATTGCCTAGAGGAATTAGGCTTGGGCCGAATGACATCTCTCATCAATTTTGATAAACTAAATTTTTTTTCTTAATTTAGTTTTGGATTTGTATAGCAATATTATTATGTCAAAAAAACATTCTGGAGCTTAACTCTTTTTTCTGAAAATATTTTAGCTCTTGAATTTTATATCTAATATTAAAATTTATAGAAGAAAAATATTGATTCTAAAATAAATAAAATACAATAATTTGTAAATGTAAATTGATAAAATGGCAGAAGTAAATGTAACAAATATGCATAAATTAGAGCTTATTATTAATATCATGACAAAAAAACTGGGGCTCTCAAGAGAATGGTATTATGTAGGAGCAACTAGATACGGTAGAGATAGTATTGAATCAACAATATCCTTAAATATAACATCTATTTCATTACATTGAATAAATAGTCATTAATTAATTTTTGAACCTAGTCATCTTAAATATGAGAGGAAGACAAAATGAAAAAAAAAGTAAAATATTGAAATATAGATCGCAAAATAGTCCTACGTGGACAGCAGGGAAGAAAAATCCTAGATATTTTTGTGAAAAGACGTAATTTGATCTTCGTCGTCCTTCAATTTTGCATCCACTCCATCGGTCTTACGGTGTTTGTTTTCAGATTTGTTTATGGGATTAGATTAATTAGTTTTTCTAAAAATTTAATGCGGTATTTATTTTATAAGGGTTAAATTGAATCATTAATCTTATTTAATAAATAGTTTTTCATATGAGAGATTAAATAAATGTGAAGAATATGTGAGTTTATTTAATCTTAATTTTGTGATTGGATTTTTATGTATTATTTCATTTAATTTGGAGTAAAACAATCACAAAACTAGTTTGATAACATAGTCCAATCATATGTCTTTTTGACAGATTACTCACCAAAAAAGACGATTAGTAAGATTCAAACTCACACCATGATAACATAGTCGAGTCCTAACCCTCTTTAAAGCCTCTTTAAGGGTCTACCGTAGAACTTACAGATTATCTACGACAAGGTTATGGTACTTACAAATTACTACAAAAAAAAATAATTAGTAAGATTCGAACTCTCACCATGATAGCATAGTCCATTCCTAGGTGGATGACCATCAAGATTTGAACTCCTACCATGATAACACAATCCATTTGTAAATCTCTTTAAAGCTTACTTTGGTACTTACAAATTACCCTCAACTCTCGCCATGATAACATAGTCCAGTCCTAAGCCTCTTTGAAGAAGGCTGGTTAGTAAGATTTCTCCCACAAAAAAGAACGGTTAACAACACTTGAACTCTCAATCTAATGGAAACACTTATTGAATTTTACCAACTAAATTAGTAGCACAAAAATTGTGTTATAGTAATAAAACAACATATTTCATATGTAACACGTAATTTTAGTAAAATAATGGAGTACACAAACACATGATATAAAAAAATTATTAATATATTATTTATTACAGAGTAATTATTATTATTGTTATCTATTAGAAAAGGTGTTCCATTCATTTGATAACTCAATAAATTGACTTAACACATTTATCAAATATGTTGATTCAATCGAGTTATATGCGTCTATTCAATTAATTTTAATTTTAGTTTACTCAAGTGTTGTTTCAATCATTTTTTAATTTTAAATAGTTGAATTTATAATTTATCAAGGTGTCTTTTAGAGTTACTAGATTATTAATAACATTTTGAAAATTTAATTATAAATAATATTTTCAAAAAATTACTATAATAAAATTTTTGTAATAGGAGAAAATGAAATTTTAAAATGGAAAAAAAAAAATCAACTAATAGAATTTTAAAAAAATTTAAAAATATGGACATCTCTAACAAGAAACCCTCCTAAAATCTAATATAAAGTAAATAAATTTTCTTACATGAAATATTTTTATTTGCAATTAATTTTAAATATTATTAATTATAAAAAAAATAAAATTATAGTACCGTTCAATGAAATAAATTAAATTGAAGAGCTAAATTTTATTGAATATTGTTAACAAATTTTCAAATAACATTAGATATATACTTGGTTCATCTAATTGATAAATATAACAATATTAATAGTGTAATTTTTTTATAAAATTATTACAAATGTTTAACCAATTTAAATAAAAAAATATATTATTTCATTTTGTAAAATTGAGAAAAAGTTAATATAAAATCATACTATAATTAAAAAAGTTATTTCTGAAAAAAAAAGATATGTATTGGGCGCGAGTTGCTCTATAGTAAAAAATCAAAACAAAAAGTACTAATATTGAAAGATATACCTTAGTGAATGTACTAATGTTTAATTTTCTCCTATTCTCAACTTCGGCACATGAGAGAGCGTGGTGTGATTTGGAGCACAAATCGCATCCACAATTAATTAGGTGCGATTTTATAGACTTAAATCTACGACTAATTGGTGTGGTTCATTTTAAATATTTTGATTCGGTTTTGAATTGTAATGTTTCGATTTTAAAACCGTATATAATATATTAAGTGATCAATGAAACTAAGAAATTCAATCTTAACAATTCATTAACAAGTTATAGTGTAATTGATTTGAAAAATATTAAATTATCAATTTTTAAAAGAATGATTATTCATTAGTATGATTATTAAGATTGTTTCTAATTAAATTAAGATTCATTTAATATGAATTATAGACAATCAATATTTTCATTGTACATCCATCCATTCATCCATACGTACGTACGTACGTACGTACATACATACATATATATATATATATATAGGAATAAAGAAAATGAGTTACAACATATTTTATATTACTTTATGACTTGTTGAATAGTTTTTATAACTATATAAAAATATGAAAAATTTTATTCTCATAAACATATTAAATTTATACAGTTATAAAAATTATGATACTCATCGCAAAATTTTTGAAATTTTACAAATTGTATCATTTTTTAATATTATTTTCATTCGTACAGTTGAATTTTTTAAAAATTTTACAAAATATAGCAAAATTTAGTACAATCCAAATAAGAAAAATGAGCTGCTAACACATTTTTCATAATATATATATATATATATATATATATATATATTTATGTATATATATAAAATAATGACACATTATTATATTTTTAAATTATATTTAAATATTAGTGTAGTTTTAACGAGAGAAAAATATAAAATCAAAAACGAAGTTAATATATTTAATTAAAATCGCCATGGTCAACCATAAGTGGGAATTGATTAGTGCGGTTTTATCCGATTTTCCGAAATCCGTTTTATGCTAGTCTGTTTTTATAGGACTGCATCCATCAACTCGAACCGCATACATCTCTCCTTCTGCGATTTCTTGGTTGACTCTGAGATTCACAGCTTCTTCTTCATCACAACATGACTCATATCCTCTATGTCTTCCTTCAATTTGATTAATTTTTTGCTTTTGAGTTTTGTAATTGTTATTTTGATCCATGAGTATTTTCTTTTTAGCTGGTAGATACAATGTTCAATTCTCGTATTTTAGCGGTCGATTATGATGTTTGATTCTCAATTCCGCTGTAATTTTTGACAAATCTATGATTGAATTGTGTTTTTTACCTTAATTATGGGATTGGATCTAACGTGGTAACCAGAGAGAAAAGGATCGGGAAAGAGCTAATGCCCGAAACGGAGGTAAGAATAAGAACAAAGACGATGGATTGACCCCTGAACAACGCCGTGAAAGGTATTTTTCTTCATCTTTGTTTTTAATTTTTTTTTTTTTAGTGTTGGGTTTTGGTTTTGTATGTTTGTGATTTTTATTTTCTATTTTTTTGGGTATTTGTGTTAGTTTTGTTCCAAGGGATTGTTGTCACAATTACTTTGGCTATACTGTACAGCTAAATCTAATACAAAATCGCTTCTGCTGCCGTGTGCGGTAGAGGGATTGTTACAATCCTTTATGTGGATCTTGTTCTTTTAGCTAAAATCCCCAAACCCACATAAGAAAAATGTATGTTTATTGTGTGGATCTTTAAAACGATGTTTATGGAGTTAAGTCTTGGTGGGTGTTTCTTGTGTATGTACAGGGATGCAAAAGCTCTTCAGGAAAAGCAGGCAAAGAAGGCAGCGGGGGCAGCAGCTAGTGGTGGGGATGCTGGAGGTAAATCCAACAAGAAATGATGTATTGATGTTAATGAGTTCTGGTAACGGTATATTGTGTCAAAATACTTAATGTGAGGAACGAGTAAAGACGATTGACTCTTATGTGTATGACGATTTGTATTTTCCTTTCACGGTTTCGTTTAATTCAGACGATCATTTGGACATAACCATAATTTTTGTTTGTTAGATATATTTGGAATATGCTGCTGCTATGGATATGTATAATTGTGTTATAAAGGATATATCAAGTAAAGTGCCGGTTGCAAACTTATTAGATTATAAGGATGAATCTTTAGGCATGATTTCTTCAGGATTGATGGGTAGGTTTGATGTTGGTTCACCAGTAAATTAGTTTAGTTGCATCTTTGACTTTCTTGGTCTTTCCTTCTTTCGAAAGCTTCAAACTTTCTTATGAAATTGAAGATGTTTAGCATGATTATGAGGCACTGTTGTGTTAGGAGAATTATAGCCAGATCTATATAAGTTGCTGTTCATTTCTATTTTCTAAGAGAACTTGTTTTTTGTTTCCATCTTTTAAGAAACAAACACATGTCAAAGTGCAAAAAGTTGAAAACTTTTTTCAAATATGGCACTGTTGATAATTTTCTCATCGAAATTCTTATGAGTTTATTTATTTATTTGATTTGTTTTATTCTATTGCAAGCGTCGTATCCCAATCCTAGGGATATGGGGATATCTACCAAATAAGTTTGAATCCCTATATTTCTACATATAAAGAGCCTATAAGTCGTGTATATGCATAGTCGTGTTCTGCATGCTGGATTGCGAGAATTGCATCAATTCTCATACACTCATATGGATGCCATTATTCTTTACATGTTGCAGAGATACTGTAGTTGTTCTTAGTGTCCTAAGCCACTATAATCAAGATTCCTAATTCAGTTTAAGATATTATAAACAATTCAGTTGTTGAATGATAATTAAAGGCATCCAAACCTGATCACTTTGTCAGCCTTTGGTTTTTTTGGTTACCATTTCGTTCAGTATTTCAATCTCATTGTCGGTTGTCTGGTTTCTCTAATAAGGTTTGATATGCTTGATATTTAATTTCTGCTGGCACTTCAATTCTTTAATTGTATTGCAAATGTTTCCGTAGTTCTTATTTTCAAGAGACATAAGTAAATAGTGTGACCATATCATGCAGTAAGCAATTTGCATGCATAGATACACATAAATGAAATTCATGGCGACATAGTGTTGATGCTGGTTTGAAGTCTCATTTGACGAACAGATGTCAACTTTTCTATTATATATTACCTATAGTTGATTATTATGTACTTGGAAATACACACACACAAAAAATGATGTGTTGATAGCCATGCGCAAATTGGACTTTGGTCAAAGTAGTGTGACCATAGGTTTCACAGAGGACCTGGGACTGATGCCTTACCGATGTTGAGAACTTGACTAATTGACCAACTAGGTTAATCATTAGTGTGCTATTTATATCTACTGAATGGGCTTGAGTCTCGTGTTCCCCAGTACCGTTTCAATTCAAATATTGTCTCCTTCGCCATGCATTTGGCTATGATGGTTTTACTACTTAATATGTTAAATAATTGGAATTTTGAATGAGTTTTTGGAGTGACTTAACTCTTAAGTGAGGAAGTAGATTCATCAATGAATTTGAAGAGTGAAGAGACTCATTCCGGAGCTGTCTCGCTTCTGTGGAGATAGTGGTTTGGTACACAAGTCTGCTTAAACTAATGTCAATTTAAAAAAATTTTACGTTAAGGCTTCTGCTCTCATCATTTATTGCATGTGAAAAGCTACTCTAGTGGTTACATAAGTTTTACAAGAAAAAAGAAGATGAAGAATAAGCAAGTAGATCGATTTGTGCATACATGTTTTTAGATGAACATACTTCGAGTTGCCCCCTGTAGAACTGTACCAATGTCTCAGAACGTTAGCGGTCATGAGCTGTGCAAATGTTCTTTTTTTTTTGTTCGCGAGGAGCAATATTAGCTATACATCTCGCGTGTTTTTGTAGAAAGTCAAAGTGACTTGTCTCTGAAACTTTTCCACTATCACCGCCAACAAAATTTTGCCTTAATTGTAAGAGTACGATTAAGCCTTGGATTTTAAGATCACTGCCTACAGGCTTTGTATTGGCCATTATTTACGAGAACATAGTCTTAGTAACGGGGGAAGGGCTAGGAATTTATCCGAATATCACATTGTTTTAAGGAATTCTAGATATGCATGAAGGATTATCAACTGGGGCGTTCTAGTGGACGTAGATTCTTATTCACGAATTGCGGGATTCTGAATGGACATGTTCTCTTGTTTTTATTTGACATGGTGAGTTGATCTACAGATAAATCATATTGGTGAAGGACAATTCTGTCAGAATAGTCGGTTCTTATTTGCTGGTAATAAACAATAATGCAGATTGAGTTTTTCTTCATTTAAAATTCTTCCCTTTTCGTGGTAAGAACTACAACTGCAACAAAAGTTCAGTTGGAAGGTTCAATGTGATCATAGAATTTTATATTTACTCTTCGTGTTATGGATCATTCACCAGGATTTCTTAAAGGCCTTAAGTTCCAGTTTTTATGCTATTGTATTGGCCGCAACTTCTTTCTCCTATACTAAGCTGCATACACTTACCAATTCCAAGAAACCATGAACAGAAACCATAACTGGAAAATGGTTGATGAAGGAATTTTATGGACGAAACACGCAACCAAAAATTTGATATGTTTCCTAATCGGTTTTTACCATGGGTTTCCAAAATTGTTCAAACATTTGTTAAGCCTATAGAAAATGTCACATTCATAGAGTTGCAATAGCCAATGGTGAAGGTTTGATTATCAACGATCTTGTGTTAGGTCTGTTTTAAGTCTTTTAGATTAAAGACTTAGTATAGTAATCAGCCAAGAACTTGAGTATTTTTTGTTATGGTCAGCGCCTGTTGAAACATTGATTTTTTTTGCCTGAAAAAAGCAAGTCAATGCAATAAACAAGGTCAAAAAAAAAAAAAAAAACTTTTGATCTGGTTCTGTTGTTCTCTGTTTTACTTCTTGTATAAATTTTGATGATAAATATTAAATTTTATTTAAGATTGAGAGCAAACTTCTGATTTGTCATATGGAGATTCATGGTTGAACTAAACAACTTATCTCATGACACATTGCGTATGTGTCGAATGGAAAGGAACATAGCCACATTATATATATATATATATATATATATATATATATATATATATATATGTTTGGGGGAAAAAGACATCTATGGCCAATGGTGGTTATGGGGTTAGGTACAAGACGAGCTTTGTCATCATATAGGTGTCATATTATTGGTTCATTTTTTCAAATTTAAAGTTGTCATATATTTTTTAGGATTTTAAAATTTTCACTAAAAGGAACTGAGAAGGAAATAAAGTTTGACGGTTATACATAGAACAAATAGGGTAACGAATGAGTTACTGTTTGAAATAGCCAAAATTAAGACTCAATACACAAATACCGGATTGTATTTTTTTCCCCAAAATTCCCAAAATTCATACACAAATACACAAAACTGGATCAATCTGAGTCAGAACCGATTAGAAGAAAATTCAAAGGCCTACTTTTTATATTTACAAGATTCAAGCTTGAGATCTTGAAACAAGAGTCAAACTCGTTATTAGTAATTGATGAGATAATCAGATGAATCTTGTATATACAAAGATGAAACAACTAATAATCAATACTTATAAGAATAATAACAAAAACACTAAAAAGTCAGATGATAATCTGGTAATGTCATTGATGGTAACATTAATGTTTAAATAAGCTAAAATTGTAGCTTAAGAAATACAGAATATATTGGTGGAAGTCATTATGCTAGTCATGGACAAGTACTAATTCGTTTTCAAAGGGAGGGATAAGCTTTTTTATTCAATCTCCACATAGGGTAGGGTTTGCTGAATGTGTACTTATCTGCAATCAAAATGAATATTTTTGTTATATGCATCAACCTTTATTTAAGCCATATGGATGAAGAAAATCACCATCCATAAGAGATTTTAATGTCAGATATAAAAGAAAATGATTTTAATGATTTTGAATACTGATATTAGTGGGGCAGATATAAAAGAAAATGATTTTAATGTCAACTAATTTATTTATGTTGATTTCACAAATATATTGACCAAAAGTCAACTTTACCAAAGAACTAGCCCAGAAATTCATAATAAATAGTTTATAGAATAATCAATAAACCAAATTATCAGACTGTGCAAATCGTGGATTTTTTTTTCAATTGATTGAAATTATTGAGTTTAATATGTCTTATTTTTGAATTTTCATTAATTTTATTGTGTGTTAAGTACATGATTTGTGTTTTATATTGTTGTGTGTACAATGCCATTAATTTTATATTTATAAATTTAAATTTAATGGGTGTATTTTAGTAAGTTATTGTTTAATTTATTTATATTTTTTATTTTTTTATATTTTCAGGTTTTTTACTTATTGTAGTTATCTAAAATACTTTACATGGTTTAGTGCTGAATATATTTTACTTTATATTTATTTAAAATAATTTATTAATTCTAAAATTTTATAATTTTGTTTTAATATTTTATGTAGTAATTTTATTGTGTTATACTATTTTATCTCGTCGTTTCTACAAGTTTTTTGTAGAAATTATTTTATTTTATTATTTAATTCTTGATTATCTTGTTAGCTTTTTCTTCTTTTATTATTTTTTGTTGTGAGGCTTTAATTTTGAGAGGTGTACATTATATTTCATTGTTGTATATTTATGGTAATAGTTGCTTGTTAACTTTTCATTACTAACACATCTCTTTAATTGCAATAGTTAGAGATGAGATATAATTTGACAAATAATATTATAGTCAAAGGCA
>CM025781.1:11822157-11880039 GCA_014636745.2 Centella asiatica | reverse complement strand
GTTAGAGATGAGATATAATTTGACAAATAATATTATAGTCAAAGGCAAAACATCTCTTCTGAAACAATATATAACTAGCTTATCAGTCCGTGCACAATAAAGATGTTTTTTAGTTGATTTAAATTATTGAGTTTAATATGTATTATTTTTTAATTTTCAATAATGTTTGTGCTGTTAAATACAAGATCGCTATTTCATATCTTTATGTATGATATCATAATTTTTTATTTGAATTTAGTGTATTTTATTTTTTGAAATATGAATTATTATTTCATTTACTTATATTTTGGTAAGTTGTTTTATATTTTCAACCTTTTAAATTATTGTAATTATCTAAAATAATTTAATGGCCTAATGCTGAATATACTTTACTTTATATTAATTTAAAATAATATTAATTTATTTTATTCTTTTTTTATCTAGTAATTTTGTTTGGTTTTTTAAATTCTTGCTCGTTGTTTGTGTAGGTTGTTGTGGAATTTATCTTACTTTAGTTTAGTTATTCATTAATTGTTGATTATCTTTTGTCTTTTATTCTTTTTTGTTTTGATATTTTAATTTTAAAAGATGTACATGATTTTTTTAATGTTGTATATTTATGATTATAGTTGTCGGTTAACTTTTTATTACTATAATAAAAAAAGTTATAAAATTTCTTTAATGCAATAGTTAAATAAGAGATCAAATTTTAAAAAATAATATTATAGTCAAAAGTGAAACGCCTCTTCTGAAAACAATATATAATAGATTATAAATAATACATTTGTATTTGTAATAGTAAGAAGATGCATCCATAAAATAGAACGTGACTGTTTTTTTTCTTTTCTTTTCTTTTCTTTTTGATTGCATTAGAAGATTATTTCTTATATACTCACGTTCATACACTCATTGGTTACTATTTTACTATAAATAATTTTATGTAGCCTTACATGTTTTAAATACATTTTCTTTCTCTCTTTGTTGAAGAGAAAGAGAAAGAGAAAGAGAAAGTACCTGTTTGAGCAAAGATCATACTAATAATCTAAGAAAAATGATTTATATGACACCTAATTTATGTCTTCAAGGTTTTACTAACGTAGTATTCCATAGGGTTGGCTTCTTTCTAAATCACATACTACTATTAAACTTTTTCGATCACTATTTTTTTTTCCCGGTCTAAGACATTTTATTAATAAACAAAATGCGTGGGCATATGCCAACCGATGATGGGGATATGATGGGGTACTGAACGAGTTAGGCCAAACGATTCCGCTTCAACGACTAATAAGATTTAAACTTTTAATTAAATATAGAGCAGATTTTATCAAACTACTAGTCGAATTAATTTTTCTTGATTAGAATAATTAACTATATAATTTGAATGCATAAAAGTATGTTATCTCTAATATTTAGCAAACCTTTGCGGTTCGATATTTTCATATTATTATACTGTTTATTTTAACTTAAAACTATAAGATTTTAGATTTTAACCATGTAATTTACACTATCAAAATCTAAAATCTCATAATTTTAATAATTTTAAGATAAAACAAACAACTATAATATCTCATGATTCCTATTTAGATATTTCCTAATAATTTCGCCCAGTATAATAAAGTAATACGCCACAACTTCCTAGTGTAAATTTCTGCAATTAAACATTCATTCGATAAAGTCCGAATCAAAACCACTCAAATTTACTCGATGAATGTAACCAGAAACATAATAACGAGGGAAAATTTTACTGGCATCCAACTATATCAGTTTTATATATTTCATCTTTGACATTTTTTTACATATTTATTTAGTTCAAATACTTTTAAAATTATGTTCGATCAGGAGATATAGTCAATTACTAATTAAATTTAACATAAAATGCACATTGTCAACATGTTAATCAAGTATACACATACATTTTCAATTAAACTTAATGATGAATTGACAACATTTTCTAATCGGACGTATTTCGAAAACTATTTCTATCAAATAAGATGTAAAAAAATATTTAAGAATTAAACGTACAAAATTGATATAATTCGGAGATGGTGAAAATATCTTCCCTAATAATAATAACAATAATAGAAAAAAAGAAAGGATCTTGATGAATATTATCTTCATAGTAATGGGATTAAGACACTTGTCAATTAGTTCCTGCAAGGTCAAGGAATTGCCACATGTCTAACCTTGCATATAACTAAAAAATGGTGGGTGGTGTGCTTGGATGAGGAACCATTTTATTCTTCCCATCTGTCATGTTGTGTTTGAACTAGGAACAGAACAAAGGGAGGAATAAAGGAAAGTGTTTGATAAAAACCATAAAGAATGCAAAAGATCAACTTTGAGAAGCATGGTCCCATGTCTTCTTGTCTTAACCAATTTCATCAATTAGATTAATTCTTAGGCAGCATCATTTCATGTGCCACCTCTCTTTCCATACACAATATAACTTGCCTAAACATTGCACTTTTGGAAGAACTTGGTCACACACACACATGCTGACAAAGGCAAAGGAAAACAAAGGAAAATGATTTGTGGATTCTAATTTTCTATAGAACTTTTGGGCAGATGAGCTTAATAATGGATGTGTAATAAAGTCATTGGTGCGTTTGAAATTTTATTTTATTTTGACATGAAAATTTAAATTAATGCTACCACTCTATAGAAAGTATTACAATTTGTTTTTAAGTAATGCTACAATAGGCACATATGTGATTAATGTTTATAGGCACTCTTAGCAAGACTCATTAGAAAAAAAATATTCTTAGAAATCTTATAAGAAAACCAAACTCACAATTCTACAAATTAGACACATACTACAAAAAAAATTCGCGCGCAAAAAAAATCAAAGTTTTATGTGAAAATAATAATTCCCATGCTTATATTATTTGAGTTTAGATCTGATAATTAGAAACAATTTCTTAATTTTTAATAGAGGTGGCTTAAGAAGACCGCAAACAGACAACAATACCCAACTATGAATAACAAATCATTTATATATATGGCTCAAATTTGGAGGTGGAATGGACTCCTTATAAATTATATGGTCCTCTTTCTTTTCTAGCTACTTTGCTACAAGCTAGCCATTTTGGATGAGTTGTTAAAGTGTCTTCCACCTATCTATAAAGTACATTAAGAGAGTCAAGAGGTGCCATGAAAAAAAATAAAAATAAAAATTAAAGTATATATACCTGTGGATTCATGGATTTGGACCATTTACTGAATGCTAGATCTAGAAAAAGACAGCCATGTTTTCTTCATACTTATGCAACTAATTTCATTTTTTTTAAAAAGGAGAGCTCTATCAATACCCTTATTTTAAGCTAATCACAATGTTAATGATAATATTGATAAATAGTATGTGCTGACTACATCAATATATAATAATTTGAGGTTTTCAATCATTATTATGGACCATCTTTAAATATATGTAACATCATACTACTAAACAACTCATAAGTACATCAGAGTATGTGAAAGAGTTAGAATTTGTCATTAATTAGTACTATATTATAAAGTTCAACTCCTCGTTAATAATATATTATTAAATTCAACTCCACCTCCAATACTGATGACATTTGTAATTGCAGTCTCCTGACTTAATTTATGGGATGCTAAAATGCAATTCAAATCAACTGTAACAATTGATGATACAAACAAACATCACCTAATAAAGCATAACTAGAGTTCAAAGAGAGAAATAGGTAATTTCTTTTTATGTGAAGGGGATGAACTAAAACAATATGACGATTAAAAAAATCTCACCTAATAAAGCCCAAAAAAAAAAAAAAAAAAAAATTTAGTGTATGAGGTTCTTGAGGTCACTGTCATGGAGAATAACATCCACCTTGCCAACCCCAAAAGACAAGGAAGCCAAAAACAAATGATGAGTTGTCATGTTTGGATTGGCCATCCCAAGAACAAATGGGAAGCACGAATGCTTGTGCATATACATATACATATACATGTGTGTGTGTCTGTATATATAATTGTTTGTTTTCTATGAGCTTTTTCTCTCTTGAACTAGATCTGACTTAAAACATAATTTAGGTAGCTTGTGAAGTTTAGTTTTCTAATAATTAGCTCTCCATAGATAACTTATGTTATGTTGTAACTACTAGTCTACTATTCCAATATATACTCCTATAACATAGGTAACTAGCTAAACACTATATCATTGCTGTCCATTTTGTGGCACAACCTAGTTGATATTGTTTACTCTCCTCCCTCTAATTCAAATTTTTCATGGAAAATCATGAATTTCCAAAGATGGGAACATTTCACCTCAGCAAGGATTTAATGTTGCCTTCTTATTTTCAAGAAATGGCTCAAGAATCTTCAAGTTTATCTGATTCAAATGCATGGACGAATGTTCTTGATGCATCTGGCTGCTCTCACATTGGTAGTTCCACTTCATCGGAAAGAAAAATTCCAAATTCTGAGTCTACTTCTCCAGTGAATCATGATCATAAGGCTAGTGTACCAGTATTTTTGAAGAAAGAAACGTTTTTTTCAGCTAGTAATGATGAGCATGTTAAAGGAAGTGGCATTCCTCTTAATTTTCTTGAATCTTTTCCTCAAGTAAACCAACCCCATGTCTTGAAACAATCAAGTTCTTTATCATCATCAAATCCCATGAAATTCCCAAATCTAAACCTGTTTTTGAACAACTCGACTTTCTTAGATTTATCTAAACAAGCATCCCTATCTCAATTCGAGAACCCACAAACTCCGGTTTCTCAACACAACCAATGCCAGCCTCATCAAGTGCCTGACTGGCTCAAGAATTTCAATCAAAATTTAACTGGTGGTAATCCTTCCAATGGCGGCTTTAACGACTACTGGCACAGCACGACTAAAACTCTGCCCATGAAACGAATCCAGAAGCCTTGTTCAACGTCGCCCACGAAGCTCTTTAGGGGAGTGAGACAAAGGCATTGGGGAAAATGGGTGGCAGAAATAAGATTACCAAGAAACAGGACAAGGGTGTGGCTAGGGACTTTTGATACTGCTGAGGAAGCCGCTTTCGCGTACGATACAGCTGCTTATATGCTAAGGGGAGATTATGCACATTTGAATTTTCCAGACATGAAGAATCAACTCAAGTCCAGTTCTTTAAATGGAAGTACAAAGGCACTTCTTGAAGCAAAGCTGTCAGGGACTAAGAAGCAGAGTAATGAGCATTTGAGGCCTAAAGAAAAGTCTAAGGAAATAAAAGAATGGAAGTTTGATCAGCTGAGGAGCAAAAGTGAGATTTTATCTCAAGAGGGGAATGATCAAAATGAGTTTAAGAAGAAGAAATCTCAAGAAGTTTTAGCAGATATTGATGATGTTCATCAGTTGAGTAGGATGCCATCTTTGGACATGGACATGATTTGGGATGCAATTCTTGTGTCTTCTTCTGATTCATGAACATTTGTATCATATGGACCATCCTTGGACCGAATTATGATTGGAAAAAATGATTTGTTTGTCTGATGATCTTCATGTTTGTACGATGTTTTACGTTTTGGTGCAAAAAAATTAATTTTATTTCAGCTGGAGGTAGCATAAGGGGTTCATTTTTTTTTCATTTTATTGAAAGAAGTTCCATTTTTCTTTCTAAATGTTTTGTTTTGTTACCTTTTCATTTGTTGGCTTAGAATTGTGTTTTTGTATCTTGATTTGTTCATCGGTTGACGTTATCTCTTTCTTTCTTTCCTCCGCCTACTTTTTTCTCTCTTTCTTTTTTTGGTTATAAAAAATTTAGATAAAAGAAGATTCCATCAGTCTAAGGTCAAAATATGTCCCTAATATATTTATAATTTACCCATCTAAAACGACAAGGTCAGGGCAATGTTGTTGGCGTATTTACAGATGATTCATTTAAAAAATCGACTAACAAAACTCAAACAACAGGCTAACAAAACTCAAACAACAGGAGCCGAGAGCGTTAGGATTTTTTTCTCTTTCCTATTCATGCAACTTAGGATTTACATCCTATTTGTTTTTGGTTATAATGGTGGTATGTAGACGCTATATTTTTTTATGGCCGTGATAAAGTGGACCATTTAGTAATTGGAGTTGTTTAAATGAGAAATATTTTGATCGATGATGGAATCCCCCTACTTTGAATCTTCAAATTTTCTCTCTTGTTAGCTGTCATCAATTTAATTAAATGGTCGAAATGAGTTCTACGGACCAACAAATTTGTCTCCGTTGAGAAGAATCGTGCAAAACGGCCGGTGAATGGTCGCCTCCAAAGTTCTAAATCGTACAATTTAAATATTATTCATGTTTTGTCGTTAGCAATTTTTAGTTATAATTGCTAATAACTTTAGCAGATTCACTCGTAACATCAACAAATATTGAATTAATGTTACTAATCCTTAATATCACTAAATATTTATTTGTAATTGGAAGAAAGCTTTTGAAAAGTACTACAGTAAAATGGAATTTTGGAACCTAGTTATGACTCATTTCTCTTATTTTAAATTTGTTCGATTTAACTTTTGAAAATAAACAAACCGATCTCAAATACGTGCCAGAAAGTTTATACTCAACTTGATCTTTTGTCTAAATTATCTGTCCAATTTCATATGGTTTCACATAATTTACATTTACCTCCTATCTCATACGGAGTATTAAATATCCTAGTCTGATTTTTGGTGTCTTGACCATTTTTCACTTTAAAACTTTACACGTATATCGGCAATTTCACAATTACAAGAATTGGGATCTTATAGTAAACTACATTATGAAATAGTAGGAATTATAATTGAAAATTTTTCCGTCATAATTTTATCATCTATATAATTTATCAAATACTAGGGATTTTAATTTAATAAAGGTTAATTTTATTTCTAATTTGGAAGTTAAGAGGTTTGGTAGAGGATTTCAATTTTGTTGAGTAGGGGGTCTCTTATATTCGTTACATTATCCAGTTTCATTCTTCCACATTTACAGCAATTGATTATGGCCACGAAACATGTTCTCGAAATTATTGAGTTCTTTGTTCTATACTCTCTTGTGTAATTATATCTAAGAAATACAATTTCACAAGAGAAATACTAGGATATTTGATGTAAAAATAATCCATTTTATTATCTCAGTGATTAATATTTCATAATATTAAAAACAATACTAATAAAATAAAAAGAATTCATTTTAGAATTTTAATAGGTCACATAATTCGAATTTAGAATTTCAGATTCTCGTGTGAACAAAACCAAATGTAATTCATCACATTTTATTCATTTCATGGTACATATAACTTTGGTTGTCTCAACATCTTAAGTGGTCACGTAGGATTTGCACCACTGATTGCAAGGAAAACAAATATACTAAATGATCCTCGATATACAACTCAAGTACATGGTTCGTATAACAAGGACACATCATCTACATCAGTTAATGTTATCACCTCTCCCATATTTAATCAAGTAAAATACAGAAAGACCTTCTGGAGACGGCCCGCAACAGATAACCTAGTCACTGCAGATCTTAACAAGCAGCATCTATCAACATCAACATCAACACCAACACCAACACCAACACCAAAACCAACAACGCTACAATCCAAATTAGTTGAGTCGGCAGTAGATAAATAAATAAAAAAAGAAAAACTAAAAGAAGGGGCGCGGGGGAACCGATCAGCATCCACCTGGCTTTACAATTTCACAAATACCATCTTCCAAAAAATTATGAATCTGATCCAATGTATCTATGTATAAAATATGTAGATTTTGAAAGTAACAATCTTCAGTTTAGGTGGTGGTAAAATGGTTGCGTACCTGGTGCTGTATCATGTTGAGTTTGCCCCAACACTGCTACACATTAAGGTTAATGATAATTTACTAATCTCTCTCACTAGCTCAATCATTTGATGCAGATAAAATAATAAAATATGCAAATATACAACATCTTCAAAGAGGAAGTTTTATATCTTGAGATAAACTCCAAAAATGGAAATACTGTGAGGCCATATTTTCATCTTTAAAGACGACTCTTGTCACAACGGTATCTGGAACACACTCCATATTGGTGTTAAATACTCCGTACTAAGTATCAATTTATATGCCGAAGCCAGATATCTACTGTAGTAAAATGAAAATAAAGTTCTGACCATCATTGTTAGAAGCCAACTGAATGGAAAAATGAGAACTAAAGATTGGGAGGAAATTTAAAGAGTTCTTAAATATGACTTTAATTTCATCTCACAAGGTGTTTTGACAAGTAATAAGAAAACAAGATACTAAAGAAAAATGCAATGCCCTATTTTACATACCTCCGTGGTAGAACTGCTAATGGTCTGATGGCTGCTGATAATAACTTCTACAGCTGCTACTATCACTAGATTTTTAATGAAATAGCATGTGTTGCAATCCTGTTATCACCGGTTTACCTCATTCTGGCTCTTTTAGGAAGGCTGCCACTGGGATGTCTCTTATCAGGAACCCGAGATTTTCCAAAAGCCTTTATCTTCCTTCTAGCCCTCTCCTCTTCACTGTCTGATTCAGCCCCTTTTTCTCTGTCTGCATTGCTTGCTTCCCTTTCTAATTCTTCCCATGTTTTTCCTTCTTCTTCTTCTGAGCCTTCTTCAGAATCCTCTTCCTCATCTTCATCAGACTCTACTAATGACTCACTTTCATCATCTTCCTCCTCCGACCCTGAGTCAGATTGTACATCTGAAGGCTCGTAGCCTTGGTCAGACTCCTGTGAGTTTTCAGAATCTGAATCGCTTGCCTCCATGTTCAAAAATTCCCACCCACCATCCTCAATGAACTTTTCAGGGTCATCAGTAATTGTCTTCAATATAGGTCTCCAGTTCAGATTTAGCCTGCTCTCATAATACTTGAGATCTGTTGTATCAAGCCACTCCTTAATACCATCTAGTGAAGTTGAAGGGATAGAATCAATCCGAAAAACATCTCGCTTGAAATCCTTAAAAACAACTGTCATATCAAAATTCTTCTGCCCAAGACCCACCCTCTCCAGGTTAACAATTTCAATCTCACTTAAAGTGATAACAACGAATGGTGTCTCTACAAGCTCAACCAGGCAGCTTGAAGTTGGGACAATATAAGCCGATGATTTGTGTGGTACTCCATGGAAGCCAAGCTCTCTTAGTGGCTGATCGAACTCTAAATCATGTGCCTTAAATTGAGGTTGTCCCCATAAATCATTCACTCGATTCACAAAATTCTGGAAGTCCATATTAATTTTGTTTTTCCGAGCCCTCTCCCTTTGCTCTTCCTCAATCTCATCAGGGTCATAGGCAGATCTCTTTCCACCTCCAATTGTTTGAACTACATCCATCACTTCAGCATAAAACTGAACATCTTTGGTTTTTTTGTTTCCCACCATTATATGATTGTGAAGGTGGAAGTGCAAAAGCGTGATCATTTCCTTCTCTGCTGGTTGAAAGAAAGCATGCTTGATGTTACCGTACATAATGTCAGCACGCTCTTCCGGCCTTGAAGTTGAGTACCTAAAGCCATTTGTATGTGCCTCTAATGTACCCGTGAGCTTCCTCCCACGACCACCAAAAACTGGACGAATCCAAAGATCAGACAACCTTATTGGCTTAAATTTTGCTCCTCCAACTTGAAGTTTCTCCTGAGTAACTAAAGTTGCCCTCTCAGCTCTTTCTGATTCTCGGGAAGCAACTTGCCTCCGAAGTGTTTTAATTTGTTGGACAACTTCACTACTGTGCCTTGGATCCCTTGACCGAAAGGAAACTTCTTTAATATATATAGAACCTTGGTACTTCAATGTGTTTGAATCATATGGATTAAAAGGTGTACCAGGCACATTAAATATGATTCTAATGTAGCAAGTTCGATTAGTATCCTGCTGACTTGTAACACTCTTCACAGTGGCAACATGAAAAGGGACCATGCTTCCGTGAACAGGCAATAAAATGGCTTCATTTTTTTGGTCAATTTGAATCATCAAATCTCTTGGAGTGGGGAGATCATTAACATTCTTATATGCAGTCAAATCCCCAGACCCTTTCAAGGAACCACGATTATCCATAGGCCCAGAACCCCCACCGGCAAGCCTCCTAGCAGTTTCTTCATTCTTTTGTCGGGCAAGTTCAGCCTGATGCTGTCTTCGTAACTCCTCCTTTGACATCTCATGGTTGACCGACCTGAGTGTGGCCTTTGAATGGTTTGCCTCAGCAACGTTAGCTTCAGGTTTCACCTTTGGTCGTTCTTCTTGCTCTTCATCATCATCCTCGTTAAATGAGTATGCAACATCCTTCACAGCTTTGGAGCTTGTAGAAGTTACCACTTCTGGAGAATTTTCCCTGACAATAACTGTATCAGCAAGCAAAAGAGAGAATTTTTGTGTTTTTGGGTTCTTTGTATCTATCTCCAAGTTCTGAAAACCAAGTGACACATTAAAAACCATTCCTGCTTTCAACATCTTATCGTTCTTGCCATTAAGATTAAGCCCAGATTCACGGAACTCAAGACCAATTCCAGTTCCAGCTGATTTTGTCAAATGTGCAGCCAATTCTGGAGCATCATTCTCAACTACGGAAAGGGCAGCTTGATAAACAGTAGCCACCTTATTTCCTGCTTTCAATGCACTAATTCCTGCTTCATGGGCCTTAAGCAAGACTTCATATGCTTTGCTTTGCATTGAGTTGGCATCAATTAGAAAAGTTCGAGCAACATTAGAGCAGTAGCTGTTGTAACGAGAACCAATGGCACATATAATAACGCTAGTAGAATCGAAGTACAGGTTTTGATCATTGCTCGAAGCACTTGGCTTGAGATCAAACTCACCTCCACTCTGAAAAATTGGAGGGTAGCATATATCAACATTGTCTGCCTTCAGCTTCACCTTGACCTTCGCAGGTTCAAGAATGACTTTTTCAGTATTATCCATCAATGTAGAATGTGAAATCTTCTTTTCCTCGTCAATGACCTTTTCCAGCTTAGGAACCACAAAATGTTTCATCACTGATGAAGTCAAATATGCTGCTTTCTTTACATTAGTGATCTCAGTATTGTCCTTGACAGCAAATAAATCTGAAAACCCATTCGTTATATCCGTTAGCTGAAAATTCTCATTCTTCAGTTTCTCAGCCCATGTCTCCAAAAGATTCCCTTCTGGGGCTTCTCGTGCAATGTGTCCAACAATGGGGGAATCGTGACTCCCAGATTTTGATTCAGCAAATATAGCACGGAATATGTCATCCATAAGTGCAGTTCCATCATCACTTTTGGTCTTCACATGCATCACAACTTCAACACCAACATGCTCCTTAGCTGGTTTTTTCACAACTTCAAGTAAGGAGGCTTTCTTCTGGCTACACAAGAAATGAATCTGCTTTTTCATAAATACCATTATTGTATCCGGGAATTCATAGCCAAGCAACCAAACATTCAGGGCCGAAGATTTTAAATACCGCAAATCCTCTGATGGTGGAGGAGTCGCAATTGCAAGAACCTCACAAGAACCCCACAAATCATTATTATATTCATTCCAATGTGAGTATAGCATCTTTAAACGCTTATTAAAGTTATCAATATTAATTGCGTAAGAACTCCCACTCCCACCCCCTCCTCCAGTGTCCTTCTTATTACCAGGTTTGGCGCTGCCATTTCGATCAGCCATAGAGGTAGTGCAAATTGCGGCAAAGCTTTAATACTCTTGTCTGTTGATCATTGGAAACTGTGAGACATACCAAATTATTATTATTTTGTCACCTATTTTTCTTATCAAAAGTTGACCCAAATGAAACAACTTTCAAGTCAGAAAATCACAAGTAGATTAAGTTCCAAAGAACTAGTTACAAACATGTAGCTTATGAAAATATTACAAACTGGACTTTTGAATCAATAATTGGCATTTCTAATCCTTTTTAGCATCGCCTATCACAAATACATGAATCAAGATGCATAACATTTAATATCTGGATTTCTTCTATGAAACTTTATATACTAAAGCACTAAAATACACAGTTCATACATAGATCATCTGAACATATCCTAGATTACAAGTCAAACTTTCCAATGAAAATTAACTTAATCAAATCCAATTTTTAAGATCAAGATTTCAAACTTCAACCTCTAGATATCTTAAATCTTGGACATCCTACACGAAGCTTGATTAGCATTAAATTGCGTCGCTGCCAGAGTAAAGAAACATATCAAAACCCACACATATCAATGTATAAATATATGAGGACTGACCCATAGTAAATGGTGGCTGTTAGTGACCTTCCGCTGCACTGTACAGCTAGACGGATTATTCACTGTACAGTGCAGCGGAAGCTAGTGTATATCACAGTGCAGCGAAAATCGCTACCAACAAATGGCAGCTTATTTGAACATAATTTTGCTACATACATACGTACATACATATACATATGTCGATACACACAAATAATTGATTCATCTATCAATCTGATTGAATTATATCAAACCATAGATACACATAAATATATCTAATTCCCATCATTTCCAAATAAAATCACCTATTCATTCCTTCAATAATTATTGATCCATGTATCAAAATTCGAAAAAAACACATAAAAATAGATAAATTTAGATTAATACAAACAAAATTAGCTTGCTGACCTTCAAATCAAACAGCTCTGGCAATCGGAAGAACAGAGAGATCAATGCTGCAAAAAAACTAGCAAAAACAGAAAAATAATTGAAAAAAGCAGATCAAAAACACAAAATCCGAAGAATCAGATCAAAATTTATTCACGATCCAATCCAATATGAAATTTGAAGAGGAGAGATAAAACCAATGGACTGGTTAATTTGGATTGGACAAGAAATACAGAGAAGTATTAGATTCAGATATCCTTCTCTCTCTTTCTAAGCCGTCAAGCATTTATTGGCTTTGTGTAATTTACCTGATTAGTCCCTGTTGGTTAACATAATTACTGAAAATACCAAGGGTTTATGGTTTGTGCCTTTCTATTTGGGGAAATACCTAAACTACCAATGGGTCGGATCCTATAAATTCCCGTTGGAAACACTTTCACCTGTTGAATTTTACTCTGAATCGGATCCAATAAATACCCGTTACGTTTCATTTTTTTTTTTTTTTTTAACAATTATCATCTAGAAAGATTGTCATTTTCTAGTTTACGTATGTCCAAAATTCCTTTTTTTCTTGGGGTTGTTAAATAATATTCTCTCCGTTCAGTAATGTTGGAACCTTTAAAAATCTTGTCAAATCTCTAATTAACAGTGGTTTATAAGTTTAAGACATTTGTCACTCACTTATTTTTCAAATTTACCCTTCAATAATTATTTTCTTTGTTCTTATTTACATGTAATTGATTTTTTACACTTAATTTTAAGTATTATTTTATATGTGTTAAATATTTTATTTTATTTTCAAAAATTAAAAAGTAAAAATATTTTAAATGAAGATTATTATTCGGTTATCGCATATGACATAGAACTTATTTGGGAATGGCTTGTATTAAAATGACATACACGTTAATAACAAAACAACTTATAAGTAATTTCAAGTTGCAATTCATAAGTGAAAATATTTGGCTATAATTACAATGACTTTTAAGTATTTTAGATCCTAATCTTATCGGATGAATGACATATCTTTCTTTCTACTAAGTGTTCACTTAAAATCTCATTCATCAATCTTGAAATAAACATCGGTTCTTCAATTTGATTAGGGTAGTAATCATTAGTCATACTCGTGAGTAGGGCCAGAATCGAGTTGAGTTAAGTTGACTATCGCTTGTTTGAGTTTGATTTATTAAAAAATTTATCGAATTCAAATAGACTGTTTATCGATTATGAAGTATTATGATTGAACTCGGATCGTTTAATTATCGAGCTATTTGTGAGTAACTCGCAAGTACTTGAAAATATTCAAACATAATCGAGTTTCGAGTGTTTATCAAATATTGTATACTTAACGAGTTTTTATATCAAAATCGAGTCGAGTACGTAACAAGTTTTAACAAATAAAATTATTAAATGTTAAAAATTATATCGAGAATCGAGTTGATCGAGTCGAGTATCATATTTATCGAGTATCGAGTCGAGTTGTTTTATTACTCGGCTCAACCCGATAACTTGACGAGTAATAGAATATATTTGAACTCAACTTGATTTATAATTCGAACCAAATCAAATAATTATCGAGTCAAATCGAATATTGAGCTGCTTGATTCGTTAAACAACCTAGTTGAAAGATTTGACAAACAAGCAATGTCATTGCTGACGTTTATTTAATGTATTTCCATACTTTTTTGGTAAATGGTTAAAGATTTCATAAAAGATATATTTTCCTGGTTACAAATGTTATAAGAATATCTTTACTAAACAAAATGCCACAACTTTGGCTAAAATTACCAGAAAATCAACCTTGTTACTTTAAATTAATTAAAATTTGAACTTAACCGATGACATTACAATAAATGCCTTCTTGTAGAGATAAACACATTAATTAGCTATTTTCTTAGTAAAATAGATATATAAATATATTTTCAATAATGTTAGTAAAAATAACTTATGATTCAATTTATAAGTTAGAATTTTGTAGGTTAAAAATAAAGTTAAACAAACAAATAACTCAAATAAAGGAAAACGGACTACTTACTATTAGTTGCCCATCTCGGACGAAATTATCATTTTAAACTCAGCATAAAATTTTCAAATTTTTTTTTTTTTCCATCGTCATATGTATGCAAATTGACGCACAAAGGTACACTCCAATAAATTATCTATGGATTATAACCTTGACTTCACAACGGACTCGTTGAATACACAAAAAGTAAAATTTCTTAAATTCATAATATATATATACCTATATATATATATATATATATATATATATATATATATATATATATATATATAATCTCCAAAAAAATATTATGACAACTTTTATTTTGATAGAGGAGTCTTAGCCTTTTCTTGTCGTATATATAGTTTTTTTTAATCAATATATTACTCTTCCACAACATAGTAATAGTATATGTTAAATCCATACGTAATATAAAAGTTCCCAAAAATTAAACGTAACCACTCTACGCAACCGTAATATTGCATACAAACGCAATCATGTGAACTCGACACCTTATATGTTGTGGCTAATTGTAGGAATTTTATGCATCATATTAATATCATGCACTTTTACTAGTATAACTGTTTATCTTTTTCAAATGAAATCTGTCTAAATTGTTTAGTTTTATGGAAAGTTTTTCTATTGATAGATTTCGGCTAAAATTTTAAAATTTTAAATTTTGATAATATAATTTTCACTATCAAAATTTAAAAATACTAAAATTTAATCGAAACAAACAACACTTGTATATAATGTTATAAATGTCGTTATAAGTCTAGGTCTATATACAGACATTAAATTAGAGCGTACGACTATTAAACTTCATTGAATTAAATATTAATGTGTTATTGAGGTATTGAAGAAAACCAAAAATATAGAGATGTTAATAGAGTATATTTGATTTTATTCACCAGAAGTTTTCCCAATTCTGCTCATTTGCTGGGTAGATTTGGTTTGATTGAGCACAAGTTTTCCAATTCTAGTAGTTTCGAAAGCTTCCATTTAGTTGGTGGCCATCTTCTATACAACGGCGGTATACTATCAATACTGCTCTTTTTTACTTACACCTATAGGCGTCTCAATCGTAACTTCCAAGCCACCTTTTCACTTCCTTGATCGAGTTAGTACTCCTAATATGAATTTTAGATATTTGAAACAATGACTCCCTTCGTATGAAAATAATATTTTAATCACTAATAATATTTTAACCACTAAATTAAGTAGGCTATTTATCATCACAAAGAGAACCAAATGTGACTCTTCTCATCAATATATTATAAATGTCATATGGTTTATAAGTAATACCACTCACGCAAAGAAAATAAATCAAAGAACTATGATCTTAGATTATACAAAGTTGTGGTTCAGTTATGGTTGCTAATACTAGTCGAAGTAGATTTGTTTCAATGATATAAATTTATCGCCCTTGATTTATAATCAACCTTCAAATTCCTCTCTTAACAATAATTACTAACAAGCTACTCAATGAGAATAGTGGGTGCAACCCGATAAATTTAGATCGTTATTAATTATAAATGAATAATTTCTTAATTTTACGAAAATAGTTCAATTTTTGAGTTTCAAATACTTCACCTCAAATGTTTTTAATTTGAGACATTGCTTAAAATGTTTAGGTTTGAATTTCGATCTCAATATTTTTAATAGACAATTTGTAAATAACACCGTAAAATTTTTACAAATTTTGGGATAAGAAATTCCTCTTTGTCTAAAAAAAAAAGGGAATGGATTGAATGGCATTATAGAACAATCCTAATTCTATTTATTACTTTTGTTGGTTGGTTTGTCTTTTTATTTATTTTTTATTTTTTTATTTTTTTTAACTCAACTATGAAACACGCACGCATATGTGCAGAAAATGTTCTTAATTATGCAGTTTTCCACTGCTTTAAAGAAGAAAAGCCGAAACAAGTTCAATGTTTTTTTGTTACTATGGTAACAGCACTCGCAACAACAGTCATATTTTTTATATTTAGAGAATTTTGAAGAAAAGTGAAGAAAAAATGAGTTGTATTAATATTTCTATTTTAAAATTAATTTGATAATTATGAACGGTATATTCTTAAATCTATGGTATCACTATTAACTTTCATTAAAACTATAATTTTATTTTATCATATTTATACTATTCTATAATCCTACTTTACTAATATATATATATATATATATATATATATATATATATCATTTGTATTAAAATATTATATATTAATTTAATATTAAAGTAATATTTTATTTATATTTAAATTCATTAATACCATATATTATAGTGATTAATTAATGCATTAATACAAAATATAGATGTATATACTATTATTATATTATTATATATAACTGTGATATATATATATATATATAGAGTATATTATATAAATATATTAATATATTATAATATATAAAACTAGTATATAATATATTAATATTAAGATAATATATTATATATATCTTTAATATTATATTAATATATTATATATATTAATATTATATTTTATAATATATTAAAATATGATTTATAATATACTTAATATATTATCTATATGTAATGATATTTTAATATTATAATATAATTATTTTATATATAAATATGATATAAATATATATGTGTATATAATGTGTATACATATAATATATTATTATATAATCTATATTAATGTATAATAACATATTATATATTAATTAAATAATTAAAAAAATTAAAAAATTATTATTTTGTTATAGTATATTATATATTAAAGAATCTGATATATATGAGATAAATAGAGAATTTGTATATATATATGTAAAGTAGTGATTAATTCTATATAATAGAAAATCTATTAAGGAAAACTGGTGAAGATAACCTAAGTATAGCATTTATTAATTTTAGTATATCTACACAAAAAATAATTTTATTTGTTTTTATTTCAACTTTTTTTAATTAAATTTTCAATTTATTTAAGTGATTATTTGATACTATTTCTTTCCTTTTGTACGGTTATTTTACACACATGTATGCATGTATTTATATGCATTTGAATTATAAAATTAACTATTCCTTACTTTATTAAGGGGCGTGTGTGTATATCTATTATATTACATTAAGAGACTGTTCCTCTTAATATTTACTTAGTATTTTTGGATCATTATATAAAATTCAATATTAGATTTACTATATTAAAGGATTTATTTTTTTATTTTCTTTTGACTTTTTAAAATCTCTAATTTATCACCCAATTTTTTCCCTTCAATAGTTTAAATCATATCAATTGATATAAATTTATTGAAAAATTTGTATACATTTTACACAAGTGTAGAAGTAGGTCCAAAATTACAAATATATATAATAGAAAAGATAAATAAGTGAGTCCCGAGTTTAACAATCACTTATGTAATCTCAATATCGGCTCCACTTCTTCTTCTTCTTTTTTTTTTTTAAATATACTTAATCCTCCCCATGTATTTTAGTTAATAAGGTTTATCATCTTGTTTTAGAAATTATTTACGGGTTAATTAGACAACATTTTATGAATTACTAACTAATTATAAAGTTACTATGTATAAAAATTAAAAATACAATCCACTAAAAAATATTAAATTTTTTAGTTGATTAATATCAAAATCAATTTTATCATTCATGTTAGTAATAGTTGCATGTTACATGTTATTAGATTGTTTTAGATTTGTTATAAAGTGGTTTTCGAATTTTTTTAGTATATTTTAATTTTTATAACTAATAACTTAAATTTGGCATGCATTTACAAACTTTAGCTAGATTGTAATTATTTTAACTAGCATGACTGACCAATAATATCCCTAATTAGTATCAATGACTACCGATGAAAGTGATTTGTGGAAGGTCCGTAACCTCATTTGTTTATTTTATTTAGAGAAAAGGCATCCACAACATAATAATGTGTATTTTTCGTGCATTCAGAAGCTATCAAAAATATAACTTAAGCAATCTAGCCCTGTGACTATAACAACTCCCCTAGATTATGGTCTTGTAACCCCAATTTATTTATTTATTTTTTCTTTTTCAGGCTACAAAATAATTAACGACCCTTAAACTCTAAGTTTTTTCACATGAATATTTTGGACACATATTAAGTCATAACTATTGTTGGTGGCATCTTGGGCATGAACGCAATATCACACACATTTTTCATAATTTTGTTCATTTAATTAGAATGAATATCATCCATATATTTAGTGCTACAAAATTTCCAAATAATACAATGCAATGCAGCACATAAACTCTTCATAAATAAATATACATTTTCTATACAAGTTTCTACATCTATGTACTTACGACTCCTTATAATAAATTTTACATTTTACTTACAACATATTATCTTCAAATATGTACTTAAAACTTCTGCATTATATACTTTAAAAGATTTCTACATCCCATTTATTAAAATCAAATATTGATTAAGATATTAGAAGGAACTAAAAGGAGAATTTTTTTTGCCATGGGCAATAATGACAATTTAGTCACCCAAATTAGCAGTTTAAAAACTTTGAATTAAGTTAATCTAACTTTATTAAAAATAAAATTAAGTGTCATGTTTGTTTCCTCTTAACATCTCTTAATAGCCGCTCCTGTCCCTCAGTTAGAAAATAATTTTTGTTTGGTAGAATTTTGAATGCCTGTTAATGTCTCTGCTCCATTTCTCAAAGATCTCAAATAGAAAAAAAAAAATTAAAATATACAAAAACCATGACTTAATCTGAGAAACATACATAAAGAAAGAATTATAAGTTGGCAAAACTTATCTATGTAATTGCATATGCCATTGAATATTTCGAGTATTCTCCGTCGCCTTTGGTCTAATCTTCAAACCTTCCCACTAGCCTTTATGATGTAAACAAGCTAGTAAAAACAAAAAAATTAGTGAAGAGTTTGTAGATTTATTATTTATTTATAAATTTTTCCCCTCAATTTGACATATCTGAAATAGCATAATATAAAGTGATCAGTAGTTAAGGGTTACAAAGAAATACCAGACAAAATTTTCCATTCAGTTTCTCTTTGACATAGAGACAGAGGGCATCGGCGTTTCTTTTCCTTACTCAAAATTTACACTGCGGATTTTGGCTTCATCTGAAACATGATACGGAGTTTTAAGAAGTTTAAAGTTTGCTTACCAATATTTGCATTTTACTTTGATTTTTGTTTACCGGCCACACCTATAACCTATTCATCTTCAACTTTAGCTTTGCATTTTGCTTTTTCACCCCATTTCAATCGGTTTACCCATATTTGCATATTTTAAATTATGGTATAGCCCATTTTAATTGTTTACTTCAAAGTTTTAAGAATATTAAAGTCATCTTCAACCTTAGCTTACGGGATATTGGTTCCATTTCATGAATTAAACATATCAAAGTTTAAAATTTTATGAGGCCCAGCATACAAATCTTCTACTATCCATTCTAAAATTACCGTCAAATTCAAGATTTCAGTAACAAATACACAAACGAATCGTGTTTTGTTCGATTTTGCAGTCATTGAACAAAATTATAATTATAGTAGTTTCATATAATTACACATCTCTACTCCTTTTTTCCATAAAATTAAAATGGACTTTTACACACACCAAATAGATACTTTCTCACTCTTTCCCCTTCACTCTTCTCTGCCATACCTTCTACGCATAACAGTCGGTCATGGATGTTTGTTTTTGTTTTTTAATACTACCTCCGCGTGGCTTTGTATCTGCACACACTTTTATGTTCTTAAATATTAAAATTTTTTTTTTAATGATATTAATTTTCATATTCCAAATTTTTATTTTATTATTTTTATAAAATAAAATAAAATATTTAATATATATTAAATTTTATCTAAAATTATGTGGAAAAAAATGTATTACGCCATTTAATTTGGAAGGGGAGTAACTCTTTATACTTTTATGAACTTACTAGACAAGTTAGATAAGTTATTTCAAGTCATTTCCTTTTAATTATTTTTTTTTTTGGTACACACTATTGTGACGTCACCATCACCCATATATAACGGCAGCTAGTGTAATTTGACATAACTATAAATTTTAGAAAAGACCCAAGTAGTGGAATGGAAGAGAATTTCTAAAAGTCAGATGGAAGAGAATTTCTAAAAATTTCTATCTCAAGATTTAGACTAAATTGGTTTTGGTATATTCGTTTTCTTAGAACACAGAGAGAATAGTTTCTATTGATTAAATATGGAATACAGAAAGATAATACTGCTGAGAGACTTTCTATAACATAGTTACAGACATATAAAGTAAGCTCTAATATAATGCTCTCTTTGTGTCTTTTTCCATTCATGGTAAGAAAGGGCAAGGCATTAATGAATTAACAATTCAAATTATTTGTTGATAAATATATACCAGAGCTAGGTCAAACCAAAGCAACAAAGTAAAATGAAAAGATTATAATAAAATAGCACACAAATATTGCATAGAAATAGATTTAACCGCACACCTACAATAATAACAACACACCAAACTGGAATTAAGCTTGAACTAGCCACTACAAAACAATAAGAAATCAACCCACTAGATAAGAAGATAACAAATAATCTGTAAAGATCAATGGTAAATGCTCCCAAGCATGGAATAAAGTCAATATATAAACGTATAATCATCTATTCATCTTATAGAGAAATCTTCTTCCCTGGTCTTTCATCATCAACATGGCACAGAAATAGTATGTATGGATTAGGTATGGAAGTAAGAACAAAAAGTAACCAAAACAATCTTGAAGCCAATATTGGATATCGAAAAATACAGGAATGAACATAAGGGACCCAACTAGTAACTGCAAAACTTAAACTAAGATTCAGAGATACGAGATGCTGTTGAAATAAACTCATGTTTAATTTGCATGTTTAAGTCCTTTAGTCTTTCAGTAGACTTAGTCTTTTGTTTGTTGTTTGAGTCAAAGATTATGTTCTTATTTAAAGGAGTAGTTGAGCTAAGTTTTAGGAGTTGTGGTGTTATGCAGATCATGGTTGATAATGGTTGTTTTAGATCCTATTTTTTCAGGTTTTTAGTTGTGTACTTGTGCCTATAAAAAGGCTACAGAAGCAGTGAATACATGCAGCAATTCTGAGCCAGATTTCCTCTCTTTTGTTCATTATTATTTTCTGAGTTAGTTTTGTTGTTGCTAGTTGTTAACGGTGATATCGGAGCCAAGTTAAAGTACTGAGAGTTTAACCACGAGAGATAAATTGAGCACAAATTTGAGAGACAAAAGAAAGAGGGTGAGTGAGAATAAAGCAGTAGCTTTTTCTTCATTTCATTTCCTGTAATAGCAGTAGAAATTCATGGCTTCAGACACATTTGTGCAATCATCTATTCCATGTTTCGATGGTTTCGATGGCTTCATACACAAGAGCCACCCGAAGGCACGACTCAGACAGAGGCTCAAAAGGATGAACTTGAAGCCCGAAGGCTTGAAGGATTTGAAAGCGAAAAACTATCTGTTTCAGGCCATTGATCGTACCATCCTGGAAACTATTCTTTGTAAAGATACTTCCAAGGATATTTGGGACTCCTTGAAAAAAAAATATCAAGGGTCAACTAGTGTAAAGCGTGCATAGCTTCAAGCCTTGAGAAAGAATTATGAGGCATTGGAAATGAAGGATAAAGAGTTTGTTGAAAACTACTTTGCAAGGGTGATGGAAATTAGCAACAAGATGCGTTTTCTTGGTGAGAAGACAAGTGACAGCAGCATAGTGGAAAAAATTATACGATTCATGTCAAAGGACTTTAACTACCTTGTTTGCTCAATTGAAGAGTCAAATGACATAGATGCACTCTCCATTGATGAGCTACAAAATTCATTAGTGGCGCATGAGCAGAAGATGAATCGATCACCACCAGTAGAAGAACAAGCACTGAAGGCTTCTACCAATACTCACTCCAACAACTTTAGACGGAGGTGTAGAGGTGGAGGTAGGGGAAAGGGAGATCAAGGATATTCCAGCAGGAATTTGAAAGATAAGTCCAAGGTAGAGTGTTCTAGATGTCATAAGTATGGTCATTATGCTTCCGAATGCTATACCAAACTGCCCAGCGACAAAGAAAAGGGGGAGAGTTTAAATTTTGTTGAGAAAGAGGAAGGAGAAATGAGATAATTCCAAATCTGGCATTTGGTATGTGGATACCGGCTGCAACAATCACATGAGTGGAATTAAGTCTTCTTTTTCGCACCTTAATGAGATTTTTTGTTCTACTGCCAGTTTTGGTGATAGCTCTACTGTTATAATAATGGGCAAAGGTGATATTAAGATAAGAGCCAAGAATGGTTTTGTGAAAACAATCTCTAATGTGTTATATGTTCCTAAATTAAAAACTAATTTGTTGAGTGCTGCTAAATTACAAGACAGGGGTTATAGTATCATCATTTAGAAGGATACTTGTCAGATTTATGATTTTGTTAGAGGTGGTATTGTTGACATTCTCATGGGTTCAATCAGGTTGTTTCCATTAAAGATTAAAACCATTAAATCTAATTTGTTGGCATAAATAAAAGATCCTTCGTGGCTATGACATTTACACTGTGGTCATTTGAGCTTTGGTGGATTAAAGACCATGCAACAGAAGAATATGGTCATAGGTCTTCCTCAAATTATAGCTCAATTTTGAGTTTGTGAAGATTGTGTTGTTAGCAAACAACCACACTCTTCATTCCCAAAAGGCAAGCCATGGAGAGCAAAAGGAATGCTCGAGTTGGTGCATTCAAATATTTGTGGGCCAATTAAGTCATATTCCAATGAAGGTAAAAAGTATATACTGACCTTTATTGATGATTTTTCGAGAAAAACTTGGGTGTACTTCCTGCAGGAGAAGTCAGAGGCTTTTCCAACATTTAAAAGCTTCAAGGCTCGTGTTGAAAACGAGTCAAAAAATTCTACCAAGACTCTTCGAACTGATCGTGGTGGAGAGTATTGTTCCAATGAATTTGATGCTTTCTGTGAGCAGAATGGGATCCGAAAAGAGCTTACTGCAGGTTATATACCACAACAGAATGGTGTATCAGAGAGGAAGAATAGAACCATCCTTAATATGGTGCGAAGCTTACTTGCAAGAGGTAGATTCCAAAAACTTTCTAGCCTGAAGCGGTTAATTGGAGTGTTCATGTTCTGAACAGAAGCCCAACTTTTGTTGTTCAAAACATGACTATATGTTCATGATCTTATATTCACTGGAAATTGCCCTGCTATGTTTGCTGAGTTTAAAAGGTCTATGATGAATGAGTTTGAAATGTTTGACTTGGGTATGATGCATTACTTTCTTGGGATAAAAGTGGTGCAATCAATTGATGGTATTTTTCTATCACAAAAGAATTATGTTGGAGACATTTTGGATCAGTTTCAGATGAAGGATTGTAATCGTGTAAATACTCTAGCTGAATGTGGTTTTAAGCTTCACAAAGACCATGGAGGGAAGAAGGTTGACAACACATTATACAAGCAGATTGTGGGTAGCTTGATGTATCTAACTGCAACAAGACTTGATATTTATGTATGTAGTGAGTTCGATAAGCAGGTACATGGAGAATCCAACTGAGATGTACTTGCTAGCTGCCAAGATGATCCTTCGTTACTTGCAAGGAACCCGAAACTTTGGTTTTAGTTATAAGAAAGATAACAAGTCCAATCTGGTGGACTTTACTGACAGTAATTATGCAGGATATCAAGATGATCGAAAGAGTACTTTTAGCTTCGCATTTATGCTAGGCACGAGTGCTATTTCCTGGATGTTAAAGAAGCAGCCTATTGTTACTTTGTCAAGTACTGAAGTTGAGTTTGTTGCTGCAACGACTTGCGCTTGTAAAGCTATTTGGCTAAGAAGAGTTCTGAGGGAACTGAATTTCAAGCAAGCTAGAGCTACTGAGATTTTTTGTTACAATAATTCAGCAATTAAATTGTCCAAAAATCTAGTGTTTCATGGAAGAAGCAAGGACATTGATATGAAATATTGCTTTCTCATGGATCTTAGTACTAATGGAGCATACAAGCTATGTTACTACAAGAGTGAAGACCAGGTGGCTGATATATTCACCAAGGCCCTGAAGAAGGAGTTGTTCATTAAGCTAAGAAGACTGCTAGGAGTTTGTTCAGTCCGGTAGTTAAACTGAGTGTTTGCAAACATCACTTTAAGGGAGGGAATGTTGAAATAAAATCATGTTTAATTTGCACGTTTAAGTCCTTTAGTCTTCAGTAGACTTAGTCTTTTGTTTGTTGTTTGAGACAAAGATTATGTTCTGATTTTCGGGAGTAGTTGAATTAAGTTTTAGGAGTTGTGGTGTTGTGACTGTGGTTGTTTTACATCCTATTTTTCAGGTTTTCAGTTGTGTACTTATGCCTATAAAAAGGCTACAAAAGCAGTGAATATATGCAGTAATTCTGAGCCAAATTTCCTCTCTTTTATTCATTATTATTTTCTTAGTTCTGCTGTTGCTAGTTGTTAACAGACACAACATGTGAAGAAGGATGGAAAGAGCAGCATCTCACATATGTCGTCTGCATAAAATTAAATAGTTGGCAGAAGCTGCATAAATAAGTAATTAGAGTAGCCTGTCCAATAGAGTGCAAAAAGTTAAATTCAAAATATATAACAAGAAATTGTGATATACAAATCATTTAGCATCAGAATCATCATTCGCTGCAATGTATATTACAAGCTTATAATTGAATTTACAAGAAACAAATTCATGTACAGATACAGATATTGTCGGTAACATCACTATGTGGAACTTGATAAATTCCTATCCTTTGGAACAAACTTGAGAATCATATTGAGCAGAGGAGAATCTTGTCCTTCAGATGATAATAGATCCAACAACAAAGAAAAAGTAGCAGAATCAGGTTTGAAACCCCTTCGGACCATTTCCTCAAGAAGCGTGATTGCCTCATAACATTTTTTCCCCTTCAGAAATCCTTGGACAATGACATTATAAGAAATAGAATTTGGCAGACAACCATTTTCTTCCATTTTCAAGAGAAACTCTTTAGCTTCCTCAAATTGCCTTCTTATACAAAACCCGTTTATAAGTATGGTATATGTCCTTACATCAGGATTTAAACCTTTAGAACAAAGGCTATCAAAAAGTTCCCTGGCTTTGTCAAAGTTACCTTCTTTACAAGTACTATCAATGAGGCAATTATAAAGCGAAATATCAATACAAAATCCCCTTTTCTCCAATGAATGAAGAAGCGATATAGCTTCAGTTGTCTGATGATTTTTGCTTAGTCCGTCTAACAAGATAGTGCACGTATAGTGGTTAGGCATGATACCATTGACTGTCATCTCATTAAAGAGCTCAAGAGCAGCTCTGCATTTACCAGATTGATATAGCCCATGTAATAGAGTGTTGTAAGTAACAATGTTGGGCTTAAGTTCTTTGGAATGCATTTCTCGGAAAAGATGCATTGCCTCATCCATTTTCTTCTTCTTGCAATACCCATTTATCAAACGGCTATATGTAACAATGTTAGGCAAAATATTTTGATCATTCATGACATTTAATAAATCCATTGCTTCAACCATTTTCCCTTGTAAACAATGCCCATCAATAAGGGCATTGTACATGACAACATCTGGACTCATACCTCTTCGAATCATGCTCTGGATTAAACTCTCTGCTTCTTCAATATTACCCTCTTTGCAACATGCATCCACCAATATATTAAACGTATACTTATTAGGGGAGACTCCCGCTGCACACATCTCTTTCCAAATTCTGGTGAGCTCATTCCACCGACTAAAATTGCATAATCCTCGAATCAATGAATTATATGTGACAACATCTGGCGGAATTCCTTTCCCAACCATTTCAGAAAATAGGTTCAAAGCATCATCGATCATTCTATCCTTGCAGAGACTGTCTATGACCATGTTATACGATAAGGTGTCAGGTTTACACTTACCTTTTTCAAGAAACTTGAGCAAACCAATGGCTTTGGCGGTGTTTCCTGTTTTGCAGAGGCCATTAATAATCGTACCATTCATGACTGCATCCGGTTGACAAACTTTCTCCCTTGTCAATTTCTTAAATAATTCCACAGCCTCGGGAGTTCTATCAGCTAGAATGAGTCCGTTTATAAGTGTGTTAAAAGTAGTCAAAGTCAGTTTACAATCACACTTAAAAAAGCTGGCCAAGATTGCAAAACCATAACCAACTTGATTCAAGTGGCAATAGCAATTGATTTCAATGTTCATGGCATAAGCATCAACAGGAAGGCCCATGAGACTCATTTTCTTAAGAAAAAGAATAGTGGAGTCATAGTGTTTCATCTTGACAGTAATACCAAGTAATTTAGTAAACTCAACGACGGAGGGTAAAGGTTTCATCTGGAGCATTTCGTCGAACACCTTCTGGGCATCATTAAGATTAGCAACAGCATCAAAGTTAATCAATGGTGTCCTGGACAGAAATTGGGATCCTGAGCTACTGTAATTCATAGCTACGGCTGCAGCAGAAAAGCGAGATTGAGAGAAAGATATACCTTCATCACAACCAAGACATCTGCTCTTCAGAGCTGCACTATAAAAGGCTTTTCTCGTACAGATCATTGCGCACGTCTTACCCATGCTGGTCAAAGTCAAGCACCCGCACCACTATAAAAAAAATGAAGAATTCGGATTATATACTAAAGTTGAGTTGTCAGCTGTGACATAATATAAGTTGCCATTTTGTTGTCCTCCTGACATATTGATCTTAACGATGGCATATTGATCTTAACGAAGATGATGGTTAGAAAATGAATTATGATTACGGTTATGAAGTCAGGGGTGTTTCGCATCATATTATCTCGTCCTTGCAGTATATTAATTTTAGTGAAGATGAATCATCTCATTCTGATCGTAACCGAGACATGAAAATAAATGAAAATCTCCCTTCAAGCTAAGGCGTGAGTTTGTATGATTTCACCAGAAATGTGGACACTTTTTCATTATGAGTGTTTCAACAACATCAAGCACACAAGGTATTTTCACGTTGAAATGTATGTTTAAATATAATAATTCGATAAATATTAATTATACTTTATTAATTAATATTATATGTGGACAAAAAGTTGAAAGTGTATCAGAACAGGTTTATGTTGAGTTTGATAATCTGGGTATATATATATATTTTTAGAGACAACAAACTAGGTATTCAAACTTGATATTTAAGGCGTCATGCTTCAAACAAAACTTTATATACACCTGTATCCTTCTCTTGATTTTGTTTTTTAATTAAATTATTGTTTTTGCCTCCTAAATTAACAATCTTGAAACATGATTTACCAAGAACAATAATTAATTAAAATTCTTGTCAAAGAATTAATGGACAATGACCAAGAAAATAATCGTGATCAGCGGGAGAAGGAGGATCGCCGCCAAAAGCTTCCACCAAAAGAATTAAATTTAATTTTTGTGCAAATTATTGTGTGTTTTAATTTCTATTTGATGCAGTAACTTGTTGAGTTATTTAACTCATGGCACTTGCGTATATTGTTATGTGTCGAATAATAAAGTTAGGAATGGTTATACAAACTGAAATCAATATTATAACGCAACTAGAAATTACTTGTAGATTATTAGTAAGTTAAAGTAACTACTAATATGATTAATTATCACAAATAATTTCTAAGTTCAAGAAAATCAAATTATAAGAATGAACCTACGCAGTTGTAAATTAAGATAATATTTTAAAGACAGAGGAAAGTACTACAACTGTAACATATTTGGTCACTATAAATGAAATAATTCGATAATTGTAAACTACCTTATTGTGAAGTAATCTAATATACTATTTGAGAAAATATTGATAATTTAATTAATAGATTGAGTCTATCAATTTGAGTTAGTAATTGATAATGCAAAAACCAGATCTCTATAATGGTGATTAGATGGAGGAGATACTTGCCATGAATGCACATATAGAAAATTACGATTGAAAAAGACATTAAATTGTGCTTGTGTTAACTAACATTGCAATTAGTTTATTATGGGATGGAAGCACTTGAATATCTTTTGTTAGAATTAGAGTTATGTTAGAGATAAATAATGATGATGATGTTTAGAGAATAAATTGTGCATCTGTAAATACTTAAGGTATTTTATAAACTTTAATATATCTGCACAAGTTTTGTATCCACTGATGATAAACTTATTCATCAGGGGATGATCAACACTTCACAAGACAAAGTCATAAAATAGAACTTCTAAAGGACTTGATAAGTGAAGAGAAATGTCTGTTGTTACTCAAAAACAGTTAAAGAATTCCGCACATCAGACATTCCAAATGAGTTCAATAAAGTTTCAATGATTAGAAACCATCAGGGGAATCTGTCAGGAGAACCCATCAGGGGATGACAAAGGCAGACCAACCCGTTAGAGGAACGCGTCAAAGTATGACAGTGGCAAGCCAAACTTATCAGGGGGAACGCGTTAGGGCATGAACAAGACATGTCAACCTGTCAGGGGAAGACATCAGGGTATGACAGTGTCAGGCTAACCCGTCAGGGAAACTCGTCAGGGGGAATACTCAGCACTGCATCAGTGGAAGCCATCAGTGTATGTCATGAGTCATAACATCAGGGGATCTAGAAGCACTTAGTAAACTCAAGTGAAGTTTGAAGCACTGATCCAGTCTTTGACAAGACTTGTCATCAGGGGATCTAGAAGCACTGATCAAGTTCACATTAGGGCTTGCCGTCAGTGGATAAATATGACTACATACATCCGTCATCAGGTCTTACACGCAAATCAATGAAGCTTGTTGCAGAAGCAAGAGATATAAACTGGAAAGATATCTCTTGAAGTTTGTTGGTCCAATGACAACTCTTGATCATTAAATGCACGCAGATCAGGGGATGAAAAAGAAGCAACAAAAGTAGCAGTAATCTGACACATAGTTCCTAAAGGACATCGATGTGATATATATGCGGCTAAGTTGAGAAGAGCAGCATGTCTGAAGCTCGTGGGTTCAACCACTGATCTACTATATATACAAAAAATTTCTCATTACACAAAAAATAAATCCAACAGATCAACCAACCTAGAAGCACACAAGTCATTAGAAAGAAGTTTTGTAATATATCTTAAGAGAAATATTTCAGATAAGATAAGAAGCTAGTGAGTGTGAAAAAGAAGCTGTAATTTTACTACAGGAAGCTGTAATTTTATCACAGAGAAGCTATAATTTTATTACAGAATTTGTAGCTGTTTAATCACATTTGTGATTAATCAGATTTCTAGAAAAACCTCAAGTTTTAATAGAATTATTTTAACTTGAATACGTGTGTTCATCTGTTAATATTTTTCTGAGTATTGTAGCTATTTCCTTTTGTACAAAAAGTTGAAAAAGAAGAAAAAATTTTGAGTGTTTGTATTCAACCCTCCCCCCCCCACCCCCCCCCCCCACAAACACTTAGTATGAAATAAAATTTGGGACATGTGAATTACAAAATTTATTGACTCTCGCTAAAACTCATAGATTGTCATTATTTGAACCTATAAAATATGACTAGTATGAAGAGTGTGCTAGAAAATCTATTAAGTTTGATTTCTACACAACTATTTGGGTTAATATATTCTAACATGTGGATGATTTAATTAGTTGAGTCGCAAAAGTTGGTTGAAAATATGTGGTCAATTTTATAGATGATTATGATAGATACTCAAAATGCGTATTAAAAGTTGAATGTTTTGACAAATTTCTATGGATTTAAGTGTGAAGAGAAAAATAATTGAATCCGTTAAAGAGTAGGAGAATATAGACTAACCGAGTTCAATAATGTTGTGTTTTATATATTTTTTTGACGAATCCTTGAAACTTGGATCTCATTCTCAACCTATGGATTGGTATGGCCAAAACAAAATGTAAGCATTGACGAAAATTTATATTATAGAAAATGGTATGCCTACTTGTTAATGGTGAGATGAGTTCAGTTGTGGTCATATTCTAAAATAATACCTCACTCTAGTGTTGTGTTTTTACTCTTCTAATAGAATTTGTCTAAATAAAACTTTTGACTTTTAAATTCTAAAGGTTAGGGTTGTATACTATATGTTGTAAATATAAATTCTAAAAGGTCCAAGGTGATGAATATGATAAACATATGTGTTTGTCCAAGATTTTCAGTGGTTAGAGCTATAGACATGGTTGATTATAGAGCAATAGACATGTTTTGATTTCAACCATGTATTACTGGAAGCAAAGTTTACACTTTTATTGAGAATTTATTTCTCAATTTACGTCGTCTTTATTTTACGAGAAATACATGGTTGAATAATGAATGAGTCTGGTTTGAACCTCATTGATGCCACTTGCAAAGACGAGAACTTTGGCACAACTAGGGAACTTTTTGATAGCCTTTCTTCACTTGATACGAGGACATATACTATATTTATACATGTGCTTTGTATGAGAGGGCAATTTGAGCAAGCAAAAGAGTTTCTCATGAAATTGGAAGAAAATGGTTGCGTGCCAAATTCTATCACTTATAATGTCATTGTCCAAGGATTTCTAAAGGGGAAAAAATGTTATGAGGCAATCATGCTTCTTGTGGAAATGGTCCAAAGGGGTTTCAAACCTGATTCTACTACTTTTTCTTTGTTGTTTGATCTATTACCGTCCAAAGGACAAGATTCTCCTCTACTCAATATGATTCTCAAGTTTGTTCCAAAGCATAGGAATTTATCAAGTTCCACATAGTGATGTTACTGACAATATATATATCTGTACATGAATTTGTTTCTTGTAAATTCAATTATAAGCTTGTAAGATACATTGTAGCGAATGACGAGTCTCATGCTAAATGATTTTTATATCACAATTTCTTTTTCTATATTTTAAATTTAACTTTTTGCACTCTATTGGACAGGCTACTCTAGTTACTTATTTATGCAGCTTCTGCGAAATATTTAATGATTTGCAGACGACATATGTGAGATGCAAACATGAGATGTTGCTCTTTCCATCCTTCTTCACATGTTGTGTGTCGTATCTCTGAATCTTAGTTTACATTGGTCTTGCTATACTCTTAGAATCCAGGGAGAAGAGTTTCTAGTGATTGAATCTCGAATACGGAAAGAGAATACTGCTGAGAGAGCTTTTTATAACATAGTTACAGACATATAAAGTAAAAGCTCCAACATAATGCTCTGTTTGTGTTTTTTTCCGTTCATGGTAAGAAAGGGCAAGGCATTAATGAATTAACAATTCAAATTATCTGTTGACAAAGATATACCAGAGCTAAGTCAAACCACAACAACAAAGTAAAATGAAAAGATTATAACAAGAACAACAAAATAACACACAAATATTGCATAGAAATAGATCTAACCGCACACCTACAACAATAACCACACACGAAACTAGAATCAAGCTTGAACTAGCCACTACAAAACAACAATAAATCAACCCACTAGATAAGAAGATAACAAATAATCCATAAAGATCATAGTAAATGCTCCCGAGCATGGAATAAAGTCAATATATAAACGTATGATCATCTATTCATCTTATAGAGAAATCTTCTTTCATGGTCTTTCATCATCAACATGGCACATAAATAGTATGTATGGATTAAGTATGGAAGTAAGAACAAAAAGTAACCAAAACAATCTTGAAACCAATATTGGATATCGAAAAGTACATTACAGTTTTAAAATTCTGTGCGCAGTAGAGTAGGAATGAAGATAAGGGAACCAACCAGTAAATGCAGAACTTAAACTAAGATTCAGAGATACGAGACGCTGTTGAAATAAAATCATGTTTAATTTGCATGTTTAAGTCCTTTAGTCTTTCAGGAGACTTAGTCTTTTGTTTGTGGTTTGAGTCAAAGATTATGTTTTTATTTAAAGGAGTAGTTGAGCTAAGTTTTAGGATTTGTGGTGTTATGCAAATCATGGTTGTTTTAGATCCTATTTTTTCAGGTTTTTAGTTGTGTACTTGTGCCTATAAAAAGGCTACAGAAGCAGTGAATACATGCAACAATTCTGAGTCAAAATTCCTCTATTTTGTTCATCATTATTTTCTGAGTTAGTTTTCTTGTTGCTAGTTGTTAACAGCGATATCTGAGCCAAGTTAAAGTACTAAGAGTTTTAAACACGAGAGATAAAGTGAGCACACATTTGAGAGCCAAAAGAAAGAGGGTGAGTGAGAATAAAGCAGCAGCTTTTTCTTCATTTCATTTCCTGCAGCAACAATAGAAATTCATGGCTTCAGACACATTTGTGCAACCATCTATTCCACGTTTAGATGGTCATTATGACCATTGGAGCATGCTGATGGAAAACATTTTGCGCTCAAAGGTGTATTGGGTCGTTGTTGAGTTTGGAGTACAAGAGCCATCTGAAGGCACGACTCAGACAGAGGCTCAAAAGGCTGAAGGATTTAAAAGCGAGAAACTCTCTCTTTCAGGCCGTTAATCATATCATCATCGAAACTATTCTTTGCAAAGATACTTCCAAGGATATTTGGGACTTCATGAAGAAAAAATATCAAGGCTCAACTAGGGTAAAGCGTGCACAACTTCATGCCTTGAGAAAGAATTATGAGGCATTGGAGATAAAGGATAAATAGTCTGCTGAAAGCTACTTTGCAAGGGTGATGGAAATTAGCAATAAGATGCGTTTACTTGGTGAAAATATAACTGACAGCAGCTTAGTGGAGAAAATTCTACGCTCCATGACAAAGGACTTTAACTACATTGTTTGCTCCATTGAAGAGTCAAATGATATACATGCACTCACATTGTTTGCTCCATTGAAGAGTCAAATGATATACATGCACTCTCCATTGATGAGCTAAAAATTCATTAGTGGCGCATGAGCAGAAGATGAATCGATCACCACTAGCAGAAGAACAAGCACTGAAGACTTCTACCAATACTCACTCTAACTTCAGTGGGAGGGGTAGAGGTAAAGGTAGGGGAATGAGAGATCGAGGATATTCCAGCAGGAATTTGAAAGATAAGTCTAAGGTATAGTGTTTTAGATGTCATAAGCATGGTCATTATGCTTCCGAATGCTATACCAAATTGCCCAAGGACAGAGAAAAGGAGGAAAGTTTAATTTTTTTTCGAGAAAGAGGAAGGAAAAGCCTTGCTAATGGCTGTCCAAGATGGAGATAATTCCAAATCTGACATTTGGTATGTGGATACCGACTGTAGCAATCACATGAAGGGAAGTAAGTCTTCTTTTTCTCAACTTAATGAGGTTTTTCGTTCTACTATCAGTTTTGGTGTAGCTGTACTGTTAAAGTAATGGGCAAATGTGATATTAAGGTAAGAACCAAGAATGGTTTTGTGGAAACAATCTCTAATGTGCTATATGTTCCTAAATTAAAAAAAAAAAATTTGTTTTGTTCTCACTATAGCCATTTGAGCTTTGGTGGATTAAAGACCTTGCAACAGAAGAACATGGTCATAGGGTCTTCCTCATCTCGAGTTTGTGAAGATTGTGTTGTTATCAAATAACCTTGCTCTTTATTCCCAAAAGGCAAGCATGGAGAGCAAAAGGAGTGCTAGAGTTGGTGCATTCAGATATCAGTGGTTCAATTAAGCCATATTTCAATGGAGGCAAAAAGTATATACTGATCTTTATTGATGATTTTTTGAGAAAAACTTGGGTATACTTCATGCAGGAGAAGTCAGAAGCTTTTACAACATTTAAAAGCTTCAAGGCACATGTTGAAAATGAGTAAGAAAATTCTATCAAGACTCTTCGAACCGATCGTGGTGGAGAGTATTGTTCCAATGAATTTGGTGCTTTCTATGAGCAAAATGTGATCTGAAAAGAGCTTACTGCAAGTTATACACCGCAACAAAATGGTGTATCAGAAAATAAGAATAGAACCATCCTTAATATGGTGCGAAGCTTATTGGCAAGAGGTAGAGTTCCAAAGACTTTCTGGCCTGAAGCGATTAATTGGAGTGTACATGTTCTGAACAGAAGCCCAACTTTTTCTATTCAAAACATGACTCCAGAAGAGGCATGAAGTGGTAGAAGACCTTGTTAGAAAATGAATCAAGAGCTGCTAATTTAGTGTTGAAGAAGTCAAAGAAAAGCCTAACAAGACCTGATCTTGTGGAGTTTTAATAACAATCCTAGAGTTTAGAGTTTAGTTATATTCAAATTATTAGATAAGAGTCATTTGAATTTTCAGATTACTTTCCTAATTATGCTGCATTTCAGTTACAATATTGCTGTATAAATTCACAGCAACTAATGGAATAATATTATTCAATGTTTTCTTTATTAAGCCTCATTATCTTATATATATAATATCTGTTATAACCAACAGATTGGTATCAGAGCCATAAAAGAAATTATAACACCTTGTCAATGATATAACATGAGTTCAGAAGCATCAATAAATGTTATGACACCTCCACTGTTTGATGGCTTAAATTATCATATGTGGGCTGTCAAGATGGAAGCATATCTTGATGCAAACGACCTCTGGGAAGCAGTGGAAGAGGTGTATGAAATTACTCCTTTGCCTGAAAATCCAACGGCAGCGCACATCAAAAATTATAAAGAGAGGAAACAAAGGAAATCAAAGGCAAAATCCAGCCTATTCATGGTTGTTTCTGCTGCAATCTTCACCAGGATCATGACGTTAAAGACAACAAAAGAAATCTGGGATTTTTTGAAAAAAGAGTATGAAGGTAATGAAAGAGTTAAAGGGATGCAAGCATTGAATCTAATCAGAGAGTTCGAGATACAAAGAATGAAAGATTCGGAGACCATCAAAGATTATTCTGATAGACTTCAGAGCATAGTCAACAAGGTAAGACTTCTTGGTACTGATTTTCCTGATTCAAGAATTGTGCAAAAAATTCTTGTTACAATTCCTGAAAAATTTGAGGCTACTATTGCTGCGCTAGAGAATACTAAAGATTTGTCAAGTGTCAACTTGGCAGAACTTTTAAATGCATTACAGGCACAAGAACAAAGGAGGCTCATGAGGGTAGAAATATCTGTGGATGGGGCTTTTCAAGCTAAATCACAAAGCAACAATAATGAACGAAAATTCAAAAAAAAAAAGTCTAATTATAAGCAGCTTGGATCAAGTTCAGGCAACTATAACAACAAAAGCAGCACCAACTTTCAAACATATCCGCCTTGCCCTCATTGCAAAAAAAATAATCATACACCAAATAAATGTTGGTGGAGATCAGATGTGAAATGCAACAAGTGTGGACAAGCTGGCCATATGGAGAAGGTATGTAAAAATCAACAACAGCAAGGGGAGGCAAAGGCTGTGGTTGTACGAGCACAAGAAGAACAATTGTTTGTGGCTTCACGGCTGGCAAACAATAGCGCTACAGAAAGTTGGCTCATAGATAGTGGTTGTACCAACCACATGACTTATGATCTTGAGCTCTTCAACAAACTTGACAAGTCAACAACGCCCAAAGTTAAAATTGGGAATGGAGAATTCATTCAAGCAAAAGGAAAGGGGACAATAGCAATCGAAGGACTTTCAGGTTTAAAACTAATCCCAGATGTTTTATATGTTCCTGATATTGATCAAAATCTCTTAAGTGTTGGGCAGTTGTTGGAAAAAGGCTATAAGGTGCTGTTTGTAGACAAAAGTTTCACAATTAAAGATGTAGAGGATAAAGACTTGTTCAAGGTCAGAATGAAAAGTAAAAGTTTTGCATTGAACTTACTTGAAGATGAACAGGCTGCACTGCACAAGCAAGAGAGCAATGCAGTGTTATGGCACAAAAGATTGGGGCATTTTCATCATGGTGCCTTAATCTTTATGAAGAAAAACAACTTGGTGGAAGGATTGCTGGAACTCGAGGATGAATTTCCATTATGTGTTGCTTGTAATTATGGGAAACAAACCAGGCTGCCCTTCCCAAAAAAAAGTTGTTGGAGAGCAATTAGAAAGCTACAACTTGTTCACACTGACGTTGGAGGACCCCAAAGAACACCTTCACTAAATGGAAGTAAGTATTACATTGCTTTCATTGATGATTACACAAGAATGTGTTGGATTTATTTTATGAAATTTAAATCTGAGGTTGCTGAGATCTTTTGGAAATTCAAGGCTTGGGCAGAAACACAAAGTGAATGTAAAATGCAGGTGATCAGGTCTGACAATGGAACAGAGTATACCTCAAAAAATTTCAAAATTTTTTGTGAAGATGCAGGCATTGAGCACCAACTAACAGCCCTCTACACTCCTCAGCAAAACGGAGCTCTAGAAAGGAAAAATAGAACAATTATGGAAATGACAAGGTGTTTGTTGTATGACAAAAATTTACCAAAAGAATTCTGGGCCGAAGCTGCAAACACAGCAGTTTTTTTACTGAACAGATTGCCAACAAAGATCTTAAATAAAACTCCATTCGAAGCATGGTATGGGTATAAACCTAAAATCCTAAATTTGAAAACGTTTGGTTGTCTTTGTTTCTCTTATATTCTTCAGGAAAAGAGAGATAAGCTGGATAAAAAGGCAGAAGCAGGGATCTTTGTAAGTTATAGCTCAGTCTCAAATGCCTACAGAATTTACCTTCCCACAGTCAACAAAGTTATTGTAAGCAGAGACGTTCAATTTTTTGAGTCAAAAAGTTGGGATTGGAAATATGATAATAGGCTCGAGTTCCAAGAAGAAAATGAAAATATTGATGATGAACCTGTACGAGGTACGAGGTCACTTTCCGACATCTATCAAAGGTGTAATGTTGCTATAATAGAGCCTGGAAATTATAAAGAAACATCATCAAATCAGCCATGGATAATGGCGATGGAAGAGGAGTTAAACATGATTGAAAAGAATCATACTTGAGAGCTTGTGGACAGGCCTGCACATAAGAAAGCAATAAGAGTAAAGTGGGTTTATAAAACCAAGTTCAAACCAGATGGTTCTATAAACAAGTACAAGGCAAGGTTAGTTGTCAAAGGTTATGCTCAAACATTTGGAGTGGATTTTTCTGAAACTTTCGCTCCGGTTGCAAGGATGGATACCATTAGAATGTTGCTGGCTCTCGCTACAGAGAAGGGGTGGATGATACACCAAATGGATGTCAAGTCAGCGTTTCTGAATGGAACATTAGATGAAGAAATCTTTGTGGAACAACATGAAGGTTTTGTCGTTCAAGGACAGGAGGAGAAAGTATATCTTCTAAAAAGGGCTTTATATGGATTGAGGCAGGCACCAAGAGCATGGTACATCAAGATTGATGCTCACTTATTGAGTTTAGGCTTTACTAAAAGTCTAAGTGAATTTACATTGTATGTCAAGAAGGTTGGTAATGAAGTTCTTGTAGTATCATTATATGTTGATGATTTACTTGTGACAGGTAGCAACATAGATGAGATTGACAATTTCAAATTGGAAATGAAAGATGTCTTTGAAATGACAGATCTCGAAAAAATGACATTTTTTCTTGGCATGGAAGTGCAACAAAGGCCAAATCAGATTTTCCTATGTCAAAAGAAAGATGCTAAAGAGATTCTTAAGAAGTTTAATATGGATGAGTGCAAGGCTACTGCAACCCCGATGAATCAAAAAGAGAAATTTTGCAAGAATGATGGTGCTGAGAAAGCTGATGAAAGGCTGTACAAAAGCCTAATTGGATGCTTGATGTATCTGACCACAACTAGGCCAGATATCATGAATGCTGTAAGTATCCTCTCAAGATATATGCATTGTGCTAGCGAAATTCATTTACAGGCAGCAAAAAGGATTGTAAGATATGTCAAGGGCACAATCGACTATGGACTTAGTTTCAAACAAAGTCAGAATTTTGGTCTTCACGGTTACTGTGATAGTGATTGGGCTGGATGCGAAGATGATATGAGAAGTACCTCAGGTTATTGCTTTAGCTTTGGCTCAGCTGTATTCTCATGGAGTTCTAAAAAACAAGAAGTTATAGCACAATCCACGGCTGAAGCCGAATACGTGGCTGCTGCAGCTGCTGTAAATCAAGCTTTGTGGTTAAGAAAGTTGTTAGCAGATATGGGCATGGAGCAGAAGGAAAGTACACAACTCTATGTAGACAACCAAGCTGCAATTTCAATTGCAAGTAACCCTGTGCTTCATGATAAAACAAAGCACTTCAAGTTAAAATTTTATTATTTGAGGGAAATTCAACGGGAAGGTGATATTCAGCTCATTCACTGTAAGACTGAAAATCAGTATGCTGATATATTCACTAAACCATTTCCAAAAGTGAGGTATGAATACCTCAGGCAGAGACTTGGAGTCTGCAGCTCTAGATCCAAGGAGGAGTGTTAGAAAATGAATCAAGAGCTACTAATTTAGTGTTGAAAAAGTCAAAGAAAAGCCTAACAAGACCTGATCTTGTGGAGTTTTAATAACAATCCTAGAGTTTAGAGTTTAGTTATATTCAAATTATTAGATAAGAGTCATTTGAATTTTCAGATTACTTTCCTAATTATGCTGCATTTCAGTTACAATATTGCTGTATAAATTCACAGCAACTAATGGAATAATATTATTCAATGTTTTCTCTATTAAGCCTCATTATCTTATATATATAATATCTGTTATAACCAACAGACCTGATATTGATTACTTCAAAATCTTTGTATGCATTGCTTATGCTAATGTCCTTGATGTGAAGAGGAAGAAACTTGATGACAAGGCTGAGAATTGGGCCTTTCTTGGTGTAAGTGAAGTGTCCAAGGCATACAAATTATACAATCCTCTAACTAAGAGGATTGTGACCAACATGGATGTCACATTTGATGAAGAAATGACTTGGAATTGGAATAGGCAGCAAGTTATCCAAGTCATTGGTGACATTGAAGATGATTCTGAGACTGAACCAACCACTATTATGCTTGAAGATGCACCAAACTATAAAACTGTAACTTCTGAAACTCCATCACAAGAAGCAAAAGAGGAAGGAAAAACCTTGCTAATGGCTGTCGGAGATGGAGATAATTCCAAATCTGACATTTGGTATGTGGATGCCGGCTGCAGCAATCACATGAGTGGAAGTAAGTTTTCTTTTTCTCACCTTAATGAGGTTTTTCGTTCTACTGTCAGTTTTGGTGTAACTCAACTGTTAAAAGTAATGGGAAAATGTGATATTAAGGTAAGAACCAAAAATAGTTTTGTGGAAACAATCTCTAATGTGCCATATGTTCCTAAATTAAAAATAATAATTTGTTTAGTTCTGGTCATTTGCAAGACAAGGGTTATATTATCACCATTCAAAAGGGTACTAATTTGATTTATGATCCTTTTAGAGGTGGTATTGTTGTCATTCCCATGGGTCCAAACAGGTAGTTTCCATTAAAGATTGAAATCATTCAATCTAGTTTGCTAGCATAAATAAAAGATCCTTCATGGCTGTGGCATTTTCGCTATAGCCATTTGAGCTTTGGTGGATTAAAGACCTTGCAACAGAAGAACATGGTCATAGGTCTTCCTCAAATTACAAACCCGTCTCGAGTTTGTGAAGATTGTGTTGTTACCAAACAACCTCGCTCTTTATTCCCAAAAGGCAAGCATGGAGAGCAAAAGGAGTGCTAGAGTTGGTGCATTCAGATATTTGTGGTTCAATTAAGTTATATTCCAATGGAGGCAAAAAGTATATATTGACCTTTATTGATGATTTTTTGAGAAAAACTTGGGTGTACTTCCTGCAGGAGAAGTCATAGGCTTTTCCAACATTTATGGTACAGTTGTATTGAGATTTACTTTCTTAAAGTTGGTCTTAAGAAGTGTCCTTATGAACATACTTTATTTGTCAAACTTGGAGGATATGGAAAATGGAAAGATGCTCATAGTATGCCTGTATGTTGATGATCTTATATTAACCGGAAATTGTTCTATTGTGTTTGCTGAGTTTAAAAGGTCTATGATGAATGAGTTTGAAATGCCTGACTTGGGTACGATGCATTACTTTCTTGGGATAAAAGTGGTGCAATCAACTGTTGATATTTTTGTCACAAAATAAGTATATTGGAGATATTTTAGATCGGTTTCAGATGAAAGATTGTAATTCTGTAAATACTCCAGTTGAATGTGGTTTTAAGGTTCAGACAAACCAGAGAGAAAAGAAGGTTGATAGCACATTATACAAGTATTTGGACCTTGGAACATGTGAAAAATTATACAATATTATAAAACCAAAGCGTTGAAATCTTTCAAAAAATAATATGTGATACATATAATCATTAGACTATCCTAACTAGGCCAGGGCTATCAAAAAGTTTGTCTCGCTTTGTCGAAGTCCACTTCTTTGTTAGTGCCATAAATGAGGCAATTGTAAACTGAATATTAATATATATTCTCCTTTTCTCATAAATGAAATAAAGATAATGTTTCAGTAATCCGACGTTTTTTTGCTTAGTCTCTGCAGAATCTATTTTAGATATGATTTTAAGCCAAATGTATGGAGTGATCAAAATAGTACAGTTATGATTATGATAATTTATTTACAACCACTAAATCATTTACAATTAATTTAAGCAATAATGCATTTCTACAATTAATGTCTTTGACCATAATATGTCTTTGCAATGGCAATCCAATTAGTTTGAGTTAAGGGCGTTTTTTTTTATGTTGACGTTGATTAGTAATTGTATCATTTTTTTTCCCTTCCCAATACAAATTGTATAAAAAGAATTATATCAAAAATTAAGCATGGTCAAAACTAACAATTCCCTGGCCTATAAAAGAATTGGAAGACAAATAGATGCTTGGCAGAGTCTAGTGTTGATGTTCCTGAGTATTTCAGAGTCTAGTGTTGATGTTCATGCTTAACCAGTATTGTATTTCTAGAAGACTTGGTTTTAGCATCAGATCAGACGCTTTTGAGAGAAAATATGTGAAAACAAATATTTTAAAAAATTTACATATCCTTGCAAAATGTAGAAGCAAATCAAAAGTACAAAGAAGTGTGTTGAACAATAAATTTATCTTTATTTACGTAGATGATCATTGTGTTGATAATGAAATTATACATCTCATATGGCGATCCTTGTAGCAAACAAAAGTAAAATTTCAAGTGTACAACACGAGATGTATTATTAAGTGTTTTTATTTTTACTTTAAACTTGTACTTTTTTAAGAAAAAACAAAAATAATTAAGAATTTCTTGCAATGCTTTTTAGTTTGTTCTATGACGAAATATTTTATTATCTATTTTTTTTAATTTGAATTTCTGTCAAATTTTGAAATTTAGTGATTAAATGGTGATAATGAACATGTTCAGGTCGGGCCTTAACATAAGCATATCCCCGATGCAAGAAATATGAGATATTCCAGCTCTATGTCAAATCAAAGCAACAAAGAAAATGAAAAGATAAGAACATATCTTTGTGCACATTGTCCCTAGCAATATAACACACACTAGAACTGGAGAAACCCTTTTAATATTGAGTGAGACTGTGACGGAGGAGAGAATACAAAGCAGAATTGTTCATTAAAAAGATTTACACCTGCAAATCTCAAATAATCTGCAAAGCTTTAACATATCTTCACAAATCAACTAATAACAAAACAACAATAATAGAGGCAAGAAAAATTTCTCATCGTCTTTCTCACCAATCTCGCACAGAATTAGTATGCACTGATCTGATATGGACGTAATGCCACAAAAAGAAACCCAAAAATTTATTGGAAGTAGTATCACGAGGTGGTACTTGGGAAACTCTTATCCTTCGGAACAAATTTCAGAATCATATTAAGCAAAGGAGATTCTTGCCCTTCAGACGGTAATAAATCTAACAGAAGAGCAAATGTGGTAGAATCAGGTTCAAAACCCCTTCGGACCATTTCCTCAAGAAGCGCCATTCCCTCATAACATTTTTTGCCCTTCAAAAATCCTTGGACAATGACATTATAGGAAACAGAATCTGGCAGACAACCATTTTCTTCCATTTTCAAGAGAAACTCTTTAGCTTGCTCAAATTGCCTTTTTATACAAAACCCGTTTATAAATATGGTATATGTCCTTACATCAGGATTTAAACCTTTAGAACAAAGGCTATCAAAAAGTTCCCTGGCTTTGTCAAAGTTCCCTTCTTTACAAGTACCATCAATGAGGCAATTATATAGCGAAATATCAATACAAAATCCCCTTTTCTCCAATGAATGAAGAAGCGATATAGCTTCAGTTGTCTGATGATTTTTGCTTAGTCCGTCTAGCAAGATAGTGAACGTATAGAGGTCAGGCACGATACCATTGACTGTCATCACATCAAAGAGCTCAAGAGCAGCTCTGCATTTACCAGATTGATATAGCCCATGTAATAGAGTGTTGTAAGTAACAATGTTGGGCTTAAGTCCTTTCGAATGCATTTCTCGAAAAATATACACTGCCTCGTGCATTTTCTTCTTCTTGCAATACCCATTTATCAAACTGTTATATGTAACAATGTTAGGCAAAATGTTTTGATCATTCATGGCATTTAATAAATCCATTGCTTCAACCATTTTCCCTTGTAAACAATGCCCATCAATCAGGGCAGTGTACGTGAAAACACATGGATGCAGACCTCTCTGAATCATGCTCTGGATTAAATACTCAGCTTCTTCAATCTTCCCTTCCTTGCAATATGCATCCACCAATATATTAAACGTATACTTACTAGGGGAGACTCCCATTGCACACATCTCTTTCCAAATTCTGGTAAGCTCATTCCAACGACTAAAATTGCATAATCCTTGAATCAATGAATTATATGTGACAACATTCGGCAGAATTCCTTTCCCAACCATTTCAGAAAAGAGGTTCAAAGCATCATCAATCATTCTATCCTTGCAGAGACTGTCTATGACCATGTTGTACGATAAGGTGTCAGGTTTACACTTACCTTTTTCAAGAAACTTGAGCAAACCAATGGCTTTGGCGGTGTTTCCTGTTTTGCAGAGGCCATTAATAATCGTACCATTCATGACTACATCCGGTTGACAAACTTTCTCCCTTGTCAATTTCTTAAATAATTCCACAGCCTCGGGAGTTCTATCTGCTAAAATGAGTCCGTTTATAAGTGTGTTAAAAGTAGTCAAAGTCAGTTTACAACCACACTTAAAAAAGCTGGCCAAGATTGCAAAACCATAACCAACTTGATTCAAGTGGCAATAGCAATTGATTTCAATGTTCATGGTATAAGCATCAACAGGTAGGCCCATGAGACTCATTTTCTTAAGAAAAAGAATAGTGGAGTCATAGTGTTTCATCTTGACAGTAATACCAAGTAATTTAGTAAACTCAACGACGGAGGGTAAAGGTTTCATCTGAAGCATTTTGTCGAACACCTTCTGGGCATCATTAAGATTAGCAACAGCATCAAAGTTAATCAATGGTGTCCTGGACAGAAATTCGGATCCTGAGCTACTGTAATTCATAGCTACGGCTGCAGCAGAAAAGCGAGATTGAGAGAAAGATATACCTTCATCACAACCAAGATATCTGCTCTTCAGAGCTGCACTATAAATGGCTTTTCTCGTACAGATCATCACTTTAAGTAGGAAGAGCTGCGACCAGTCCCTATTTCAGAGAATCAAACACCCTCCGCATCTTTCTACCATTCATTCCATCCATATGCTGTGAATCTTGTTTAGATGTTATATGATATTTTTAATATTTTCGTAGAAGTTTTATATATATATATATATATATATATATATATATAAAGTAAAAAATATAGAAACGCAATTAGAAAATGTTAATATAAATCATAAAATTATTCTAATAGAAAATAAAATAAAACAAAATTTATGTAGTAAATTATCAACTGCTTTTTGGAACAGTAAAAAACATGTTGATTTACCTTATGAAAATGATTTCAATGATAGGTTAATTCCAACCGAGGCAAGACCTATACTTTAAATAAGACTTTAAAATGGATCAGGTATCTTATACTTAACAAAAAAGATTTATTGAAAAAATTAAATGAGGCTTGTATCTTTTCTAAATTTGATTTAAAATCTAGATATTGACAGATTCAGATAAATGAGAAAGACAAATATAAAACTGCTTTTACAGTTCCTTTTGATCATTATGAATGGAATGTCATGCCTTTTCGCTTAAAAAAGGCTCCATCAAAATTTCAAAATATTATGAATGATATTTTCTATACTTATTCCGCATTTATTATTGTTTATATTGATGATATCTTGATTTTCTCTGCTAATTTAGAAAACCACTTTAAACATCTAAATATTTTTATTAATATAATTCAGCATAATGGTTTAGTCCTTTCTGAAAAGAAAATGAAATTATTTTAGATTAAGGTAAGATTTCTTGGTCATGAAATTAGTGAGGCTAATTATTTACCTATTAATAGATCTATTGATTTTACCGAAAAATTTCCTGATGAAATAAAGGATAAAACACAATTACAGAGATTTTTAGGAAGTCTTAATTATAATGCAAATTTTTATAAAAATTTGGCAAAAGATAGTGCTCTCTTATATGATAGATTAAAAAAGAATCCTCCGATTTGGGGACCTGAACACACTAAGGTTGTTCAGATAATTAAATTAAAAGTAAAAAAGATTCCATGCTTAGTTTTAATCAATCATAATTGGAAAAAAATTGTTGAAACTGACGCTTCCAACATTTGGTATGGAGGTATTTTAAAACAATTAAATCCAATTACTAAAAAAGAAGAATTAATTAGTTTTAATTCTAGAAAATGGAATGCAACTCAAATTAATTATGCTACTATTAAGAAAGAAATGCTTTCTATTGTGAAAAATATTTCTAAATTTCAGGATGATTTATTAAATCAAGAAATTCATATTAAGAATTGACTGAAAAGCAGCCAAGGATATTATTGGAAAAGCTGTAAAAAATCTTGTTTCAAAACAAATATTTGCTCGATGGCAAGCCATATTATCTGTATTTGATTTCACCATTGAATATATCAAAGGTGATCGAAACTCTCTGCCTGACGTTTTAACTCGAGAATTTTTGCAGGGAATTATGTAGGTCTTTCTCAAAGAGGAAAAGGACAATTATCTCGAGGAAGTTCCTCTAAAAATACTCTTCGTGGAAGAGGCAGAGGTTGAGGACGATCTAATTATTCATCTCAAGGTCATGCCCACTTGACTTATGATTAGAATTATCCAATAACGCCTTATAATGCAAGGATATTAAAAGATATTGCAGTTGAAGCACATGAGACGGCCAATGATAAAAACAATGATTTGCAACAAAAATCTTGCAATGAGTTTTTAATGGTTATTGAAAAATCAGATTGCAAATGGCTTGAGGAGCCATGGAAGATTGCAAATAAATATTTTGAGCATGGGATTTTTGCTCCTAATTATGCACAGAAAAGTTGAATGCAGTATGAAATTATACTGAGTGAAACCAACTCAGTTTATTTTCAACATTCATACAATGATCATGATAAAAATTCTTTTGATTTTTCAAAAGCAAAAATTTTGACTATTATTTTAGTCAATGAATGGGATTCTAGCCTAGGACAATATCGTAAATATGTTGATCCGAAAACCCCCACTAAATTATTTTATTATAATTATTGAAATAATATAGAAGTATGGTATTATGCTTTTATTTATCAAAATAATAATAGAAAACATTCTTGGTTTTTCATGTTCAATTATGATTGCCAGTTGGAAGAAATTTCAAATTGCTTTTTGAATAATTGGGAGAGGATTGACCCCGAGCAAAGTTTCCTTCCCAACGAATTATCTGAATTATTATTACATTACTCAAAGGTTTACCCAAAGCTGAGAAATGAACAATTATCTGTTCCTATTAGGATCAAGAAACCATTATTATTCTTTATTGCCCAATTTAAAATACCATGGATATGGCGTTGGCAGTATTGTTCTCTTATCGATGAAAATGATCTCCCTTATTTGGGAATTAATTATTTTTACAAATGGTGGCCCAAATTCAAATACAAGAATATTGAAAAAGAGGCTAGAGAATTATGTCATCAATTTCAAAACGAGGCAATTATGGAATCTTCACAACTTAAAGAGATTCAATATGAGAAACAGGTGAATTTGAATCATGTAGCAATTATCAAGTATCTGGAAGACTCAATGAAGAAAGAAGACTCTTCAACTCCAAAAAATTTAAAATTAACTCTCCAAAAAACTTTGGACATGATCATGGAAGGAGTGGCAACCAACTCTTCAAAATCTCAAGAAGACTCATCAATGAATTCTAAAGTTTCTAAGGAGACCATGGAAATCCAGGACTCTCAAAAGCAGGATGCACAAGATCCGTATGAAGATTTTAATGCATCGGAGGATAGTAAGATGCAGATTATTTCCCTTCATCAGAAAGAAAGGAAGCAAGGCAAGTCTCCAACAAGATGATTTGACATTTCAAGAGTCTACATCAAAAAAGAATAAGCCGACCCTACACAGTTGACATCTTTTTGAATTATTGGAATTAAAGCAGATTCCAATAAGCCGACCCCACACAGTTGGCATCTTTTGAATTATTGAAATCTAAAGCAGATTTCTTATCTTTTTGTCTGATTATTAAATTATTTTGAATTTCGGATTTTAAATCTGAAGCTTGTAGTTAGTGTATATATAGAGGCTCTTAGATAGCTTATAGGGAGGACTTAGAAAGGAATAAGCATAGAGATAGAAATTAAGCACTCTCTTTGTAAAAATTTTATTTTAATAAGAAGAAGGAGTTTCAGCTACTCTTCAATTCTCTTCCAATTATTTAATCATAATAATGGAAGGTCGATGTAAGTCTTCTATTTAAATATTTCTAATTTAAAATTTTATGTTTTATTTGGTCAGCACACTACAACTTAGTTTGGAAGCCTGATCTTATACTTATTTTTCTTTTTCTTCTTCGTCTTGTTTTATTTTCAATTATATCTCTTAATTGTTGTTGTTATTATATCTTGTTATCTTGTTATATTTTGTTAACACTTAACACCTAGGTTGAAATTGTGTTATTTTATCAATAATATCCAGTATCATATTTTGAGATTTTGACAAAACATTGATACTTAAACCATTTAAATCTAAAATATATTTATAATAATTAATCTCATTTATACAACTACAATCTTTATGATTATCTTCAGAAAAATCACTTTCTAAACTTGTTGTAGCATCATCTTCTTCTATATTATGAACATCATTATCTGAATTGCTATTATAATCAGAATCTATCAAGATAGACATAATTTGTGATTTTAAATCATCACTAACATCTAATTCTTGGATTTTCTTTTTAACCCAACAATTATTAGCATAATGACCTATTTTTCCACATTTATGACACGTTATATCATTCTTAAATTTATTATCATTTTTCTTAAAAGTCTTTTTCTTAAAAAATTTTCTCTTTTTGAAATTTCTTTCATCATTTTTAAATTCTCTAAATTTCCTTTGAGGTTTAATAAATCTTTTGGACTTATTCCTCTCTAGTTTTTTAATTTTAGAAGCCGGAATGTTATAAGAAAATTGGCCACAAAATTTGCCTAATTCTTTTATGCTAGTAAGCCCTTGTTTCTTCAGTTGGGCTTTCAAATTTAAATCATTACACAAAGCCAAACTTTCAGCTATGCATTCAGAGATTAATTCCCCATAAGTATAATTATTATAGGGGATATTATTCCCTCCGTGTTTATTTCTAATTCTGGTTTTAATTTTTTCAGAAAATAATGGTGGTAAACCAGTAATAAATTTTTCTTTCCAAAAGGAAGAATTAGCATCATTTCTAAGGTAACCTTAGTGAGAAATACATCTTTATACCATCTAAAATGGGTTAAAGTTGGACATCTCAAATTCATTAATAATTCTCTACTCCTATCAATCAATTGAGTAGGTTGACCAATAAAATGTTTAATAATAGATTGTACTAAAGTATAAACCGCATCTTCCTGATGATAAGGTTTAACTTCAGTAGTACTTGGATCAACAGATTGAATAATCTTTGTTAAACTCAAAATTTCATTTTGTTGATTTTGGTTTAAAATATTATCTCACCAGCCTTTTAATTGACCTATGAAACCAGTGACAATAATTTGAGCCATTTGAGAATCCGAGTTACCATTAATTCTACAAGCAGAGGAAAACATCATCATTCTATTGACATAATTAATTAATTGATATTCTGACATACCATATATATTCCATTCATAGATGGCTTTAGGGTTATAATAAGATTGTCCTACTAGACTATCTTCTTCAAGAGTCAAATCCACTGGAGTTGGTCTTGGATAATAGTATCAATTGGTAGATTGAGGAATTTGGGATTTTTGAGTTCCAAAACTCCCTCTAATCTTATTAATATTTAAATCTTCATTAGTGAATTATTCTTCAATAGCTTGAAGATCTTCACTTTTAATTTCACTATAATTTTCTTCTTGTTTTATAACATTAAGGTTTTTCTCTTTTAAATTTAAATCTTTTAACTTTTTAGTTAAAGAAGTAATAAATTCATCTTCAGTTTTAGACGTGAATTTAAAATCTTTAGGTGTCATTCTAATTGATGGTTTAATTATAGGGGTTTGAATCCCGCTTATTTTAGGAATATTTTTTAATTCTACTTCATCCAATTTGTCTTCAACTCTAGAGAATTAAGAACCAATTGTTTGTAGAATTAAATTAGTATAATTATTTTGTCCTATTAATTTATTTGTTTCATTATTTTGACTATTTAATTTATTAAAAGCATTAGCTTCTAAATTACCATGGGTGATATCTTCTGGAGGAGAATGAACAGAAGTTACAATTCCTTTGGAAGTATTCCATGATTTTTTATATTTTTTCAAAATCTGAATTTTTGGATCATAATTTTGTAAATACCAATCTATAAATGGTATAACCATTTTATTAGTATCTATGTAATTATAAAATTCATTTTTTAAATCTTCTAACCTTGCCTTAGTATTATTCTTGAAATACCAAGTTCTAAAATCTTTATTATCTTCTTTCATAAAATCATTATTAATATCTTTTCTATTATAAGAGAATTCTGTTTCCAAAACCAAGACATTAAAATTCATGTTTGAGGTTGTTGGAGACATAGGTGTCTTATCCTTGTTATAGATACCATGAGGAATCTGTTGATTAGATTCTTTGATACCTTCAAATTTTAAATCATTATTTTCAACATGTTCAAAACTTGTTGAAGTTCGAAAACTTTTATCAAATTCTGAAATTCTAAAACTAGATCTTCTGCCTAATCTAGCAAAGTTTATACAAACATCTCCTTCAGTAGTTTGAATAATTGACTCTACATTATTATTTTTAACAGGAACAGAAAGAGAAGCAGAAGATAATAAATAGTCAGTTGGAAGATTGACATCCTTCCAAGATATGGTCTTCGGGACCATCATATTAGACTTATCTTCATTAATCTGTAATAAAGTTGTTGTACCTTTATTACTCTTAATTCTTGATCTAGGTGTTAAAGTATTCATTACTTTATAATAAACTCTATAAGTAATAGTCATATGATCACTTAAATTTTTCATATCATAACCTTGTGTTTTAATATTCAAAGTTAAAACATTAATAATATTTTTATTTGTCAAAGAGACAGTAAAATTAGGAAAAACAATTAAAGAATATTGGTTCATTACACAGACTAGTTTCAACTAATCCAAGTAATGAAGCATCAAATTGATTATGCCTACAATCTCTTACGGCAATCATTAAGCAAACATTTAAACTTTTTCTTATGAGAGGTTTGATACTAATTTGAACTAATCCAATATGCAAAAAATTATAATTATCTTTGTGTTTTAATATACCTGGATCAAACATATGTATTGTTTCCAGTTGATTTATTATAGGAACAGTTATTTCTACAGTCTTAATAATTTTCTTTGATTTAAAATCAAAAGTATTAATCATATAAATCTCATTAGGAGATACTGTGGGCATCTCCCACGCTTTATATTTTTCAATAATTTGTTTATACTCTAACTCTAAAGAGTTTTTTAATAATTCTTTATCTAATTTAATTTTCATTGATTTTTTGTTGGGATTTCTATTCAGCATTATTACCAATTATTATTATTGTTTTTAATATAATTCTTATTCTTAACTCGTTCCTCGGTCAACGACTGTTAGGTTTTATTAACATTTGATGATGATTGTCTTTAGAATACTTAGGAATACAAATGTATAGAAAAGTGTTGGTTTGTAACACTTTAGTTTTGTAGCTAGCAGTAGTATCTCTTGGTTGTAATTTAGTCATTTTAATAAAGAGATAGATTCATTTTACTTGTATGTACTGCTGGAATACTTGTTGAGTCTGTTCAACAAGTTGTTTTAAGTTAATTAGTCTTTCGGAGATTAAATTTGGCTTGTCGGAGATTAAGGGAAAAGTCCATCAGAGATTAAAGTTTTGTTCATCAGAGATTGGACTTTGCCCATCGGAGATTGAAGAAATCCTTCATCGGAGATTAAAGATTTGTTCATCGGAGATTGAAGGATTGGTCATCGGAGATTAAAGCTTACGTCATCGGAGATTGTAATTAAAGAGTCAGAGATTAAAGCTGACGTCATCAGAGAATAACACAATACTTCGGAGATTAAAAGCTGACGTCACCAGAGACTAAAGCCAGAGCATCGGAGATTACTCGAGGTGATCAGAGATTAATTTATTAAAGCATCGGAGATTACTCGAAGTGATCAGAGACTAATTAAAGAAGCTATCGGAGATTAGTCGAGGACTTAATCGCTGATGGAGTTAGAGTTCAAATCAAAGAAGGAAAGTCTTCCATGAACACGTAGATTTTATTGAAGACGTAGCTGACAAGGAAACTTGTTAGAAATCTTTCAATTGGAAAGATTGTATTTGATTTGAATTAGGAAGCTAGGTTTTTGTAAACTTAGTTTTAGAAGCTGTAATTATAAATTACAGAATTGTAATTCGAAGCTGTGAATGTCTGTATAGCATAGAGAATTGAAAGGGTTGTATTATCTCTAAATATACACAGAATAGAAGCTGACGATCAAAGCTTGTTTTTGATTGTTAGAAAACTTGTAATCAATTGTTAAATCAGTAAAAACAATTGTTTATAAAGTTTTGATCTTGTTCTTTATATTCCGCAGAAAGTTAATTTCTTAAAGAACAGGAATTCGGAAAAAGTTGTAAGAACTTGTATTCAACCCCCCTTCTACAAGTTCTAGGCCATCTCACTGGGAAAACAATTGGTATCAGAGCCACTAATTGAAAATACTCAATTAACAAGATTCTGAGATGGCCAACAACGACGAAGCAAGCAGCTCTAATATGATTGCGTATAATGGAGGACGTGATGGTGGAACCAGGATCCCTATTCTAAAAAGGGATGAATATCCAATGTGGAAACAAAAGATGTATATGCACTTGAGAGCAACAGATCCAGATTACATAGATAGGATTGAGAAGGGTCCTTATCTACCCAGGAAGTTTATTCCTGCAAAAACTGTCGAAGGATCTATTGTCGCAGAACACTTTGTACTTGCACCAGAAAGTGATTATACCAACGAGGACAAGTTACAAGTGTTGAAAGATGCTAAAGTTATGAACATACTCTATAATGGAATAGACAAACATATGTTCAATAGCATCATCAATTGCACGACATCTAAACAAGTCTGGGACACTATCAAGGTCCTATGTGAGGGGACTGATCAAGTTAGAAAGAACAGACGTTCACTGTTGACTCAACAGTATGAGTTCTTTCAGGCAAAGCCTAATGAACCAATCACGTCAATCTATGACAGGTTCAATTCTTTGCTTAATGACTTGACCATACTTGGTAAGACATATGATAATGAAGATATCAATACCAAGTTCATGAGAGCCCTCCCTCCAAGCTGGGATCCAAAGACTACTGCAGTTAGGGAGGCTCATGATATGGAAACCCTCACATTGGATAGGCTCTACGGAAACTTAAAGACATATGAACTTGAAGTAGAGCAAAGACAGTGCATGCATGGAAGAGATAAAGGAGCTGCGTTGATGGTTGAGACAAATAAGTCTCAAGAGAAGCTCGATGAGGAATTTTCTGAAACTAGCTCAACTGATAATGAAGATGAATTGGATACTGATGATGACATGGAGGAATTCATGGCATTCATGGTCAAACAATTTAAGAAATTTCGGGCTAGCAGAAAAGGAAGAAAATCATCGAGGAAGCCTAACCCTAAGCATGAAGGTCAAAAAGTCACCTTCGACTTAAAGAAGATTCGATGCTATAATTGCGATGGGTTAGGGCACTTTGCCAATGAGTGCAAGAAGCCTAGATCTAATGATAGATCTAAGGATGAAAAATCAAGGAAGGACTTTGCTGACAAGAAGGTCAAATCCAAGAGCAAAGCCTTGATTACTGAGGGAAAAGATTGGATTGACAGCGATTCTGATGAAGAAGTTGTCAACTTTGCCCTAATGGCTCGTAGTGACGAGTCCAGTGACTCTACAAAGGTATGCAATGCAAATCAGAATTTTAACGTGCTTAATTTACTTGATACATCTAGCATTGAAAGCATGCAAAAAGACATATCTGATTTGCATGTCAGTTTTAGATCTTTAACTATAGAGCATACCAATGTGAAAGAGTCACGTGATAGTCTCTTAAAAAGAAACAATTTTCTTGAAGAAAGACTATCACAGTTTGACACTATCAAGTCTGATTTAAACAAAGCACATCATATGATTGATGCTTTGAAAAAGAGGGAATATTACTTAGTAGAGCAACTTGAAATTGCTCAAGCTAAGATTAAACTGTGGAATACTTCCTCTAAAAATTTAAAAGACTTGGTAGATAGTCAAACAATAGGTCATAAATCTGGATTAGGCTATGATGCTTGGATAAACAAAAATTCAGAATTAGAAGACCTAAATGAAGCTGTTGAGTCCACAACTGAAAAGCCAAAATCTGTAAGAAAAATTAACTTTGTATCTCTTGTCCATGAACCCAAAGTTATTAATATCGAAAATCAACAAAATACTGCAAAAACAAGTTTTAATCAAAAGACAGTAAATATTGTTGAAAAGAATGAAAATAAACTTTTAAACATTGGGTTTATGACAAAGAAACAGTTAATAAAGAAATTGGAAACTGTTCCAATACAAAAGGCTGAAAAAGTTGTGGAATCAAACAGAAACAAGAAAAATAGGAATGGCAAGTTAGGCATTAACAAATATACCAACTATGTTTCAATGCCTGATGCTCCTAGAAAAACATGTCATGTATGTGGTAATCCAAACCACATAGCTATGCACTGTAGGAGCAGAAATAAAATTCCTATGGTTGAGACTGCTAACTCAAAGATAACAAAAGATAAATTACTTGTAAAAAGGTCAAGTAATCTTTGCATAAAAAATAATATATCAAAGTCAAGTAGTCTCACAAAAAGTGGAAGCAAGACTGTAAATTGCCCAATTAAAATCAAACATAAAAAGAGGCAATCGACTTATTCTGAGTGAAGTCTTGAAACTGCAGCTAGTGAGAAAGGACTCAAGAAGATTTGGGTCCCAAAAATCTCAAACTAGTTCTCTCTACTGTGCAGGGCAAAAAGAAGAAATCATGGTACTTGGACAGTGGTTGTTCAAGGCACATGACTGGAGATAAGTCCCTGCTAAAACAGTATGAAGAGAGAAGTGGCCCAAGAGTCACTTTTGGAGATGACAGCAAAGGCCATACAAGAGGATATGGATCTGTTGAACATGGAGATGTCATCTTCACAGAAGTAGCACTGGTTGACGGCTTAAAGCACAATCTACTAAGTGTGAGTCAACTATGTGATAAAGGATTCAATGTCACTTTTAAAGAAGATCAATGCTTAGTGAGTGACAAAGAATCAGGGACTGTGATTTTGACAGGAAAAAGAAAAGGGAATTTGTACATTGCAAATCTCATTTCTTCAACTGATCAAATCACATGTCTATATAGCAAAGCTTCAACTGATGAGAGTTGGCTTTGGCATAAGAAGCTTTCCCACTTGAATTTCAAGAATATCAATAGTCTTGTGAGGAAAGGATTGGTAGCTGGCATTCCACAATTGGAATTTACACAAGATGGATTGTGTGATGCATGCCAGAAAGGAAAGCAAAGAAGTGTATCATTCAAAAACAAACCAGCAACATCAATCACTGATCCTTTACAACTTCTCCATATGGATTTATTTGGTCAAGTGAATGTGATGTCTATATTAAGGAATAGATATGCACTGGTAATTGTTGATGATTACACAAGGTATACTTGGGTAAAATACCTCTTTGCAAAGAATGAAGCTGCTCAGTTAATTATTGATCATGTCAAGAAACTAGAAACTGAGTCAGGAAAAACAGTGAGGGTAATAAGAAGTGACAGAGGAACAGAATTCAAAAATACCCAAGTAATTGAATTCTGCACTGAGAAAGGAATTACTCATCAATTCTCTGCACCTAGAACTCCTCAACAAAATGGAGTTGTTGAAAGGAAAAATAAAACCCTCATTGAAGCAGCAAGGACCATGTTGCAAGAGGCTAAGCTTCCTACCTATTTTTGGGAGGAAGCTATAAGCACTGCATGTTTTACACAAAACAGGTCCTTGATAAACAAAGCCTACAACAAAACACCATATGAGTTAATGACTGGGAGAAAACCAACTCTCAAGTTTTTACATGTGTTTGGTTGTAAGTGCTTTATACTGAGAGATTCATCAGAGACAAGAGGAAAATTTGAAAATAAATCTGATGAAGCAATCTTCTTAGGTTATTCTCTGTCAAGCAAAGCATACAGAGTTTATAACTTAAGAACCAAGGTCATTGTGGAATCCATTCAAGTTGCATTTGATGATGGAAAGATTCCAGGAATGCTTGGTCAAGGATTGCATGAACCTCTCAATTTTGAGAATGAATTGGATGCATGGGAATATCCAACAGAGAATGCTGAAAATCCCCAAAACAACAATGATTCCTCTTTAATTGAGGGGGAGTTTACTGTTGTGCATGAAGTACCAAGGACTGATGTATTATCAGAGACTAGAGTACTGAAACAAAATGAAACACAAGTCACTGATGACATTAATTCTCCATTGGAGACTAATGATACATCAGAGACTAGTATCCCTGATGCACACACAGAGACTATTGAGATATCTAACTCAGGGGGAGTTAATGAAGAAGAGATCAATAGTTTAGGGGGAGCAAACTCTGCTCATGAAGCTGGATTGAATCTTATCAATCTAGAAAATGAAGCCTCTAGTTCAAGATCAAATCTACCAAAACCTAGACCATGGTTGAAAGATCACACAACAGATTTGATCATTGGAAATATTGAGGATGGAGTTAGGACTAGAAGTGCAACACAAAATGAATGTTTGTACCTCAGTTTTCTATCAAAGATTGAACCAAAGAAAATTGAGGAAGCACTTCAAGATCCTGATTGGATAATTGCCATGCAAGAAGAATTAAACCAATTCACTCGAAACAAAGTCTGGAGACTGGTACCCAAACCAAGGAATAGATCAATCATTGGCGCCAAGTGGGTCTTCAGAAACAAAGTAGATGAAGCTGGTACAATAACAAGGAACAAAGCAAGACTGGTTGCAAAAGGATATTCTCAAGAAGAAGGAATAGATTATGATGAAACTTTTGCACCAGTAGCAAGACTTGAAGCAATCAGAATATTTCTGGCATATGCAGCCTACAAGAACTTCAAGGTGTACCAGATGGATGTCAAAAGTGCTTTCTTAAATGGAAAATTGGAAGAAGAAGTTTATGTTTGCCAACCCCCAGGTTTCATAGACTCCAAATTTCCAAATCATGTCTACAAATTAGACAAAGCACTTTATGGCTTGAAACAAGCACCAAGAGCCTGGTATGATACTCTATCCCAGTTTTTACTAGAAAATAAATTTATTAGAGGTATCATAGATAAAACATTATTTTATAGAAAGCAAGGCTCTGATATAATTTTGGTGCAAATATATGTAGATGATATTATATTTGGGTCTACGAATGAGAAGCTTTGTGAAAAATTCTCAAAACTTATGCAGTCTAGATATGAAATGAGTATGATGGGAGAATTAACATTTTTCTTAGGTTTGCAAATAAAACAATCAACTGATGGAATATTTATCAGTCAGTCTAAGTATGTCAAGGACTTATTGAGAAAATATGACTTAGTTGATTGTGCATCTGCAAAAACACCCATGCCTACTTCCACTAAACTAGATAAGGATTTAAAAGGAAAGAAAATTGATATTACTAGTTATAGAGGAATGATAGGCTCTCTTTTATATCTAACTGCAAGTAGACCTGATATAATGTTTGCTACATGCTTGTGTGCTAGATTTCAAGCTGACCCTAGAGAGTCACATTTGATTGCTGTAAAAAGAATACTCAGATATCTAAAGGGTACCCCAAACCTTGGATTGTGGTATCCTAAAGAATCTGACTTTAAACTAATTGGCTATTCAGATGCTGATTATGCAGGGTGTAAGCTTGACAGAAAAAGCACAAGTGGAAGCTGCCAACTACTTGGAGGCAGACTTGTTTCTTGGTTTAGCAAGAAACAAAATTCAGTTTCTACTTCAACAGCAGAAGCTGAATATATCGCAGCTGGGAGTTGCTGTGCTCAAATCTTATGGATTAAGAATCAACTCCTAGATTATGGTATGACACTATCCAAAATCCCAATTTATTGTGATAACACTAGTGCCATAGCCATAACTGAAAATCCAGTGCAACACTCAAGAACTAAACACATAGATATAAGATATCACTTCATTAGGGAACATGTTAGTGAAGGAAATATTGAATTGCACTGGGTTACAACTGATAAACAACTTGCAGATATTTTTACAAAACCTTTGGATGAATCTACATTTAACAGACTAGTTTCTGAACTAGGAATGTTGAATTATGGTTCTAAAAATTAAAGTTTTAACTTTCAAGTTGTTTAACAGTTGCATGAAGCTAGAATAATTAATTCTGGAAAAAGTAGCTGTTCTTAATTGAACAGATTTTTTAGAAGCAAGAATTAAATTTCTGGGTTGTAGCTGTTCTTAATTGAACAGATTTTTCAGAAGCTAGAATTAAATTTCTAGATTGCAGCTGTTCCTGAGAACAGATTTTTAAGAAGCTAGAATTAAATTTCTGGATTGTAGCTGTTTTTAATTAAACAGATTTTTGATGAATCTAGAATAATTAATTCTGGAAAAAGAAGCTGTTTTAAATTTTGATAAAACAAAAAAAAAAAAAAAAAAAAAAGTAGCTAACAATCATCAAAATGATTGTTGAAAAATGTGTTTTTATCCCTGATGTGTAAAAAGGTTAGTCTCCGACTAATCAAAATAACAACATCAGAGATTGACCCTAATCCCCGATGAGTACATTTACTTCATCAGAGATTACGTTTAATCCCCGATGAATAACTTCATCAGAGATTATTTTAATCCCCGATGAGTTACTTCATC
>CM025781.1:11739453-11812629 GCA_014636745.2 Centella asiatica | reverse complement strand
ACATACACATAAAAGAGAGTCAAGCTTTAGAAAGCTTGGAAAAAGGAGAGCATGAGAAGCTGGGTGCCCAACCCCAGGCAAAAGGAGAGGGTGTGAGCAAGGATGAGATCCTTGAACAAAATAAAAGAGAGAAATTCTCAGCAGGTGATTTTTTGAAACCTGTTGAGACCACTAGCTCACAAGAAGCTCTGGTTTCTGTTGCTCCCTCCACCAATATCCAAACAGCAGCACCAGAGAACAGTTCAAGCACAGGGGATGCTGCCTTAAACATCATTTCAGAGATGTCAAACGAAGATTTTGAAATATTATATGGTCTACAACAGAGGCAAGACCATATCTCTGCTTTAAAGACAAGGCTTGCAGATGAACCTGTCCATGAAGAACCTGAAGCTGAGAATGTGGATGAATGGCTTGATGCCAAATTCACCAATTCTCTAGAAGATGCAGCTGCTGTGTACAGACAGGATTATGTGACCAATATAGGGTCAACAGCAGCTGCCCCCTCTACAAAGGATGTGGCAGAAGAAGTGACTAAAGTGGATCGGAAAAATGCCAAATTCCATCACTTCTTGGCTACTGGGATCAATGAAGCAATCCAGGAACTAAAGCAACACATGGAACTAGAACATGATAAACTCAAGAGGCACTATGAAGGCCACTTGCCTAGAAAGACTATCCAAGCAATTGATCAAATTATCAAGGATAAGTCCAGATATGACAGTCGCCTGAGTCTTCTTGAGGTTAAAGTTGATCAAATCCACCAATTCCTCCAACAGATTGCCGCACAATTACCCAACTCTGCCCCCTCCAAGGATGATAATGTCAAAAAGGGGGAGAGTGGTCCAGTTCCAGTTCTTACAACATCAACATCAACATCAACACAGCCAACAACTTATGTCAATCTTAAGGCAGAGCTCAAGGCAACTTTAGAAAAGCTTGAATCCAGAGTTCAAAAGCTGCCAGTTTCATCAAATCTTCCAAAACCTCAAATTTCAGAACCTCAAATCTCAAAACCTCAAAGCCAAACTCCTCCAATTCCCAAACAACCTGAAATAGCTCCCCCAAGCACATCAATAAATAAAGGCAAGGGTATTATGATTGAAGAACCATCAAAGCCTGTACAGCCGAGATTAATGGGGGATGCAATAAGAGTAGGAAGAATTTTCAAACCAGTTGAATTGGAAACGGAAAGGGGAGTTATCCAAGTTGCTCCTCAAGACCCAAGGATAATAGAATCTGATTTCTTGGTTGCTAAACAACTTCAAGAACAGATTGATAAAGAGTTAGCAAAAGAGGAGGAAGAGATTGAGGAAAAGAAAAGGGCTGACAAAAAGAAACCCTCTGTCAAGTTGACTTCTGCAAAGAAGGCAGCTTTGACAAGGAAAAGGAATAAGGAGATGGAACAAGAGAAAAAACATTCAAGAAGGAAGCCTGTAGTTCAAAGTTCTGCAAAGGAAACTACAATAGTCCTTGTACCGGAAATTCTTAAACCTCAACCAATTTCTTCAGTAAAACCTCCCTTGGTCAGTTCTTCAAGCAAACAATCTGCAGTGAGAGAACCACCATCAAGCTTCAAGGGAAAACTTTATTTGGTGGAATCTGAACCTCTTGGTATGTGGTATGAAAATATCCATGACCAGAAGATTTTTGTTCATTATGATAGAGATTTGGAAAAATTAACAGAGAGGAATCTTGAAGATTTCATCAGATTATTAAGAAAAGCAGAGGGACCGAGTGAGGTGGAGTTGAAGAGATTGTTTGAAGAAAGGTTGAAATATGTTAAGGATTTGAAAAAGAAGAAGTGAGCTGATATAAGGTGTGGTGTGGATGTTGGAGTTAATCTTGATTGAAGCCAGTCATAGACTTGGAGAAGCTGAATAAAATATTCAGGTAGCCAGGATTTATTCTTGGAGTAGCTGAGTGTAATACTCAGAGAAGCTGGGTAAATTATCCAGGGGGAGAGAAGCTGAATGATAGATCGAAGATCTAAAGTTCAGGTACATTTGTATCATTTATTATTCTTTATTCTTTTTCTAAGTATTTGTAATAGTTGAGTTTTGACATCATCATCAACCTTGAAATTATGCTTATCATTCTGATATTCATAATTAGGGGGAGATTGTTAGGTTTTATTAACATTTGATGATTATTGTCTTTAGAATACTTAGGAATACAAATGTATAGAAAAGTGTTGGTTTGTAACACTTTAGTTTTGTAGCTAGCAGTAGTATCTCTTGGTTGTAATTTAGTCATTTTAATAAAGAGATAGATTCATTTTACTTGTATGTACTGCTGGAATACTTGTTGAGTCTGTTCAACAAGTTGTTTTAAGTTAATTAGTCTTTCGGAGATTAAATTTGGCTTGTCGGAGATTAAGGGAAAAGTCCATCAGAGATTAAAGTTTTGTTCATCAGAGATTGGACTTTGCCCATCGGAGATTGAAGAAATCCTTCATCGGAGATTAAAGATTTGTTCATCGGAGATTGAAGGATTGGTCATCGGAGATTAAAGCTTACGTCATCGGAGATTGTAATTAAAGAGTCAGAGATTAAAGCTGACGTCATCAGAGAATAACACAATACTTCGGAGATTAAAAGCTGACGTCACCAGAGACTAAAGCCAGAGCATCGGAGATTACTCGAGGTGATCAGAGATTAATTTATTAAAGCATCGGAGATTACTCGAAGTGATCAGAGACTAATTAAAGAAGCTATCGGAGATTAGTCGAGGACTTAATCGCTGATGGAGTTAGAGTTCAAATCAAAGAAGGAAAGTCTTCCATGAACACGTAGATTTTATTGAAGACGTAGCTGACAAGGAAACTTGTTAGAAATCTTTCAATTGGAAAGATTGTATTTGATTTGAATTAGGAAGCTAGGTTTTTGTAAACTTAGTTTTAGAAGCTGTAATTATAAATTACAGAATTGTAATTCGAAGCTGTGAATGTCTGTATAGCATAGAGAATTGAAAGGGTTGTATTATCTCTAAATATACACAGAATAGAAGCTGACGATCAAAGTTTGTTTTTGATTGTTAGAAAACTTGTAATCAATTGTTAAATCAGTAAAAACAATTGTTTATAAAGTTTTGATCTTGTTCTTTATATTCCGCAGAAAGTTAATTTCTTAAAGAACAGGAATTCGGAAAAAGTTGTAAGAACTTGTATTCAACCCCCCTTCTACAAGTTCTAGGCCATCTCACTGGGAAAACAACGACTTACTAGTCTGACTACCTTTAATCCTCAGGATTTACTGCCAACGCGACTAGAGAAAACTTAATAAGAATATGAATTATATTATCACAATAATAATATATATGGCTCTGATACCAATTTCAACCTAGGTGTTAGGTGTTAACAAAATATAACAAGATATAATAACAACAACAATTAAGAGATATATAATTAAAAATAAAACAAGACGAAGAAGAAAAATAAGTATAAGATCATGCTTCCAGACTAAGTTGTAGTGTGTTGACCAAATACAGTATAAAATTTTAAATCAGAAATATTTAAATAGAAGACTTACATTGGCCTTCCATTATAATGATTGAATAATTAGAAGAGAATTGAAGAGTAGCTGAAACTCCTTCTTCTTATTAAAATAAAATTTTTATATAGTTAACGTTAGCTATGGAGATTTTCGTAACTAACACATTTATAACTGCCGATCGGATAATCCAATGGTGGAGATCAAACCAAAAAAAAAAAAAAAAATCTTTTTCGCCAGAAAAACTGGCGAAATAGAAAAAAAATAAATAAGGCCTTTTCCGCCAGTGTTATTGGCGGAAAGGAAAAATAAATAAATAAATAAATAAATAAGGCCCTTTCCGCCAGTCTCACTGGCTTTTCCGCCAGTAACACTGGCGGAAGGAGTGCAATATTTTTTTTTCTTCCTTCTTTTGTGATATGTTATATATTATGATAAAAAAGACCTAGGTCAAAAAAACTATCTTATTCCACTGCATGTAAGTTTTCTTCTTCGTTCTCTCGTTTTTCTCATTTTATGAACAATTTTTTTTTTAATCTAACTCATTTGTTAAAAAAATTTCTTTGTTACAGATAAAATCAGCATATCTCAGGTTGACATTTTCATCAAGTTTTCTGCTCTTTACCTTTTCAATTTTAAAATGAGTGATAACGATAGAATATATGATACTAATACATTTTTTGATTCGGACTCTGATATAAATATGAATGTTGAGAATGAAAAACACCATATTGATGAAGAAAATAATTTCAAACAAGAAAATAATTTGAATGACAAAGAAAAAATAAATTTAGACAGTGATGGTGTTCGTCCTCCGTATGTGGGTCAAATATTTACAAGTATATTTGAAGCTGAAAAATATTATAATGTATATGCTCATAATAGTGGATTTGAAGTCAAAATTTTAAAGAACAGAAAACATTCGGGGTCAAATTAATTATCTCATAGACTATATGTATGTAGAAAAGCAGGTAGACTTATTCAGAAAAAAAAATTTGTTTGAAAATGAAAATGAAGATAAAAGCATAATCCGGAGAAAGAGGAATACTATTGAACACACAATGTGCAAAACCATAATATTTGTTGTCCATAACGTGCAAAATGATAGTTGGCGTGTAACAAAAGTAGAATTAAATCACAATCATTCAATAATAACGCCTAGTAAAATAGATTACATGGTAACACACAAAAATGTAATTGTTGCTGATAGAGATTTAATCAATCTACTCCACCGATCAAAAATCAAACCGAGTTTGATCATGAATCTGTTGAGTACAATGAGTGGTGGAAGGACAAATGTTAAATTCACCGTCGAAGATATTCGAAATGTTATACGCGACTTGCGACATGACGCATTTGATGCAAATGATGCACAAGAAACTTTGACGGTTTTAAAGAGACTCAAGTCAGAAAGTCTTGAAAAATTCTTTTATAATATAAAAGTTGACGAAAAGAATCGCATTGCATGTATCATGTGGGTGGATTCTTGATCAATTATTTGTTATAGAAATTTTGGAGACGTAGTGACTTTTGACATCACTTACAGAACAAATAAATATGGAGTGTCATTTGTTCCTATTACGGGAGTTAATCATCATTATCAGTCTATTTTGTTTGGGTTTGCCTTTATCAAGGATGAAATGGAAGGTACTTTTGTTTGGGTGTTAGAAAATTGGCTAGAAGCGGTTGAGAAGAAAATTTCATTGACGATCATAACTGATCAGGATAGAGCAATGAATAATGTCATTGCTACCGTATTGCCTTCTACCAATTATTTGATATGTATGTGGTATATCAGTAACAAATTCTCTAAGAAACTTCATCATTTATATAATAGTTACGAAACGTTTAAGGAAGACTTCGATAAGTACGTATCCATTTTTATAAATAGTCGATGTTAAATTGTCAATATTTTGTTGTTGTTGGTTTATAATATGTTGTTATTGTAGGTGTTTGTATTTAGTGACAACTGCCGAATTCAAGAAAAGGTGGGCAAAATTGGTGGAATAATATGATTTGCAACATCACGAGTGGCTTCAATCTTTGTATAGTATAAAGGAGAAGTGGATCAAAGCATACTCAAAGTCATATTTTGCTGCAGGGATGACTACAACTAGGAGAAGTTAATCCATGAACAGTTTTTTTGATCAATACATAAATAATTGTACCGGTTTGAAGGATTTTTTGATTAACTCACAAATAACCATTGAGAAACAATACTTGAACGAGAGAAAGCAAGATCTTGAAACAGAGTACAAGAAAAGAAATTTGTGAACGAACTTTATTGGAAAAGCATGCGACACTTGTGTATACGAAGAATATTTTTAAAGACTTTTCGAACGAGTTCTATGATGGTCAAAAGTTAACGTGTTGTAAGATTCAGAATTTTGAGACCGGTGGTACGAAGAGATATACAGTGTTCAATGAGGAGATACCACATAACCGACGATATTATTATGTTGTCGTTAAACACGAAGAGTCTGACAATGTGACATGCATATGTCAACATTTTGAGTACAACGACATGATTTGTAGACATATTTTGAGGTATATGACTTTTAAGAGTATAAACGAGATTCCAATGTCTTTGATTTGTGGCAGGTGGACGAAAAATGCAAACAAAATTCATGGTGATCTTGTTTACATAAATCAAGTAAATGTTGAATCAAATTATGATATTTGTGATATTAGTACAATACGTTACAATCATTTGAATAGGGTTTATCAAGAAATTGCAGCAATTGGATCGACATCGCAATCATCTTACATACATGGTCTTGAAACTGCTATGAAAGAGAAAGTGTGGATAAGTAAGTCAAGATTAATTGAAGAAAATGACATAGTTGAAGGTAAGAGCGAATTGAAGGAGCAGAACATGGAAGGCGGTGGTATTGACGAAGAAGATGAGTATTTTTCACATCTTCAGTCACAAACTAAGGGTCGTAAGAAGGTCACAAGATTGAAGAGTGGAATTGAACAATGTCAATCTGCAAAAAAACTGTGAAAATGTGTTATATGTCCAGAATACACGGATCATGATAAGAGAAATCATGATAAAGCAATGGAGATGCGTGTGCAAATGTCTCAACATAGTACATTAGATTTAGACGATGATAAAAAAGAATTGTGATTGAGTTTGACTTTTAAATTATATTAATTGTAATTGTATGCCTTTCTGATGTATTTAATCTATGGATAATTATCCCTTGATGCAAGTTTTCATAACTTTATCAAGTGTACTATGTCTAATTATATATTTTATTAATTACTAATATTTTAGTAATAATATGATTGGCGGGAAGACTGGCGGAAGACAAAAAACAAAAAAAAACTCTTTCCGTCAATGAAACAGGAGGAAGGCAAAAAAAAAAAAAAACTTGTGTTTCATCAGAAGATAAAGTGACGTCTAATATTTTAGTAATAATATGATTGGCAAAAGACTGGCGGAATAAAAAAAAACCTCTACCGTTATAATTAGGAAGGAGTTGGTAAAAGATATATTAGATGTTTGTTTTATTTAATGAAATTTAAAAATTAAAAATATTTAAATGAAAGCTAACATTATTAATCAAAATTCTTAAATTATATGAAATATTTAACACGCAATCATTTCAATGTAAATTTGCATGTCACAATAGTATTTATTTCTAAAGTTGTTAACTCATTTTTAAATGCTTTACTCGTGTAACTTTAATGAGTTTTGTCAACATTAGTAATTATGCTATTAGGAATAAAATTTAGTATTAATTAAGTTTAATTGTATAATAAATAGTATATTCAAACCTTGTAAAAAAATGTGTTATTAGATATTTATGTATTCATGTCATATTCAGTTAAAGTAACATACTTATTAATTAATCATTCAACATTTATATACTGCTCTTAATAGTTTAAAATCACTTCAGTTTTATGTTCAGCATTTAGCATTTAATACTTAATCAAATAAATGAGGCCTGAATTAATCCGAAAAAACTGACAACTTGAATAGCCAATTTGACCCTTTTGCCTATAAATAAAATTATATCATAATCTATATGAATATTACATTTTATTTATATTATAGAAACATAAAAAATTCATATTTTAATTTCTATTACAAAATGTTGAGGATTATATATTTTATTTTTGACATTGAAAAGTTTAAAATATTATATTTTAATTTCTCTTTGAAATCAGTTAAGTAACATGATCTGCGTGTTACTCCCTCTGTTCCACAAAAGAGCTAATATTTGAAATTTTGACGAGTATTAATTTTGTGACTAATTATAACATATAAAAATAATAGTTTTTATGATGAAATTTGTTATGAATGTTCAATTAAAGATAAGATAAGAAGATTGTAATGACAAATTTTAAAAAATATGACATTATAATGAAAAAATTATACAAATATTGTGTTTTTTTTAAAACAAATTTTATTCACAAATATTACTTTTTTTTAGAACGGGGGGAGTGCTATTAATTTGGACCTCTCAATTATTAAAACAAATTATTCAGGCAACCAATCCGAATCTCTAACTTACAATTTATAAATTTCGTAATTTATCATTTTGCTTATGGATTCTCTAAACATTTATACTACTCAGTCTTGATTCTTACGTCTTAATTCTTATGTTTAATTTTTAATACTTAATAGCAGAGCTCTCAAGTATTGAATTAAATTATTTAGCATTCAATCAAAATCATCTTATTTGTAATCGATAAATATAGTAATTTATCACTTCGCTTATAGATTCTTTAAACATTTGTACTACTCAACCTTAATTCATATGACTTGAAGTTCATAAATTTCATAATTTACCAATTCTCCTATGGATTATCTAAACATTTGTAGTACTCAACCTTAATTCTTGTCATTTACCAAAACAAAGGCAAAAAATAACACAATAATTATAATTTTATGTTTCACTTTTAAATTCACCGCAATAAAGGCCAAAATAACATAACAATTACCTAATTAGTTAACATTTTTGTGCTCTTACAATTATAAATATGTAAAATATATACGTTTTCAAGGATTCAGGGTTAAAAATTTATTGATTTTTACATAATTATCAAAACTATGTAAATGAGTTCGAAAAAATTCACGTAATGACATTGTTTTAAAATATCCTTTCAATCCAATTCGTTCAGTTAATTTTCTCTCATATATTTCATAAATTGAAATATAACATGAGTGAGTATAATTACATAAGCTATAACTCATTTTCTTTTTTCCTTAATGTTTTCTTAGATTTTAATCAGAGATTTAATAATTTCCAACATTAGTAAAGTCTAATAATAAGCACTAGCGGTTTAAGCTAATTTCGTTACTTAATTGGGTAGGGTACCCCTTACTGAGCTCAATATTGAGCCAATATCAGGTTGTTTTTGCTAGGTGCATTCCCAACCAAAAATGTTGCTATCCAACTAGCAATATTTCAAGGCAACTGGAATAATTCAAAGAATTTTGACTCACAATGTCATATGGGCATCAACAATTACCTATACCAAAGCAATAACTAGATATTAGGACTTCAAATTTTGTTATACATCTAAGTATCACATGGATTTTGCAACCCATACTATTTTTTTTTCAAAAAGTAGAAATTTCTTCACTACAAATTGTCAAGTACTGGCCAAGCATGCATTCCACTGGAAAGAAGTACAAGATAACCATTTGCTAGCACTTAAATGGTTCAAAATACAAAACATATTGAAGGAAAGAACAAGATGTAAATATAACATAGATAATAAAATGCTGAAAACAAGCTACTGATCCTGAAAAAGCCTACATTGATTCTAGTTAATCTTCACAATGGCACTGCTTCTTTCCCTTCTCCAGGCACTGCTTCTTTCTCAAGTCTAACTTCACATTCTTTACCTTTCAGTTGGGCTGATTCATTCTCGTCGATATGTAAAGTTTCTTTCTGCGATTCCATCTGATCGGCCTTCGGACATTCTTCACTGTCCTTGGCGTTCTTGACAACCCCCTTCTGCAATTCTAAAGCCTTTTCATAAACTAATGTTTCCGCCACACCAACACTTTCAGCTTCAGTATCTATGCCAATGGACTTCTCCATATCGATGTTCTTATCTTCGAAGTTGCTCCCATCACTCTTCTCAGAACTCAACTCATTTTCTGGAGTTTGTGGAGACTCAACACCTTCACCCTCAATTTTCTCATCCACTTCTATCATGTTGACGTCGGCCCCTGGAGGAGGCTGTTGCTGTATTGGTAAAGCATGGCCAATAACTTGACCTGTCTTCAACCTTTCCCTGTAATCTGCCATCTCTATCCTGTACCTTTCTTTGTCTCTAGCAGCCTTTTCTTTATAAACCTGACCCCAACAAGGATTTTCCGTAGATATTAAAACTCATTTCGAACATCCAATGAGATTTTAAATAATTAAAATATAATTTAGCAAGTTCAACAATTAGACACAAAATAATCTCATTTAGGATGCTTACTTCTTTGCCGATGTCATTTAAGTTGTTCCACAACTCGCCAATCATCCTACTGATATCTCTGTCTTTCCCCGGATACAAAGGTTTCAGCCTAGCATGCTGCTCAGCAAAGAAGAAATTGTACCCACTTCTGTTAGGCTTTGGATGTGCAGGATCCCTCTTTTTCATCTCACATTTCTTCCTACGCCTGCGTCGGACTACACCTGTTCGTGTAGCCACTTTTTCACCAATTTTTGGCACTACACTTTGGTTTTGTTTTGTTTGATCAACTTTATTTTGTGGAGTCTGATAAAGGACACCCTTTAGCTTCTCTGAGCCAATTGTGACGGTAACAAGATACCCACTTTCAAATTTCCCATCAATTACCCCCTCCAAAGAAGAACCAGTTGTAATTGCTGGAGTTGCTACAGACATTAGAAAGGAAAGTCATATATCACTACTATGAGTTGAAACATACACTAATGCGATGCTTGGCAACCGAACTCAAAATACTGGAATTTGAACTTAAGAGTTCATTTCCAATCCCAAGACAAGGAATTGAATTGCATAACAGGAAACATGAAGTGCTAACATGACCAAACAGACTTAACAGAACATACCTTGTAAAGATGCTGATAAACAAAAAGGATTTACCAGATTAAAAATGTCTTGACAACTTGAAACATTTAAATATAACTCCAGACACCATGAACTTAAGAAAATAAAAATGAAAAGGCTATACACTGGAAGAAATATAGCACCAAGTTTTCATTGGTGTAATTCTGTGACAACCACAGAAAGGTATTGTCGTATTGCTGAATGAAGCGATCTGTTTTTAGGCACTATAACAAATCAAAAGGAACTATGAAATCTGACTTGGATGATTTCGAGGATATATCTTGAACTTCGATAAGTGGAATCTAGGGGAATCTTGCAGGAAAAACATTTAAGAAAAGGTGAGACATTTGGAAAAGCCAAACTTTGATGTCACTAGCAGGTGGACTTCCCATATTGGACACCCGATCCACACCCTATCTAATAAGAAAATAATACTGTAACATAAAATGGATTGGAGTTTTAAGGCAAGAAGAACACCTCCATGTATCGACTTGGCTATATTTATCTGTGGTTGTATTGGAGCATCTTGAACAATAGTAGATGACAGTATAGATTCATTCTTCCCATGGTTAGAAGCTAATGCCATAGACACATTCTGTAAAGAATCTGCAGACGATTTAGGTTTAGTGTCAAAAAATCCTTGCACAATCCAAAGATGAATATTTTAGAAAGAACTGCACTCACCAGGAGATGGAATCCAACCTTTAGCCTTAAAATAGTATATTTGCTCATAGTGTTGCAGCAATGACACATAATATTTGCGCAGTATGAAAGAAGCATTTGTAGCTGAGGAAGGAAAGCTAAAAGTGGCAGTTACTTCTTTCCACCTTTTCTCATTAAGAACCTGTGGATCATTCGACCATTCCAAGCAGTACTAAGCAAATATGTAACCTAAACAGGAATATCTACATAGTATAGTAATAAATCCAGAATTCCGGATATAATCTGTTGCAAGTCAAAATAAACAGGAAAGATGAAATTGAATAAAGAAATGAACTGATAGAACAGAAAAGGCCTTCTTCCAATCTGTTTCTGCTCTCAATGCTTCTCCCAAATCATGCTATGGACAAATGTGACATCTACTTCTTGTTCAATTAGTTGAAAAATGGTAGTCCAATATCAAATAAAGGCTGTTGGGACTGCACGTGTTATATATACATGTGTGTGTTCGTTCTCTATATCCCTAATCCGTCGGACCAATTGTGTCATCCTGAAACCATCAAACAAATTTAATGTCTATTTTACTAATTTAAACTGAACTGGGTGACATGCTAGATGCTTTTGGAAATAAAAGATAATAATATATCAGACAATTTGAAAATGGGTCAAGTCAAACGATGGCAAGGTATAAGTAGGAAAAAGCCTTTTAGAGTCGCAGAATGTTTTATTTCTCTGGGAGGTGGAACGGCTGTCTGATGGAATGGCGCGGATGAATCAACAGCCATCTGATAAACTTTGTGTTCATGCAAGATAAAAAGCAGGGACTCTTCTATAGGTTGTCGAATCCCCAAATCCCGTTCTTAGATTCTTGGATTCTTCTAATTATGGTGTGATTCTTCTGAGGGTTTCTTGTGTAGTGTATCTTTCATTTTGAATGATGAAATAATGCAAATATACCTAATTTAATATGTTGTACTAGTTAGTGTAATGTAATTTGAAAAAGATTACCTAGGAAACTAATATAAAAATGAGAATTTTTTGTTTCTCTTGTATAATTCTATTTTTAATATGTATATATTTATATATGTGCCAAATCCACAAATCCCCATTCTATGGGATTTTTCAACCAGCGGAATCTCTGTATGACTAACCCGAATACTTGCTTCTTAGCATACAAGTAACATTCTATGTAACTAGGAACTATGAATTAGGAAGAATCATAGGAATACAAGTTTTGTTTCCAAGGAACTTCCAGTACTGATGCTATGGTATCATCATTTTACAGAAAATTTTTGGATTTGGTAAAAATGAATTTGACTCTATTTGAAAACCAAAACTTACCTAGCTAACATTTTTACCACTTATCGATGAAATGACCAATTATATTGGTTTATGTATAGCTACAATTGTGCTTGTTTGTATGTACACTGCTACATCAAACGTGTACACATGGGATTATGTAAACAGTTATGTGAAACTTATATAAGAAAGGATACTGTTTTCAACATACCTCTTAAAAAACCAAAGAGACAGAAATTTATCTTCATAAAAGTATTAATTCCTTTGGATTTGAGTCTAGCGCTTTAAGGGTCAAGAAAGGTTGTTAGGAATTAAGCCGATTGGCTTGGTCCGTCAATGACTAAATTAAAAAAAAAAAAAGACATCCCATTCATTTATTCAGTATTACATCTTTTTGCATGAAAAAACTGCAAAACCTCCAACCAAAAGTACAGCTTTTCTGCGGGAAGTATAGATGCTAACCCCCTACTTTCACACCCCAAGACCCAGTTGCACCCTCTTTCAGCTCTAAAATGGTACGCTAATTTTGGTTTTGCTACCGTTTCAGCTAGTACACGTAAAGATCTATTTCAAAGTAACAACATATATTGTTGTCCTAAACAAATAAGGAATCTTATAGTTAAAGAATATATACCCTATTAAGTATAGAAAATCTTCAAAAAATAGGACTTCTTTCAAAATAACACTCATACCACAACCAGTTCCTCTTGATATTGGATTTTTAGATTTACCTAACAAAGGCCGAGGAAAACATTAGGAAAAAATAAAACAAAGGCCTCTAATAAAATGAAAGTAAGAAGAGAAAATCCACAATTTCTTTCCAAGTCTGTAGAGAACATCAACATTACCCTCCCAATACCTCCACGAGAAGTGACCTCCACAAAAAGGCGGTGCAAGTCCAGATCCCTACCTCCTATAATGGGGATCCTACAAGAAGCATGTTCAAACCCAACAAGTGTCAAAGAGTAGGATAGATTGAGAAAAGGAAGGAAAGACAATTAAATTATGATGAGTTATAATATTGACAGGTTCTAAGTTATTGTGGTTATCTTTCCAAATATTACCTATCCTACATAAGATAAACAAATGAGAAACAAAATTGAGAATGCCGCGTATCAAAACCAAAGCATCGAACAGTATTGATAGTACATTATAAATGATTTCCGGGGAAGTAATATGTGATTCAGTAAGGTTTCTTTATTATTCTGGAATACAGCTATATTGAAATGGACGGAAACGACAATTCTAGTCGACCTACTTAAAAGCAGCCATTTTCCTCTTCAAAAGTTGGGGAAAATGATGACAGTTTATCTGAAATAGTAATTCACTAGCTCATGCCTAGCAGTCATTAAATAAGATTAAAAGGAAGTCGATCATACGAATCAGCTAGACCATGATACAAATACAAAGATGAAAAGTTTAGAAAGTCGGGCAATTCAAGTCTTGCCCACTTAGAAGCAGACAGGAAGCTGAAGAAAATCTTCAAAGAAATTTTAAGTTACATGAGAAGTCCTCACAGAAGTCACTCAATGAGCTTGCAGTAACCCCTAAAACTAAAAGAATTCTAGACCTTGCAATTAACATTTGCATGTTGTGCTCCAATAGTAAGCCCTTGATCATCAAATCACAATGGGATATTTCTTCTTTTCCCTTTCCTCAATGAACAATTCTAGATGTTAAAAGACCATAGAATAATTGCCTTCGGCCTAGAGACTTAGAAACTTAAAAAAAGAGGCAAACAACATAGCAATCTTATACTCACATGAAATTTGTTATGAATTTTGAAGATAAGTTTAGAAGATTACAATGACAAATTTAGAAAAATAGAGTATTATATGAAAAAAAACTATGCAAATGTTGTTCTTTTTTTGTAACAAATTTTATTCTCAAATGTTACTCTTTGTTTTAGAACGGATGTAGTAAATGGTTTATCTACTTAACTAATAAAGCAGAGTAGACACTATTCTAAAGTGTGTTTTACAAGAATGTTAACAAGTATGTGCGTTGGATTATACATATTGGTCATTGATGAAAGAGTGAATCCATCCTTGGCAAGTAGAAGTATCTGACACATGCCAATGATGTACCAACTTCCCATGTAACATTCTATGTACTAGTTAAAGCTCATTCTAGACTAGCATTTTTCTTGCATAAGCCAATATAAATATTTCAACAGGGAACAGCAATTTTTTATTTGTATTTTAAATGAATTGTAATTATGACAAGGAACAAAAAATTCGAAAAAATCATGAATCACAAAGAATATATTTCAGATTTTTTTTTTTCAAAAGACGAAAATAGGGGGTGGGGGGTGGGAGAATTAAAGGTAGAGTGGTTCTCTATTGGACATTAACTAAACTGATACCAGTATATATTACTCATAATTTTATTGAGACAACTTATACATTACAGAATACTTGTAGATATTCATATACTCCGTATTTCAATATTATACAGCATTGTAGTTTTTTCATATTGTTAACCTTCAGATCACGGGCATCGTAAGACTAATGACTGCCAAATGAAGGAGCTAGGCAAAAGTTATAAAATGAAGATGAACTAGTTTTAGAGTAAGCTTACATGAATTTGGTACCCATAGAATAGTGCAGCTTTCCCAAAGTATCCATGAAGAGTTTTGGAGAAGCAACAACATCCTCATATCTAGCCAAAGGTGGTGGGTATGTATGATAGTTCATGGGCATAAGGCATTGTTTAGCAGCAGAAGATGTTGATGATGATGCCAGTGCCATCTTTCCCTGCCCAACAATTACCCAGTATGCCTACAACTCAATATCTTTTTTTTTTTGAAGAAAAACAATATTTTGCCCTTCTCCAGATGCTGCACTATTCAAATTATTCACTTGGTATTCACTGGAAGGTTAAAAAAAATAACAGAATAAGATCGAGAATATACAAGTCATAGTATAAAGATAATCAACAGAAATTGCAGAGTCAGAATCATCTAACAGAAACATATTTGGAAAAAGAGAATCTAACAAATCTGTTTATAAGTTCACATATCCCATTCATAATTTCAAAAAGGTATTGTTAAAAGCCAAATTTGGACTAGAACCAGCAAGTGTGGATTAGAAAAACACTATTAAAGTACAATGAGCAAGAACATTTGTCAAGCAAAAAGGGTAAAAGGGCAAAGAAAGCCGCCTCACTTTATGGATGCATAACAGAGAATGCAACAGACCATCTGGTGAAGAAATAACAAGTACCCTCCAAGAATCAAATGAAAAAAAATCCAAAACCCAAGAAATGGAGAGCATAAACTCCTAAAACCTAGATAGTACATTATAGCTGTCATGGCCAGGAGTTCCTTCTTCAGTGTACCATAGCCAAGACTAAAAGACTCCATCAGAGAAAAGCTACCTCGTCAAACACACAAGGGGCTAAAATGGAAACAAATGCTTTTAAGACTCTGTGTAACAGTACATAATCCAGCTTAAATCTCTATCTCACACCCCTAAATATAAACTGGCTCTATTTAAGCTATATAATCTTTCCCTGACATTCCAAAGATACGATTTTAATTTGGGAACTATATAAAGATAGAATAAATAAGAGAATGATTCGTTAATATATATACACATTAATACATACATACATATATATATGTATGTTTTATGCACATATTAAGATAGACTTGAGTAAATATTTCTTTTTACTCTTTTGTATATATAATACATTGAAGAATCAATAACATTATTTATTCTTCTACATAGTGCAGAGGAATTTATGATATATTTTTTGGTGATCTTGGAACCAAAATTTTCAAGCAATAATCAATTATAATAAATCAACCCCGTATAGATTTTAGGTGAATTATAAATCTCTAAAAGATCAATTCAAGAAAATTGTAAATACATTTGTGGGGTCGGTGGAGATTGAAGTTTCATATCCAACAAAAAGGGTCTCTTCAAACTTTCACCATTCTCGAGATACCCACATTGATATATCAACATCAAAATGTACTTCCTCTTCCATGAAAGACAAAAGTATGAAAAACTGATTTTCTTTAAATAAATAAAAAAAATCAACAAGATAGATGTGAGAGATCTAAATTAAATCATATATTTTAATGGGTACATATAGAGACAAGAAGAGTGACAGTGTGATGAGAATATAAAGAAATATATATTATATAAAATGTTGCCGTATAGTCAAAATCTCAGGTGAAGAAATATATATATATATATATATATATATATATATATAATAGTAAGAAACTTTACAAACAGTGGCTAAAATGAAGCTGTAAGCATAAAACTTAAAACTTACCAACAATGGGGGATAGAGAATTTGATGATATTCAATCATATTTATGGTTGGTTATGATATTGAGGGATATGATTATTGAAAATGAAAATGCTGTAAACTTAAAAGTTGCCCTTAAAACGGAATTGGTGGGTTTGTTATTGAAATTCCTTTTTACTATTACATTTTATGAAAATCAAATAATTTGTGTGGAGGGTGATGGATCAAGATTAATTCGGTTTGTTACTTATCCATTGAAAGACTATTCTAACTCATGTTAACTTTTATGAATAATGCTCCTCATTTTCATTTCCAAAATTTAAAAATTATTTTTTTTTAAATGTTATATATTTTAAAATTAAAAATATACTCACTTCATCCCCGAAAAGATGTCGCAGCAAATATATAAATTAAGGAGAAAGTAAGCTCCATTTGTCCCCCTTAATATAATTTTTTAAGCGTGTAATTTGGAATAAAAGAAAATATGGATCCACATGTTAAAAAAATGATTAAGTGAGATCAACAGGCATGATTTTATTTACCTACACATATATTCAAAATTAGATGGTAGAATAGTAAAATATAAATAGGTTCTAAGATTTATTAAATTATTAATACACTAAATTGTTAAATATAGAATACTATTAATAAGAGAGAATCACTGACTTCTTATCTCTCTTTTTCTCAAAAAATAAAAAATATATATATAAGAAGAGTATGCTTGACTTTTTATGAGAAAATTTATATTTTTAGGCATATTTTAAGGACATCTTTTGGTGTACTAAAAGAATCACTTTTTGAGGAGGAAAGTAATATTATTTTATTTTTAGACAATAAAGTAATTTTAAAATTTTAAAATCTCAATGCTTATACTATCACCGCATAAATTTTTTTGCACGATTATATACTTCACTACTACTATCATTAAAGGTGCACGAAAAGGATATGAAATTATACCTAAAAAATTGTAGGCTTTTTAAAAATATCTACTAAAAAGCCTACAACTTTAAAACAATGGAGTTTTCTACTTTGTTTTTTGTTTGGTCAAAAATTGAACATCCTCATAAAAAAAAATCAAACTTAAATCTTTAGTTTAGATAAGAAAACGATATAAAAATCTTGAAGTATTTTTAGTAATATTTTATCATTAAAATTTAAGATAGTACAATCATAATCAGATAACATCACAAGTTCACAACATGTTTGTCAAACTTATAATCATCTATAATATTTTGGAATCTGACTTTAGTTGAATGTCAATAAAATAAATTGTTCTCTATAAAGTTTAAAATATGAACTGTGAGACAAACTCAAGAATATCAAACACTAAACTTCACTAAAAGGTACTAAAATCTTAGCTTAGTGTCAAAGATCAAGATATCATCTCAGTTCCTGAGACCTAAAATTATATATACTTGGGGGTTTCGATTGAAATTACTTTTCTTAATAGCAAGACTTTCTTTGCTTTGGCAAAATATGTGTATCGATTATTAATTAGAGAAAAAGGAAAGTGAGAACTCTGTTTCACTTATTTATACTGTAATAATGTAAACTTAGATAATTAATCCTTATTCAAGTCAAATTGGAGGACCCTATGACCCTTATAATTATATATCCAAAGGAACCTTTACTTTGTTTAACATTTTTATTTTAAAAAATGATATTGCAGTTATTTAAATGAAAAGTATTTTTGTATGTTTTCAAATTACGCTATTCAAGTGCTATTAATTTAAATTTCGTTGTTAATAATTTTAATAGGATTTTACTAATCTTAAACATATTTGTTAATAACATCAACAAATGGTATATTAATAATAAATATGTTAATATTATTAATTCATCTATTAATATTACTGATTTCGTGACTCATAAATATTATCAAATATTAATTTACACTGTAATAAAAACTTTTAAAAAAGTGTATCACTTAGATATCAATTAGATACACTCTACCATATTTTGAGAGACGCATCATTTTTTCATATATTTATCTACTGGTGTTATATAAAAATGAAACAACTTTGTATATGAAAAGTCTTTTTCTTAACTTGAAATAAGGGAACTGATTCACTAATTGTCATTGTAATTTAAATGTGTAGAACTGCTTCCCTTTTTATCTTATCTTATCATGTGATCATTGCTAATTTATTATCAATTTAGGGGGAACTTTCAAAAAATATGAAAGTGATGGAACTTACTTCTTTAAAGGTAGCTTTAAGAACATCAATTTATTCATATTACTCAATATTATTAGGATCAGTTTTTTTTTTTCATTTTAGCGTAAAGAAATTACTCGATTTTATTGAGTTTACAATAATAAAAGTACATTTGTGTCTTATGTATTCCTCATTTATGAACTCACTTTGTACACACCACCATAATACGATAATTACCTATTTTATGTCACCACTATTGCAAATTCAACTTCCCTTTTTTCTTAGACTTCAATATATTAATATTATTAGTTAATATATAGCTTTCAAAAATTATTATATCTCATTCTTTGAGTAAAAAATATTAAATTATATCTTCTAAAAAGGGAGGACTAAGATTGATGCACAATATATGATGGAGCTAGTGGCACAATAGGTGGTGGAGTGTTGGCCTAGTAATAATAGTGGGGAAGTTTGAAGCAAGAAATTAGCAAAACATGTTTATTGACTCCCCATTTTTAGTAGCACATCTATTGTGATTTTTCTCCCTTTTTATAGCAAAGTTAAATCAAAATATAGACTGAGATATTGGTGCTCTGACAGTAGCTTTATTGTAGTTATTTGATAATGATATTTAAAGTTTAGAAAAGGTCCTCCCAAACTTTTCAACCTCCCTTCATTATCTCATCTTCTCTGTTTTTTTTTCTAATTGTTCGTCACCTACCACATTATATGCTAGTAAATCTGCAAGTACGTTTTGCAGTTATATTTTGCAAAAGTCACCAGAGATTTTTTTTTTGTTTTTTTAAGAAAAACTTGTAAATTTCTTTTAAATGAATTTTTATCAAAAAACGAGAAAAGGGTATCACTGTCTTAAAAGTTATTTTGTGAACCTAAAATTTTAGCGACATTTTAAATAGGTCACTAGTCCACCATATATTGTGCCACCGATACATATTATTAGTTAAAAAAAATTTCATCAAAATTTATATTGAGAATATTTGTGACAATTTATACACATGTACTTGAAGTAAGAGTAAATAAAAAAAAATGATAGCGATATTTCCACAAGGACATTATATTTGGTTATATATCTACGACCCCAATAATTTGTCATTTATATCTACTCGCCAAATGTCTCAAACCATATTATGACTTCTTCTTTTACTCACAAAATCTCTCTGCTCTTTTTCTGCACAAGTTACCTGTGTATCCATTTTCATATATTCACAAGTTACTCATTTTCATATATTCACAAGTTACTTGTGTATCCATTTTCATACACTCACAAGTTACTGTTAAATTTCTGCGCAAGTTACTTGTGTATTCATTTTCATATACTGGTGAAACTGTTGAATTTTGAGCATTTTGCTGTTAATTCAAATATGCTAAACTTATGGTCTAAAAGACTGCTGGAGCATGGCGTCGTTGCGTCATTCACAATTGAAATTAAGAAGGCACGTATGCATAATTAAACGTATGCATGTTAAGACATAGTCCCAACAAAACAAGTTCTAACATAGAAAAAATATAGCCCCTTTTCGTTTCTACTTAAAATTTAGATATTCTAAATTATAATACGCTAAATTTAAGCAGAAACAAATAGGTTCATAGTATATTTTATCATCTGTAAAATATTATGACATGATTGAAACAAATCTTGGAAACTGATATCCTTTAGTGACATGGTTTTGCTTGTGTACAACTTCATTCACTTAACAAGAAGGTGATCAACAATAGCAAATACATGCAACCGTTCGCGAGGCAAATTATTTGTTTCTAATAACGCTCTTAAGAGTGAAGAGATACAGTACATGTGTACCTACAGAACGGCTATTGGTCATTATGAGCTTTCTTACTGCTAAAAAGGCAACCATTAGTTATATTCTGCTAAACGTATTTACCAAATCTACAATCTCATCGAGGTGATGAAGCTGGAAGTTCCCGTAGTCCATGTAGTTTGCAATGTTGAAGCGACGTCTTGTTCCACATTTTAAGATGCTTTAACTTGCCAGGCTTCTGCATAGGACAATATCACATTTTTTGGTATTCAGTGGCCCAGGAAATTCCTCGCACATTTCTGTAGAAATTTAGGAAATCTACTATCGAAAATTATGGAAACGTTGGAGTATCAAAAAGTAGTTGAACACAGTGCAAGTACTTGAACTATTAATAAACAGGCTTGGTAGAGAATAAATTTCGCACCTTAAGAGCTATTGTTCAAATATGCACTTCGAGACCTCCTTTTCTTTGACATAACCTAAAATCAGAAACACCAGATCAGTATTACAGGTACTTTTACGGTAAACATACCAACAGTATTACTATGTTCCTTTAAAATTATTTGTCGTGATGAATAATGTGACGAAATTTTGTTAACACAAACAAGACTACAGCATCACGGATGTTATAGAAAGTCATGAAAGAAAGACGGCATCACTGCTTTTCATTACATAAAGGCTAAAGCCTTGCCCGAATTTTTTTTATATTCCTTTGATCCACCACCCGATGGAGGGAGGGATAACTTGCTCTTCCACAGCATAGTGTAATTCTAGAATTCGAGGATCCTAATACAAAATAAAATATGACAACAGCAGAAAGAGGAACAGGGAAAAAAAAAGTTTTGGGATGAGACAGACCCACATGGGAGCCATATTCCTTTGGCATATAAGAAATCATGACATACAACCCCATCTGACAAATGGAAACTCGAAGATAGGGATGCAACCTGTGATACATTATTCATGAGAAGTAACATCTTGAGAGTAAAGATTGGCTTAAAATAAGAGTAAGCGGGGGTATACAAAACATATCCTCTCTCAGCCATTGTTACTAAAAGCATTACAGACCCATATGGGATGAGACAGACCCATACGGGAGTCATACTGTCTTGGTATGGTATGATCAAATCATTACAGACCCTTTAAGTACAATCCAGTCTTACATATGGCAACCAGAAGATAGTAATGCAACCTCTGATACATTTATGATGAAAAATAACATGTAAAGAGTAAAGACCAGTTAGTACCAATCATAAGAGTTACCTAATAAAATACATTGATTCAGTACCCATAAAGCCAAATGGCCCATAACAAAGTAAGTAAAATGCATTGCACCTCTTGAAGTTTAGCCCGATTTGCACTGCAGCACCTGACTTTTAGAAACCTCTAACCACAACCTAACGTATGAAAATATTGGCAGATTGCCCCATAAACAAGTGGTGATTTAGGGGTTTCTAAAAGTCTGGTTGCGCAATGCAGAACATGTTAAACATCAGCTGGCGTGATGCTTTTTTACCCATCAGTTTTGAAACCATGATGTGAAATGTTTAACCTAAAATTAATTAGCCGTGGGTAAAGGCAATTGTTCAAGCATGCTTGCTAATATAGCATCAGCTATTTGATGTGCTGCTAATGACCTTATTAATGCAGCTTCACAATTTTGCCTAGATGACCTCACCAAATAAATAAATAAATGACACCATTATAAATCACACCTACACAGTTGGACTATGCAGTTAGGGGGAATCCAGGGAAGATGAAATTCTCAATTCTCCTATAATTGGCTGCACCTCTGCTCATATTTTCAATATTATATTGCATAAAGTTTAAGTGCAAGAGGTTCTCTCAAGCAAGACCATGCTTTTCTAAGTGAACCCCAGTGCTCCTTAGTCAAGTGGGATGCTCATATCAGGAATTCTTAATTCCCTCATAAGTGGCTGCATCTCATCTCATGTGGTCAATAGCATGTTTCATAGAGTTCAAACACTAGAGGTTCTCAGTTTTCTTCATCTTTTTTCTCTATAAGAAACAACTACTACATGTATACATTAAAGGAGGAAAACAAATATAGCTAACATGACATGTCAGCTTGCTTTGGTAAAAAGAAGAAAAACAGAGGCTTGATGGGTCTTGAATACGGAACATATCACTGCCCAACTTTGCTAAGTCTTTAAATTGTTTGCATTTCATCATATTAATTTTCAAAATTTGGTGTTATAATGCAAATTTTACTACATTTAAAAATGTGACTAATGGAATGGTTTCTGTGAGTGCAGAGCAGAAGTGGTTTCCCCCTTTCTGTCCACCCACCTCACAATGGGGAAAAAACACCATATATATGATTGCTGCAATAAAGCCAATTACAATTCGGATTGATATGGTTATAGAGTTAGTAACCTAACAAAACATGAAAATTAGCACAAAAGGATGACAATTGACATTATAAAAAAAGTATGAACTAAAAGTTGTCCGGCCATACCTTAGAGGATGGGGGTGGCAAAGACACCTGACGAATAGCCTTCCGAGGTTCTGTCATGTGCCGGATCTCTCGAAGCTGGCAGGCTATATCTTCTAAAAGTTGCAACTGCAACTTTTCTCTTTCCTGACCCACGGAGAGGTTGAGCTTCTCCCTTCCTTCTTGCACTGTTCTTAACTTTTCTCTTAGCCACTCAACTTCTAGATCAATTTTTAACCTCTCATCTAATGCAGACATTGAGCTTCTTCGCAAATCATCAACCAACGATTTTCCCCTAGAGCCTGATGGTGGAAGCCCACTGGACATGTGAGGAACATCATGCACATTATTACCACCAATAACCTTTGAAGTACCAGTCTCTGGGTGCCGTTCTCTATTCTTTCTACTAATTTCATTATGAGAATTGGAGTTATCATCAATGATATGAACATCATGGACATGTGGCTCCTTGTCAAACATGGTGCTGGATGAAACTTCGCAATCTGTAGTCGCATATCTTTCATGATTATCCAAATCTCGACCATCATTCTGAATACATATTCCGCTTACTCTTTGAGTCTTCACAATCTCTGTTAGACCTTCAGATATATTTGCAGAACCATTGTTTACTTGTTCTTCACCTACAATGGGGATCGTTTTCTCAAGCAAATTATGTTTCTGAGAACTACTTGGCTTATATGAATGGAAGTATGTCCCAAATTTCTGACCACCCTTTAGTTGGGAGAGTTGACTATCCTCGAAAGGCACCATTTCTTTCTCTTGAAGCACCTGATTGCTGTCATAACTGCATTTTGTAGAGAAGTGTTTCTCTTCTTCCTGCTGCTGTGTAATGTCATCACCCGCAGTTCTACTTTTTATCATTTCCTTCTTCTCAATGGATTCACTAAGCTCTTGCAGCATCAGATCTGTATCCTCAGTCAGATCAGGAGAAGAAAATTCTCGGCTCTGATTGTCCAGATAATCACCTTCTAACGGCTCAACTCCACAATTTACCATCTTCCTATATGTTTCAACTTCCTTTTCCAAGAAAAGTTTTTCCCTTTCTCTCCTCAACAAAATTTCTTTAAGAATGTTCATTTCTTCTGCATCATATGCAGATTTTTCTTCTATTATCCTTTGATATTGTCGAGCTTGCATTTCTATTGATGCTTTCTCCTCTTGTAGACGCAGAATCATGGCCATGGCTTCATCAGCAGCAGTAGCGGCAGCATTTCTCTCCTTCTCAAGCTCGAGGAGTAGAGCAGCATGGGCTGTATGCTCTTCTTTAAGTGCTTTCTCTAACAATCTAATTGTATTTATTTCATCTCCAATAATAGGAGAACCTCGTGCATCAACTCTGAGCTCATCAAATGATTCATTCTTCTCTTTGGGATTATCTTCATAGATAGGTTGATTCAACTCAACTTCATGCAAACCTATGTCCCGCATATACATGGCAGTAGGAGCATCCCCTTCATCCAGATTTAGATACAATTCACAGTCATTAATAGCGAACAATCAATTGGTTAATTCTTTATTTTATTTGAAATTGAATTAAAATGATATTGTGAAACATGGTTATAAATATATTTATTAATAATAAGATAAAATAATACATTTGATATTATAATAATAATACGTTTCATAAAATCGAGTATCATATGCATGCTCGAGTTTGAGCTTGAATTTAAACCTCTTGAGTTGTCTAGTCACTGTTTGAGCCCGATTGAGCCAAATTGGACAATAAATATTTGAGTTGACTCGAATCTTAGCATAATTTTAAAAATCTAAATTGAATTGGAGTTGATTCGGTGCAGACCTATGTTCACTCATATTCAACTCATTATCAGCCTAAACTTTATTATTCTTGTCAAATTTGTAAACCAATGTCATTTGGGTAAATTGGCATTTACAGCATGAAATTAAGATCTCCACATGCACATTCTCGCAGGATTCAGGAATAAACCTCAATGTTCAATTCATGCATAACTGCTTCAAGCATAAGGTTAAAGTTTGGGCCAACAATTAATGACTAACACCTTTTTGATATGAATACATAAGTTCAATATAGGAAAAAGGTTATACTATCTAAGAAAAATATATTCTACATTTACAGATCATTTAATTAAAAAGATACGCGTGGACATTGATATGAATGGGAATATCAGAGAGGCATTTATTCTGATTCTGACACATTTCATGAGCAGATTATTCTAATTGTGCTTGTTTTCGACACATGATTTGTTGAACATGGTAACTTTAAAGTCATGGAAGAAAGCATCGTCGAAACAATGGCATTGAAACCGAACCACATACAAAGGACAACCCACACTCACCAGGAAAACAGTTAGCCTCCACTCCAACATCAACCGGTGCTGACCTGACTTCAGTTGTCTCACTCTGTTCCTTATTTATACCAGGGAGCGACTGAGGAACACTTAGTTGATCGAAAGAAGATGCAGACGAACATTTCCCATTATTGAATCCACTTCTTCTACGGCGATGGAAGCCAGTCCTAGTTTTGTGATCAGTGATCCCCTTACCCTTCATATCACGCTTTCTACCCGGCCAACTTGTCACACCATACTCACCACCATTTTGATTCCTCAGAACTAACTCTCTCCCAACCACGTCTTGTGACCTTTTCTCATCCCAAATTGAGCTACAAGATGCTTCCCCCTCCAATTCAACCAACCTTTTACCATAACTGTTCCCATCTTCAACCAACTTCATACTCAAATAATCATTTTGATCTTTACACAAAAGGGAGTCAAAAGGGAACTTATTTCTAACAGACAGTTGGATCATAGAGACCTTCTCAGTGGGGCAGTCAAGTAATAGCCTCTGCAAGCAGTAATTACTATTGGGATTGACAAACAATCCATCACAAGGGCAGGGCAAGCTCAATCCAAAAAACCCCAGAAATTTAGAAGCAAAATATGCAACAGCTGATGCACAGAGTAAGAAATAAGCTATAGCAAGATCAAGAAAAGCACCCACTAGCCCAGTAAAAGTCCAAAAATGCATAGCCTGACAAGCCATCTTCACGAATAACTTGAATTCTCAATTATGATCCAACAAGAAAAAAACCCGCATCAGAAAAGGGAATTAAACAAACCCCACTTGCTGTTTCTCCTCTAAAGATTACAAAAACATATTCAAACATTGACACAAAAGAAAGGGGAGAGAGAGAGAGAGAGATTTCTAATTACAAGAGCATAATTCACCAGAAATAAGCTGGCAAAAGAAAGATCAAGAAAAGGAGAGATGCCCACTGTGAAAAGCAGAGAATCTTGAGAGAATCTGGTACAAAAATTTCTTTTTCTTGATTTGCTAATTGTGAAACCCTAAGATTGAAATGATGAAGATGGGTATATTTCGATTTTCGGACTCCGCTGAGGGAGGTGTAATAACAGCATTCCGTACAATAAAACTGTATATACTTTGTTGTTGATTGATACAGTTCACATGGATTGACATAAAAATGGTGAATTTGACTGGAATTTCAACGTAATACGACGTCGTCACTATGTCAATTGAGTTGTAATTTTGTCTGTTTGCTTCTATTTTTGTAATCATCCATCTTATTAAATAAGGTAGATAAAGATCATAGGAGTATGTTGTTGGGGGGGGTCTCTTTCAAATTTTCATTGCCATAATATGTTGTTAAATTTCAGTGTTGAAAATGACAAAATGAAAAAGTTGTTTATGATAAAATATAAAATGTCATTATATGTACTATATATAAAGATGTTAAAATTGTACCTTTCTTTGTTAATGATTTTGAGTTTCAACAATATTGAGAGATTCTTAATCTTTTGTGTAGTAAGGGTATATGATATTTTCATACATATTGGTAAAAGAGGAAACAGCATGAAAATTTATTGTTTCATTCCTTTCATAACAAAAAAGTTGCCCTTATTTAAATTTTTAAAGTACTTAAAAAGTTCCAAAAAAATTTATTGGAGATAATAATCAACTTCCACCAACTTGTGCATCCAAAAGAAACTTGTATACGTACTCATAACTCACCATCAACCTAAAACCCTAAACTAGGAAGTGAATTTCTCTATTAAACTTTCCGTCGCACCACTGTACAATTAGGTTTTCTAAGTAACTATGAATGTCTTCATTTTTAAATTTTTTTGTTATAAAAAGTTTAGATAAGAGAACCTCCTAAGGACCATCAACCTGATAAAAAAGGACAACTAACAAAACTTAAATTTTCAACATAATAAGAAGTTTGTCGAATTTTACTGGTTGAACCAACCTTCGTTATTATGAATGTCTTCACTTTAATTCATTGTAACGGTAAATCTGTAACCTTGAATTTGTCTTGTTAACATAAAGCTCGTGTACATACTAAGTCTCTTTTAACTTATGTTTATTACGTATATATTCACAAATAATTATGGCTCTTGAAATCAGGAAATAATGGAACAACTCTTATCCCCTCTCATTCTCACTATAGCTAAAAAATGAAGAAAAAAAACATCAAACATTTGTTGCATTAGTAGTCAAAAAGAAAAAACACACTACATAACAATAATTTTTTTAAAAAAAACACGTGTAAATGTGTTCATAATTTTTAGTAGGTTTTAATTAGGTGTATGTTAAAGAATGTTAATTCACATTTGGGAAGGGTAACAATAACGATGGTAGAATCCACGTCTAAAATAGAGAGATGGTTAAGTTTTTCACGATTGAAAAATTATCTCGCATCAGTCGTAAAATATAAAATAAAAAGTTTATACAATTATTCTATTGATCTATTAACTTAAGTTTTTAGTTCCAAGGCAAGTCTAACTTTGTTTATTGAAATGTTTCGACAGATTTTTTTTGACTATCTAACGAACCAATATGACAATTAAATCTTCCTCATTTACTCACGACCCGCATCATTGGGTAAAACTCTGCAATCTGTAGAGTTAATTTCTACCAAAATAATTGTCAATTATAACTTTGATATTAGTTTAGAGTATGTCTTGTCATTCCTATAAGTTTTCGATTTGTTTTTCGATAAATATTATGATATGCTCCAGTTTAGTGCGTAAGTATGCACTCTTATTCTAATTATGACATTCCACTTACTCCCTCTATTCACATATAGGTGATATTTTCGAAATTTGTAGTATAATTAAGATAATCATTTATAAATAAGTGAAAGTATAGTAATTGTCTAATATAACTTTTCTTGAAAATTGTATTGATTTTAAAATAGTTTTGACTAAGTAAATATTAAAATGAATATATCGAAAATGCAAAACAACATCTAATTATGAACAAAAAAATTTATCCTATAAATTCATGTAAAGATGAACAAAGAGAGTATAATAATTTTTGAAAAAAATTCGAGAATTAGTAAACATGCAAATATTTATTGTATCAGTTTATTAGGAGTCAGGATCTATAATACAAAATAAAACACATTGCAATCCAAAAGTTTAAATTATTGGACCAAGCTCCATATGATATTTATAAGCATTTTATGTTTATAAATTGAACGAACAAATTTATTTTATTTACCATGTGAAAGTAAATTAATTAATATGATTGAATGGAGTGAACGAAACGTCAATCTCTTTTTAGGTATATGAAATTAATGAAAGTGAGTTATGATAATGGGGAGAGACTGCGAGTTTGAAACTTATCCGTGAACACGCCAAGCTCGTGGGGTTTTGGATTACAAAATTTGTGACTTTTGGCAACCATTTAACCCGGATTTTGAGTGTGTTCTCCACTTTTCTCCATCTGATGAGTTAAGAATCTACTTCTAAGTTTTAACTTTTAAGTTATGTTCAACTTTGCAATAAGGTAGTTGACGTGTTAGTTACGTGAGTTTTTAGATAATAATTTTATCTTTAATCGAGAAAAAAAAATTTAATTATCAAAACAAACACCTATCTGTGTACACTTTATCTTTTACAATTCACTTATTTATGAGAAAACGATAAATAAATGACTATTTTTATTTACAATCACTTATTTACGCTTGTACTGAGACCAATTTTTTTTTTCTTATCCCCTATATCAAGTTATTTTTTATGAATGTTTTTATCAGTAGTCACTTACATTTTGTAAACTCTTTATTTATAGAGAGTGGGGGTAAATTAGTTTATGTGTGTGTGTTACAAAATTATTATATAAAAAAATGAGAAAAATGAATATCAACCGTCACTGATTCTCTCCTATCAATAGCATTTCATATAAGACAGTCAAGTGCATTAATAATTCAATAAATCTTACATTCTTTTTATGTTTTACTGTTCAATTCTTTTTAATTTTAAAACATGTACATGTAAATAAAATTCATGACCGTTGATTTTTCAGATCTCAAGAAAATTAACTCTACATATTTTTAATGTATAAAATTATTGCACGATACACATTTATTCTCCAATCTCCTCAAAGAAGCGTGGAGTATGATTTTTGGGCAAACCGGGAAGACAAAATATTTGTGTTGATCCGCAGGAGGGACACATCTCAACGTTTAATCACATTGTAGGAGAGGTTTAAAAACAATGTAAAAATATATTTCAATTAGGTAACCAAAAAATAAATAAATTTTAATTAGGCAATTTTATAAGTTTATGATTTTTTTTCTCCTAATAATAACATGGTAATCGCTTTTAATATTATATCAACTCCGTAATCTCCGATAAGTGCTTTCAAGTGCTAATTTATTATATTTAATGTCATATTTGTTTAATAGTAGAGTTCATGACAGCTAAATAATCCAGTTGACCTTTTAAAAATAAACTATAATTAGGTGGTTATTCTTCATATACAAGTGAATAAAGTTTAACTTTTTCAGTATGAACAAAGAATCGCAAAATTAGAAGAAACATAAAAATTGAGTGGACTTGCTTGTTCAAAGATCTAGATCGAAATGATGCCCTAAAAAATTAATATTCTTCCATTCTCAAATTAAAGACATATTTATAACGAAAAGAAATAAATAAAGATACATGTAATTTTAGTGAATTTCTGTAATTCAAGATTAGAATAAACTTAATAAATTTTAATTAGTAACAAAATTAATATCACAGTTTCCTTAAAATACAACAATAAGTGGTGCTTGTAAATGATAGTATATCCTAATTTTTTTGTAAATATGTATAATCAATTGAATTGAATTATAGCAATGTCGAGAGCAACAAATTCACCGATATTTGATTCTGAATTTATCAATAACTTCAAATTTTGATCGCGATCCTAATATTTTTAGATTTATGAAATAGTGACGTATAAATATCTTTTCAGACTTTTAATTTTGTTCCTTATTCAACTTCTTACACCACGTGACTTCAAGTGGTCTTTGCTCTAATTTGTTGTTATAAGTTTATCAATCAGTAATAAAAAAATAAATTCATATTCAAATGTAATTACTTTAAAATTAAAAATTGTTATAAATATATTAAAATATATATTGAATGTCCCTTAGAATTTCTTATACATGTACACAACCCTTAACTTTATTTCTTATACATGTACACAATCCTTGGCTTTATTTCTCGTACACGTACACAATCCTTGACTTTATTTCTTATACATGTACACAACCCTTGGCTTTTTATATCAATCTAATTCATTGTATATCCATCATGTATCTTATCAACTACATGTATTCTCTAGCCTATAAATAGGCATGAGTATGAGTCCATTGATATATAGATTTGGAATAAGAAAATCCTTCCTCTTTTTATTTTGTTCATCTATTATATAATTTTATAACACGTTATCAGCACGATCAAGTAAGGTTTTTCATTGGAAAAATATTCTATCACCTCTTATAAGGCAATATTTTCAGGAAGTCAGTTCTTCTTTTACATAACGTACTATGGAAGTTGCCTACGCTAGAAGCGAATTTAAAGGAAAAGATATTTGTCTCGTCGATAGTGCTACTACTCATACGATCCTTAAAAGTATAAACTATTTTTCGTATTTAAATACTTGTGAAGCAGGTGTTAGTACTATATCCGGAAGTAAAAAACTGATCGAAGGATCCGGAAGAGCCATTCTATTGTTGTCTGGAAGGACAAAACTTACCATAAATAATGCATTGTTCTCTCCAAAGTCACAAAGAAATTTATTAAGTTTTAAAGATATTCGGAGTAATGGTTTTCATATTGAAACCACGAATATAAATGAAAATGAATTTCTTTACATCACACACAATATTTCGGGTAAGAAAAATGTTGTTGAAAGATTACCCGCATTTTCTTCCGAATTATACTATACACATATCAATTCAATTGAGACACATGCCACAGTAAACCAGAAGTTTACTAATAATGATGATTTTATAATTTGGCATAATCGATTGGGGCATCCAGGATCGATTATGATGCGGAGAATTATTGAAAATTCACATGGGCATCCACTGAAAAACCAGAAGATTTTTCAGTCGAAAGAATTCTCGGGTGTTGCTTGTTCTCAAGGCAAGTTAATTCTCAGACCATCTCCAGCAAAAATTTGGTTTGAATCTCCCAGATTTTTAGGACGTATCCAGGGTGATATATGTGGGCCCGTTCACCCATCTTGTAGACCATTTAAATATTTTATGGTTCTAATTGATGCATCTACTAGATTGTCACATGTATGTTTGCTATCATCTCATAACCTGGCGTTTGCGAGATTGTTAGCTCAAATAATCAGATTAAGGGCACAGTTTCCTAATTATACAATAGATACAATTCGTTTGGACAATGCTAGAGAGTTTACATCGCATGCCTTTAATGAGTATTGCCAATCAATTGGAATAAATGTTGAACATACTGTAGCTCATGTTCACACACAAAATGGTCTGGCAGAATCATTCATTAAAAGACTCCAATTGATAACAAGGTCAATGATCATGAGAACAAATCTCTCCATCACTGTCTGGGGGCATGCCATATTGCATGCAGCAGCACTTGTACGCATCAGACCAACAAGTTATCATAAATTCTCTCCTATCCAACTAGCTTCTGGACATGAGCCAGATATCTCATATCTTAGAATTTTTGGATGTGCAGTATATGTGCCAATTGCCCCATCACATCGTAGTAAGATGGGACCTCAGAGGAGATTGGGAATATATGTGGGTTATGAGTCTCCCTCCATTATAAAATATCTTGAACCATTGACCGGAGATCTGTTTACGGCTCGATTTGCCGATTGTCATTTTGATGAAACATTATTCCCAAAATTAGGGGGAGACAATAAAATATTCCCAAATTCAGGGGGAGAGAATAATAGGCTGGATAAAGAACTTATATGGAATGCATCGTCGTTAAATCATCTTGATCCTCGTACAAGTCAATGTGAACAAGAAGTTCAAAAGATAATTCATTTGCAAAAGGTTGCAAACCAACTACCAGATGCATTCACTAACATAAATAGAGTGACTAAGTCACATATACCAGCCGTAAATGCTCCTGTTAGAATTGATGTCCCAGCAGGACAACCAATAAAAGCAAGTGAGTCTATGGCACGCCAGAAGCATAGTAGATCGATCGGTTCCAAAGATAAAAATCCTCAAAAAAGAAAGGGAACTAATAAATATAATGATGCCCAAACGGTTGAAATAGATACTCCTGCAGAGACTTGTGATATAGTTGATAAAACTCCAAAAGAGATTCAGGTACCTGAAAATGAGGAAAATCTTATAAACAATGAAGAGATCTCGATAAACTATGTTGTCACAAAAATAAGATGGAAACGAGAGAATATAGTCGTTGACAATATTTTTGCATATAATGTAGCGCAAGATATTATGGAAGAAATCGAGGATCATGAACCACAATCTGTCGACGAATGTCGACGTACAAGTGATTGGCCAAAATGTAAAGATGCAATTCAAAAGGAATTGAGCTCACTTGAGAAACATAGGATTTTTGAACCTATTATCAAAACCCCTGAAGGGATAAAACCCGTTGGATATAAATGGGTGTTTGTATGCAAAAGAAATGAGCAAAATGAAGTTACAAGGTATAAAGCGCGTCTTGTTGCACAAGGTTTTTCACAGAGACCTGGTATTGATTATGAAGAGACATATTCTCCGGTCATGGATGTAATTATATTTTGGTTTCTTATTGGTCTTGCAGCAAGTGAAAAATTAGAAATGCGCTTAATGGATGTCGTTACGGCATATTTGTATGGTTCCCTTAACACCAACATATCCATGAAAATCTTCAAATGATTTCAAATGCCTGAACTATATAGATCAGCCCCTCGAGCACTTTATTCAATTAAGTTACAAAGGTCTTTGTATGGGTTAAAACAATCGGGGCGTATGTGGTATAATCGTTTGAGTCAATATTTATTGAGAAAACAATACAAAAATGATCTTATATGTCCATGTGTCTTCATAAAAAGGTCGGGACCATCATTTGCCATAGTTACTGTGTATGTTGATGACATCAATATAATTAGGACTCCTGAAGAGTTTCAGAAAACAATAAATTACTTGAAAAATGAATTTGAGATGAAAGATCTTGGGAAGACAAAGATGTGTCTTAGATTACAGATTGAACATACAAGCAATGGGGTGTTTGCTCATCAAACAAATTATACAAGAAGGGTCTTACAAAGATTTTACATGGATAAAGCACATCCGTTGAGTTCCCCTATGGTTGTTCGGTCACTTGATCCTGAAAAGGATTTTTTTAGACCTCGACAAGATAACGAAGAAATTCTTGGTCCTGAAGTACCATACCTAAGTGCTATTGGGGCATTGATGTATCTTGCAAATAATACAAGACCCGATATAGCATTCTCAGTAAATTTGTTAGCAAGATATAGTGCAGCTCCAACTCGTAGACATTGGAATGAAGTTAAACATTTATTTCGTTATCTTGGAGGAGCAGTTGATTTGGGTTTATTTTATCCTTATAATTCAAAGTCACAACTAATCGGATATGCAGATGCAGGTTATTTATCCGATCCACACAAATCACGATCTCAAACAGGTTATGTATTTACATATGGTGATACAGCGATTTCTTAGAAATCTGTAAAACAAAATTTGGTTGCTACGTCTTCTAACCATGCAGAATTACTTGCAATACATGAAGCCAGTCGAGAATGTGTTTGGTTAAGGTCAATTTGTCAGCATATTCGAGGATCATGTGGCATGCAAGATGATGCAGAAAACCCAACAACATTGTTTGAAGATAATGCATTTTGCATAATTCAGTTAGAGACAGGCTACATCAAAGGCGATAGAACAAAACATATTTTTCCAAAATTCTTCTTCACGCACGAGTTTCAGAAGAAAGGCATCGTTGATGTCAAACAAATTCGATCGAGTGAGAATCTTGCAGATTTGTTCACAAAGGCACTGCCTACAACAACATTTGAAAAACTCGTATACAAGATTGGGATGCGCCGATTTAAGGACGTGAAGTAATACGTTTTACTTTCAAGGATATGTACTCTTTTTTCTTTTTAGAATTTTTTTCCCATTAGGTTTTTATTCTAGAAAGGTTTTAACGAGGCACAATCCTTAGAGAGGAACATTCAAAAGGGAGTGTTATAAATATATTAAAATATATATTGAATGTCCCTTAGAATTTCTTGTACATGTACACAACCCTTAGTTTTATTTCTTGTACATATACACAACCCTTGGTTTTTTCATATCAATCTAGTTCATTGTATATCCATTATGTATTTTATCAACTACATGTATTCTCTAGCTTATAAATAGGCATGAGTATGAGTCCATTGATATATAGATTTGGAATAAGAAAATCCTTCCCGTTTCTATTTTTTTTCATCTATTATATAATATTATAACAAAAATACATTTTTTTGATGTAATATACTTTGCAAGTGCTATGATTTTAATTAGATATGAATTTGTAAGAACATAAAAGTAACAATGGATATTTAAAAATATTTTTCATGTATTTTATATTTCACTTAAAATTATTAAAATTAAAAAGTTTTACATTAATTTAGAAATCTAATTTTAAAATAGATACTCTCTTGGTTCTATATTAATTGCAACAGTTTCATTTGGCACAATTTTTAAGGGATGTATTTGACAATAAATGTCTAATTTATCATTGTATAATTTAAAATAGTGTAAGAGAGAAAAATTTTGAATAATAAAATAAAAAAATAAAATAAAAGTTGTAATGATATGTAAATACATAAGATAAAAATAAGAGAAAGAAAGACCAATTTCGACTTTTTACACTTAAAACATTACTAAAAAAGAAAATATTATAACAAATATAGAATATCTCAAAAAAAAAATGTTAAAATTTGTATGAGACATCTTGGTTTGACTTTAAATTTTAAAATAGAATTTTTGAGTATATTTCTATTTTAAATGATTATAAAAATAATATTATGTAACAATAAAATATATAAAACTTTACAAATTCTCATGTTTCTCAAAATTGTATAAACAACGAGATTATGAAACTCTCCGAATTCAAATTCCATAATTTTCTTTTCCCTTTCTAAAATTTTCATAATATAACAATGATATAGATTGAGATGGTGATTTACGACCTTTAATCTTACTATTTTTTATTCTTTAATTCAGGGTGAATGGTAATAATCAAGAACCTTGACATTTTTTCAATTATTAATGATAACAATATAAGGGTTATATTTGCTCCGACAGTAATGTAAAATTATATAATTTTAGGCGCACAAAGTGAATGAGTATGCTTGTTTATTTAAGTTTAAAATTACGATATTTTAGATTTTGACGGTATAATTTATATTATTATATTCTAAAATTTTATAATTTTAAGTTAAAACAAACGAGCAGACAGATGCAATTGCAATTTGTATTTTTTATTTTGAAGAAAAAATTTAAAGTAGCGTATCAGCGTACGGAAAATACAATGATTCTCTAAAATAATACTCCGTCCTACAATTTACATTTATACCTACAAATTTTGTAGGTTGGCAAGCATAAAAAAGAAAACCTAAAGATGTTCTTTATCAATAAACCATTAAACCTGGTGTGAATCGAAAACCACGTGGCAACTGCCTAAGCAAGTGTATGAGGTCATTGATCGAGTATAAATGACGTCATTGGTCAAAATTTCAATCATTTATTTATTTATTTGTTGGTAAAGGTGGTCAATTAAGTGTTCTCCATTTCTTTTTCGGATTTTTTGGGGAAAGGGAATGATAAACTACCCTATATCGCTGTCAACCATTCATGTCAATTAAAGTCCTTTTTAATTCATTAAATTTTAAGCATGTCTATTTAAAATAATATACATGCAATCGTAGCGGTAGACTTGGCAGCTGGAATATATTTAATTTTGTAGTTCCTAATAATTTATAGAATAAAATTTTATTTTATATTTTCAACTTTTTCTTAGCTCAAAATCTATTATTATATTTTGCATTTTACAATTGTATGTTTACTCAATAATTTTTTTATAATTGTCGGTTACTGTATTTTTATGTAAAATTGTATCTGCCTTTCTTAGTTTTTTTTTTTTTGGGTAAACGCCTTTCTTAGTTATAATTAGCCAAAGGGTATCGATTCGTTTAATAACGAAGACCATTATGTGTTTTTTAATTGTGTATATCTCTTATTTTGTATTTATTTGTCTTATGCACTGTCCATTTAGTAGCTTTAAGCATTAATGAAGATTTCTTATTGGTATGAGAAGAAATTTTTTTATGACGAAGACATAATCTTCAAATGATTCTATATGTAGCGATTAGGGAATCAATTTTTCTTGCATTGCTATTATGCAAGTTTTGGGGACTGATGTTTACTTTGAACTTAACTCCTAATACTTATTCTTTCTCTTCTTTTTTATTTGTAGTTTAATTTTTTTTATGTCATTTTAGATGAATTATATTACATGTTAATTTTTTTATTCATATTAATTTTCATTTAAAATATTTTTATTAATTAATTTTTAAAAATTAAATAAATTTTTTAACATGTATAAAAATTTATCTAAAATAATGTACAAAAAGTTTAAACTCCAAATAAAAAAGAACAAAGGTGTATAATTTAAAGGTTAAAAATCTTATGCACATCTTAATTCATAATGTAGAGAACTATTTATTACTAGTATTAATTTAATCATAAGATAATAAAATTCAAGGGTTTAATGTTAAAAACAAACATGAGTCCTAAGTATTCTATATTAAGGTTGTGTATGTTTAGCTATTAACACTTTTTAATATATTTAAGATCTGTGATTGTTCAGATTTTGCATTATTCATATAGATTGTTTAGTATTAATTAGTTTTTAATAGGTTCAAATTTATCTAAATTTAGTAAGTCAATAATATAAAACCGAATGAGTTAAAATATTTACTTTTTTGATAAAAATAATAAAATAAATCAATTCATATATTTAAGATAAAATACTAAACATAAAATAAATTTTATATTTAAATTAAGATATAAACACTTAATTAATTCAAAAAATTCAAATTTAATACATTCATTTAAACTCAAATATTTAATAAAACAAACGCAACATAAACCATTAAGAGTAAGAAAAATTAGAAATGTGACTTAAGTACAGAACACACAAATTAAGAGTAAGAAAAATTAATATATTTATCTTTTTTTTTTCCTTGATGTGAATTTTAAGTGTATAGTTTGAAATTAAAAAATATATATGAGGATCCGAATTTTAGAATTTAATTGAATCGTTGGGGCCTCCTTAATTGTGATGAGCATTAACTATTCATTTCCTTTCGCCTGTCAATAAAAACTATATTTTAAACTTTCATCCGTTATATTAATTTTGAAATTTATATATAGTGATTTGATTTAAAAATTTTAAAAATATATACTTTCGAACAGAAAATATATATAATATACCATTTTTTCGATTTTCTACAAATTTGAGATGAACTTATAAATAAGAAGAGAGAGAGAGAGAGAGAGAGAGAGAGAGAGAGAGAGAGAGAGAGATAGGAACACAAAAACGACAAAGACTTTCTACACACCACGTCCACGTGACCACGAATGGTCTTTGCCCTTATTTGACCGAAAATTGTGGTCAGAGATGGTGTAATTAAATGTTTTTTATAAAAAAAATTATTAAATGACTTATTTACATATAGGGTCAAATTTTTTTAATTTTTTTAAAAAATTTATTCTAAAAAAAGTTTGTAAATTATATTATTTTATCTGAACAAATTTAAGTTTTTAATTTGAGAAGGAATATTTTTTAATGAATTATATTAACAGAACGAAAAAATTTATTGTCGTTTATAAGAATGCGTGTAAATTGATTGTGTAAATAAATTTGTTTATCATTAAATTAAAAAAAGAACCTTTTTTGCATTTTAACATCACAGCGTAACTGTCTGTTTAGTTTTGAATATAATATCACAAAATGAAGGGATACAATGTTCCAATATTTTGTGATCCGTATGTTTATTACATATTCTCTCCCCTTTTTTTTTTATCACGCCTTTTTTAAAAGTTTGGTCTTTTTTTTACTTCCTCTAGTTTAATATGTTTAACGTTCTAAGGAAATTTTTGGAGATTAAAAAGTACATTGTTAAATTACTCTAATGATTAAATACAATTCTAAATTATAACATTAATTTTGTATTAATTAGTTAAATTATGTCTCTTTTTCTAATTAATTTACACATCCTCCAATAGTAAATAAGACTAATATTGTAAACATCTTGGTTCATTTGCTTATGTGTCAACCAATATCCGATTTCAATAAAACTCTAAGACGAATATTTCAACTAGTAATCGGGGTCTATGCGTGCAAAAAATTTCAATTGTATTCATGGTAATGTATAAATTTTAGTTCGATTTTATTTATCGTAATGTACAAATTTAATATATCAAAAAAATATTATAGAAAAAAGTACGTGCCAACAATATATGACAATGTAAAAAAAGATAATTTAAACACAAAAATTTAGACGAGAGAAAGCAAAAAAAATAAGGCTCGCGTAGATTTTCCAACAAACTATATGTTCTCAATTGTGAGTGGCTAAAAAATAGGTCTTCTACGGTAAAAAAGAAAAGATTTCAGCGTCAAGAGTAAGGTAACAAAAAGATTTTATCGGCAAAAGTAAAAGAGCGGCTAATTTTTAGAGAAGCATAGGTTTCCACGTTTATGTTAACAAAATTTAATCGTAAAAATTCTTGCAGGCTTTATTAAATAGATGAACTAGATGGGGTATTAATTATTCTCATATTTCAACAAAAAGTCAAATTTATTTTTTTAAAATTATCCTTCTATATTTTTAAAATTTAGTAGGAGTGTCATATTATTTTTCATACAAATCTTATACTCTCTTTTTTCATGCAAATTAAATAAGGACAATTATAGAATAATATCAACAAATTTAATGTTATAAATGTTATAATGCTTATTAATCATTGATCTTAATGTGTGTGATTTGATGTAAAGGAAATACTACATTATGTTCAAAATAATACTCGTTTTAGTTCAAATTAGACATAACAAAGAGGTTCATAATTACTACAATCAATTGAAAATTTATTTTATCCTTTCGTAGAAAATACAAATAGATAAGAGAGAATTAATAAAATTAATTTTATTGGTATAAAATTTTTGAGATGATGAGAGATGTGAAGGTCAAGTTTGAAAAAAATTTATATCCGTTAACTTAAAATGTGAAAATGACTAATATGAAATTTCAATTTTATTTTAAAGAGTCTATTATCGAAAGAAGTACTAATGAAATGGAGAGAGCATTATACAACATTGTGGAGAAATATTGATATAATTTACAATAACCCAAAATTTAGTACATTACAATTCAACTTTATACATCAAAGATCTATTCGGAGTACTCCCTCTTTGTTTTTTTAATTCTTTTGACTTTTTTCATGTACTTTTAAGTGAATTTTTATATATTTTAAATATTTTATTTAATTTTAAGTTTTTATTCATAATAATATTTATTTAAAATATTTTTAATAATTAATTTTTAAGAAATTAAATAAAAATTTTAACATGTGTAAAAATTCAACTAAAATTACGTATATAAAAGTCAAACAACAACTAAACTAAAAAAATGAAATAGTTCTTCTTTGTTCGGGCTCGGAGGAGGGGTGTGGATGTCGGTAAACTAAACTATTATTATTATTACTATTATTATCTTTTTTAAAATTTTATATATTAATTAAAATCGAATTATAAGCAAACAAAGTGGATAAATTATCCTAAAAGCCAAACAATTTAGATAGTGATACATTGTATAAAAATAAGAATAAAATAATACGGCCATAACATATTTATCTAGTTGAAAACTTAATGAAGCATATGTATACTATTAAATAATAGGTAGGACAAAATATGTTTTGCCTCATCATTGTGAAAACAATTGTCCAAAAACGTAAGATTACAGAGACAATTACTCTCGTATTATAAGTCATTTCATGAACAAAAATGAGTCTCGTGGTAATAAATGTCCAAAATCGGAGAATGATATCAAGAAAAGATAAATTCAAACTTCAATAAGTAGATCCCTTTACCTCTGTCTTTGAGTTTTTCACTTGAAGAAAAGATGAGAAATGAAGAAAGTCATTTTCTTCTCTTTTTTTGTCTTCGAGTTTATGAGCGGAAAAGAAAATTTAAAGGACATAGATAAAATAAGTTTAATATTATGAACAGTAAAAATGTTGGAACTTAAGAAAAGATAACTTTGACATTAAAAAAAATCTGTAAAGTTTAAAATAAATTTTCTCTCAAATTATTCTTACATTTGAAGTGAAAATTTTGGGAAGAAAAGTTATAAAAGTTTCTCTCTTTCTTCTAAAGAAACTCAAAAACAGTAGAAAAGTAAGATTCTCTCTCTCTTTTTTTTTTAATCTCTTTATGTAAACTCCAAGACAATGTTTTAAAGGAAATTTAAATCTTACAAAGAAAATTTTATTGAAGAAGGGAAATCCCACGAAAAGATCTTTTTGTTAAAAACATATAATGAAAGTAACAAAGATTAGGAGCAATTTTTTTTCGTAATCGAAGAAAAATTCTCTCTAATAAAAAAATTATAGACAAAGGTTAGGGTTTAATAATCACCGCAACAAGAAAAGAGAAGAAATAGATGTATAAACTAAAGTATAGTAAAACAATGTATTAAATGAAATAATTTTGCTGGACGTCGTAGTCATCAACAAGAACAAGTGAGAAATGAAAAAGGTGTATTTCTTAATTTCTGGCCACTTATTTTACGGTTCACACCTGACAAAATTTATTTGTTCACTAATATGGACGATTAACTCTCGACCTAATAAAAATATTTACTGAGTCTTACTATTTGTATTACTGAACTTATTTTGTATGCAGTTAATATCAATTTTGTAACATTTTCTAATTTTATTATAGTCTTCAACTAAAATGAGTCATTTTCTCAATTTTTGTTATAGTTATTGCAGCCGCTGAAGGAGTTATTTTTGTAAATTCTTCTCTCCCTTCCCCTTTCTTTAGACTTTAGAACATAACCTTTTTCTTTAATCACACAGCGTAAATCACAAGAATTTTTATTCAAATTATGACTCGAAATATTTAATATTCGAATTGGCTGAGAAATTAATTTTTTAATTTTCCTTCATCTATTTATATTTCTTTAGAAAAATAAAATAGTATTTTTAATTGATATTTATTGTTCTAGTCCAATAGTTATTGAGTTCTTTAATATGTATATTGTGAACTATTTGAACCAAAGGGAGTATATAATATTAAATTATATACTTTATTACATATTTACATTAACTCGAAGATAATTTAATTTTATAATAGCAACTGGATAAATTCTATCTCTCATGATTACATTTATTCCGTAAATCAGTAGTTCATTTCGTTTTGAAATTTCCTATATTATTTAGTGTCCTATCATATATTATAGAGTTGCGATATCATTTTAATTTTTTACATTCTGCAATAGAAAAAATCGAAGATCCTTATTTCAATTATAAGAATAATGTAAAAAATTTAGCCCCATTTCATTACTCATTTCGTTTCTTTTTTCATGTCTCGTGCGAAATTATATTCCCTCTGTTTCTTAAAAAGAATTATATTTTATTTTGTTTGTATTATATTACAAAGTACTAAATTTGAAATATAACATAATTTTCACAATGTTTTATTATGTTCGAATTCTTATACATTTTTATCAAAAAACAATCACATTTGGATCATAATTTTTTTTATAAAAATACAAAAAAAAAGTTTTATTAAATCTAACCTCTCTTTTAATTGACTAGAGCGCAGTATTCGTAAAACCAAAATAGACTTCTAGATAATATAAAAAGGAAACTTCTTCTTTGCTTACAATTCACTTCAAACTTTATATTATATATCACTAAATTAAGGACTTTGGGACAGATTAAAGTTGGTTATCTTGTTTCTTTTTCAGTCAACAATTCAATTTTCAACCACTCAACCAAACCGTGGTTATCCCAAAGCAAACAAACCAACCCAAAAGAAAGATGGAATAAACTACACCCCACTACAACAATAAACTATATTCACACGCACATCATGCCTCCATATAAATATAAACATATACATCACAATTCTTTTCATTTTTTCAGTTTCAACTAATGCCATTCAAACCGCAACCAAAACAATACCCACAGCCACATCCACATTCATGCATATGAACAGCCTTTGTATTGTTTTACCTGAAGAATTTAATGAAGTCGAGGCGGATGAAGGTCCGCCTCGACTTCAGTCACCGGAAAAACAAGAAACACACCATCGTCGTCACCGCGTTGTTCGGATCCTTGTTTATCTTCACCACTCATTTTCCAAGATTTTTGAATCCAAACGGGCGATTTATCGCCGCATTCGGCACTATCACTTGCCAAGAAAGCAAATCTCTGGGCTGTTTCAGGACACGGAGGGTGTGCAAATTCTACAAAAGTTTGGTGGAAACAGTAGTCCAAGGACTTTTAGCTACTCGGAGCTTTACATAGGCTCAAAGGGGTTTAGCAAGGATGAGATTCTTGGAAGCGGAGGTTTTGGACGGGTTTATAAAGCTGTTTTACCCAGTGATGGAACTGTGGTTGCTGTGAAATGTTTGGCGGAGAGGGGAGATCGGTTTGAGAAGACATTTGCGACGGAGCTGGTGGCGATGGCTCATCTCCGCCACCGGAATCTTGTCAGTCTCCGTGGGTGGTGTGTTCACGAAGATCAGTTGCTTCTTGTGTATGACTACATGCCCAACAGCAGCCTTGACCGGATACTTTTCCGGCGGCCGGAGAAAGTGGGATCTCCGACCCTTGATTGGGATCAGAGAGTAAACATAGTCAATGGATTGGCAGCTGCACTGTTTTATCTCCATGAACAGCTGGAGACTCAGATCATACACAGGGATGTGAAGGCAAGTAATGTGATGCTGGACTCGAATTACAATGCGAGACTCGGTGATTTCGGATTAGCTAGATGGCTAGAACATGAGATTGACTATAAAATTAAAGCCCCATCCGTGAAATACCACCAGTTTCGATTGGTTGAAACCACAAGAATTGGTGGAACAATTGGGTATTTGCCACCTGAGAGCTTCCAGCGGCACGGTGCTGCCACTGCAAAATCAGATGTTTTCAGTTTTGGGATTGTTGTCCTCGAGATTGTCTCAGGCAGGCGAGCTGTGGATCTAAGCTACCAAGAGGATAAGATTATATTACTCGATTGGGTAAGACAGCTATCTGATGAAGGAATGGTTTTGAAAGCAAGGGATAAGAGAATTCCTAATGGATCTTTCAAGAATTCTGATATGGAAAGATTGATTCATCTCGGGCTTCTTTGCACGCTCAACGATCCTCTGTCACGGCCAAACATGAAATGGATTATGGAAGTACTTTCTGGCAATCTTTGTGCCACATTGCCAGATCTCCCATCTTTTAAATTTCACCCCCACTATATAACTTTATCTTCCTCAAGCAGCAGTGATACTAGCCACTTGACTGCCACGGGAACGTCCTCCTCCACCACCACCACTGGAACCAGCAGCTCCAGCAGCAGCAGGAATATCATCGTGGAAACGGTCACACCCAATTCATCTGGCTATTTCACAGCCAAGGGGCAAACCATGTATGTAACTGCAGAAGATGAAGAAGGTGATGTTAGCCCCTCAAATAACAGCACCAGCCACAACCCAAAGGGTTTACCCCTACTCCAAATTCCACATGAAATAAGCTTCAAAGAGATAATTTCAATTACCAAAAACTTTGCGGAGTCCAGAAAGGTTGCTGAAGTGGGCTTTGGAACTGCTTACCGCGGTTTACTTGACAAACGTCATCCTGTCCTAGTGAAGAGACTAGGCACGAATACTTGTCCTACAGTGAGGTCACATTTCATAAATGAGCTTCAGAATATAGCAAAGCTGCGCCACCGGAACCTTGTGCAGCTTCGCGGATGGTGTGTCGAGAATGGAGAGATGCTTGCTCTATATGATTACTCAGCAACTCATCTTTTAAGTCATTCCTTATTCCATGATAATCATCGTGTTCTACAATGGCCTCAACGATACAATATAGTGAAATCACTTGCTTCTGCCATTTGTTATCTCCATGAGGAATGGGATGAGAAGGTAATCCATAAAAACATTTCCTCTTCATCAATTTTTCTTGATTCAGAAATGAACCCAAGGCTTGGTTGCTTTGCCCTTTCTGAATTCTTGACAAGAAATGAGGAAGAACAAAGTGTTCTCCCCGAGTTAAAATGTCCTTTCCGAGGAATTTTTGGCTACATGTCCCCAGATTACATGGAATGTGGCCAAGCAACAACCATGACTGATATTTATAGCTTCGGGATTGTGGTGCTTGAGTTGGTTAGTGGACAGATGGCGGTTGACTTCAGGCTGCCTGAGACACTATTGGTACAGAGAGTGCATGAATTTGAGGTGCGAAAGAGAAGATATAAGGAATTGGCGGATTGGAGGCTGGATGGACAGTACGATCACAAGGAATTGGTGAGACTGGTGAAATTAGGAATGGCTTGCACGCGTTCTGACCCGGAACAAAGGCCGAGCATTAGGAAAATTGTGAGCATACTCAACGGTTATGACAGATGCTTCATGGAAGAAGGGCAAAAGAAGGAAAAGGGGTTAGTATGGAAGCAAAATAACTTGTCTTCGCTCTCACAGGTTAAGAGGATCCAAGCTCTAGGGATACAATGAAATCACAGATGCACCATTGCATATCATAGATAACTTTCACTGTCATAGTTTTGAGAACCAGTGTCATTCACTCATTCTTTTGTGGGTTGAATCTTTGTCAATTGTTTTGTTTGGACTTTGGAGTAGTTGACAGCAAGAAAAATGTATACAATCAGATGTATATAGCTTACATTTTATAGTGTGATGTATTAAGTTTCCATTGGTTCAATGTGTATATATATTATTATGGTACCATGCCACCACTTTTCTATATCTACCTAACATATAACATATAAGATGTATTTAGAAATGTAGAAATATCTTTAGAGGTCATCTTAGAAATGTATCTTTAAAAATTAGGATGTAGAGGGAGAACGTAGAGAGGATATAGGTACCATTCTCAGGTGTGATACTGTAGATTGTAACTTTACCCAGAACTACCAAATTGAGGACTAAAAGCTTATGAACATAATGTTTAGAACAAATATCAAACTTGAAAGTTACTCAAAGGGTAACAAAGGGAAAAAGAGGAGAGAAGGAAGAACGGTGAACAACAACAAATAAATCATTTTTGCTGTTACTTGTTAAAGTATCCAAGCTCTAGGTATACACTGAAATCTCAGTAGCAGTTGCATATATAGAGATAACTTGCACTTGATCTGGTTTCATAGTTTGAGAACGCAATATACTTTTGTTGAGTCTTTCTTGAAACTTTTAAATGTATTTCTATTTGGTGTATATTACTAATGTTGCATTTGGTTGGTGGGAACAGGATGGAGTGAATACTTTACACTATCTGCTCAATTGCTTCTATCTTTTCCGCAAAATTAGCTATAGTTTCAACTCTTACCTTGTAAATGAGATAGTTCATGACACCATCCTAATGCAACCGAGATTTTTACTTACACTTCATCACCAAGCTCCCCTTAGTTTCTCTTATAACCTTCCCTTCCACGTTCATTTCCGTCCTATCCATACGTAACATTCCCATTCCAACTAACCAAATGCAACATAACACCTTTGTCAGTGATATGTTAAGTTTTAATTTATTCCACCAGTTATAATTCTCCTAAGTAGATTAAGAACTGCCATACCTTTCTCTTCCAAATTCTACAAAACAAGCTATATTTTAAAGTTTCACTCCAATTATTGAATGGGAGGAATAGATATCTAGCATCTTTATGGTGTGATTTTTAAGTTGCACCTAGAACAGAACTACAAATTGATAACTCAGATACTGTAATGAAAAAAAAAAGTAATAATAACATTAAAATTTACTTACAAGTCTGACAAACAAATAAGAAGATTTTGTAATTGGATTAAATCTGACATAACAGTAACATTGAAATATTGATTTTATAGATACAAAGTATATATCAATAGGACTGTTTCAGACTTTCAGATTGTTTACCTCACCCAAGTCATCCGGGTACAAGTGTACTCAGCTCTGCTCTGCTTCTAGTCAGAGTGTCCTTCATCGTCAATTCCAATCCATTTGATCAAAGCAAAAAGGAATTCCCTGAAGCTGACATTACCATTTTTATCCCAGTCCATCTCTTCTACATTAATGTACAAGAAACCAAAAAAAAAAACTTGGATAAGAACAATACGGAGATTAAATGCAAAACAATTATATGTTGAAGTGTAGAAAGTGAAGTAACTTAACGTGACAAAAAAAGGAAAAACAAAAGGAAAGTGAAGTCTGTACTGAATCGATTCCTGGTGATGTGAGATGGGGATCTTTCCAAGTGCGAAGCATCATTCATTGCCTTGACCATATCCTTCTTGGTCAGCTTTCCATCACCATTTTTATCGAGGAACAGAAATGCTTCAATTATACCATCAAACGTGGTTTTAAGCAATGCAGAACCAATCTCTAATGTCTGAAACATAATGGAAAAATTATGTTGACTAGCTCTGTTCATCTAAAAATAAGATGAGAGTATCAGGTTTACTGAAACAGTACATGAGACAAGGTTGAAGGATCAACTAGGAGATATATGAGGCACAGAAGAATAATGAACTCATTATATTGTATTCCATCAATCCCATCCATGTCACAGTAATCGAATAGATCATTGATTTCCACATCTGTAAGTTGAAAATTCAATTTCTGCAAGCATTTCTTGAGTTCCTCATGGTCAATAGTTCCATTGGAATCTTCATCTGTGCGGTGGAAAAAAAGAAAAAGAACATGAAAAGGGGAAAGAATATTTAAAGAATATGAGGGTAGAAGAAAAGAAAAATTATTGGTTTTCTGCGGTCATAATTCCTACATGAAAACGACTGAAGGCATACATTTATGAACCGATAACTCTCAATTTTCTTACCTAACATCTATCAAATGGAAGATTAGTGATATAGACCGATGAATTCTAAGGACAATTTTCTTTTTTCAAACATATCCCCACGACTTGAAGAAGGTAGGAATGAAATAGTAGTGACATGATGATTAAGAATTTATACATACAAGTAATGACATACTTGAATTCATGTTACATTATGCTCTAATATTATACACGTATCTCTAATAAACTGCACAGATTAAAAGGAAGAAAAAGAATTTATATCTGATTTTGAATTTTTGTTCCCATAAAAGATGAGCCTAAACTTATCGAACTCACCACACTGTTCAAAAATACTTCTGACCTCTTTCAGTCCCTCTCTGAACTGTGGAAATCTCAAGATTATGCTATTGACGGATCTAAAATTGCTCAGGGGTGATGAACTTTTAACCTCCATTATTTTTGTTGCCAGCGTTTTATTTAATCTTTCATACTTGTTTGGTGTACGTATGCAGCATAGCATAGCTCCCACCTTGTTGGACATAGACTTCAGAGCACCACATTGTGGAGAAATGCCTAAAAAATTACAGCATCAATAGAATCAAAATCGAAAGAAAATTGCAAATACTTAAGACTTATCTGATCATAACTGTGATATGTTATATGCTTTTATACGCTCACTTCAAGCACAACATTTACAAAAAGTGCATTAAGGATTCATCTCTATAATCAAATTTACAGCTTTGTGATCATGCTTCTTGTTCAGTTTCTCAGACATGATTCAGAACAATGGTACCTTATCTATGATCAGATGTAGCAATATATGGAAATCTTGATCAGAAGGAAAGTTTCATTAAAACATAATGATGCTTAACATTTGCTGAAAATTAATATAAGAAAAGAGGACATCCAATTTCAAGTTCTATGTTGAGCATACAATGCTGCAACCAGGTCACAGATAATAAAACCGTTTAATCAGTTGATGGAACCAACAAAAACATATTAAACTATAAATTGATGTCAATGTAATTGATTTTGGTAGATATAATTATTATAATATGGTAGTTTATGACAAAAACCTTTTTGCATATATAACTTTCATAAATTACATTAATTTCAAAATTTAATATGTCAGTGTTCGACTCAAAAATCAAATCGTATCTCTAATTAACACGAGCTTCCAATAAAATCGTAGTTACATTGCCAAATTACACATTTCATCAATTAGAATTTACACAGTTCAGCTAACAAAGAACCAATTTAAGACATCCCTTCAATACTAGCCTCTATAACATTTACCAAAAAGATAAAATAAAATAACAACCAACAACTAACACAGCAGCTCACCACCATTTACAGCATTATCACAAGCTTTAAACCCACACAATATCTTAAGTGTGTGTAGTAATTATTAAATAGAAAATAGGAATGGAAACGGAAGAAAAAGGCATACCCGGGGAATCTTTCAAGGCTTTTGGAGCGAAAGAGGAGAAAGTTTAACATTTCCCTTAATAATTTTATGATTTGTAATGAGTAGTTATATGTGTATGAGAAAACCCCAACTGAAAAGAAAGAAAAATGAACAAGTAGAATCAAAGAATAAGTAAAGAAAAAGAAATGTGCAATGGATGATAAGGAATGGGGTTCGTGCCTCACTCTTTTGGACCAGGTTCCAAAATTGATAATGCGTAAAAGAGCGGAGTCTAACGTATTTTATTTAATGAATAAAAAATTAGTGTTTGAGATTGACTAATAAACCTAGTTTAATTAAAATTTTTAGTTTGAATCGAATTAGTTGAATTTAAAAATATAAATAAAAATATCGTGATGGACTCACTTTTTTAAATGAGTTAAACTCAACAAATTTTAAACGAACTGAATATACCTACCACGTTTACGACTCTAGTTGATCTTCTATTTTCAAGATTTTGTTTGAATTCTCACTTTTATGAATTTATAGTGCATTGCTTTATTAGCGTAAATATTAGTTACATTTGTTATATTTGATGATGTTATGTAATTACTTTAATTAGGTAAAAAAAATACTACGGTATTTACAATTATATATTATTAGTTTTTGAAAAGTTAAAATATATTAATTATTAAATGATAATAAAAAAAGTTCGAAAAAGTTCAAAAAGTTTACATAATTAAAATTTTCGTATGTTCTTCCGACGGCATACGGCGAGATTTTTCATTTTTTCTATTTAGATGTATTCATAGCATATTTATATATGATTAAGAAAAATAAACGGATGAGTTGTAATTAACTTTTTTTTCTTTATTATTATCATTCTTCTAGAAGAAATTGAATGAGAAGGGGAGACGACTGAAGATGCTGAATGTTCTTTTTTCTTCTTCAGATTTAATGTCTAAAGTTTGCTAACTTTTTTTTTTGGGGTTACATAAAAAATTATCATGTAAAAACTCGCTTCAAAATTATGACTGCCTTATTGAAATCATTTTTTAAATAAATATTTGATAACCAGTAAAACAAATAATAAGTCTTATCAAATATTACAGAGTATAATACGGAGTAGATATTACAAAAAGACGTATGTATTCATTGGGTACAGATCTGTTTAACAGACTATTTATTGTGCGTCTGATCACAGATGGCTTAAATTTGTTTACTTTTATTTATTTTGATAACTAAATGTTGTCGACTCCACTTTGGAAATGGAGGAAGTTAGTCAGGACTATTATTTTATAATTCGCCACATTGTTAATGAAAATTTATTCTCTTGGGGATTTCAAATAAAAAAAAAAGGTGGTGGAAATTATATAATTACATATTTTATTCAATTCAAATATTTTACTATCCTTCGATACTTCCCGCTTAATATTGAAATCATTTCAATGCCTTTGGATTATACATGGATCAAATCGTTCGAAAACCTCACTTTTGTCCCCTGCTAATTTGTTTTCACATTACATTTATGATAATTTAATTAAAATTAATTTAATATGTCAACAAAAATTGGTTTAACTGCTAAAATTCAACAAATATTTTCCGTTGAAAGTTTGAGCCTTATTAGCTGTATAAGTACCACGTTTTAACAAACATTTTCTGTTGAAAGTTTGAATCTTATTAGCTGTATAAGTATCACGGTTTTTGATACATGGTAATCTGTAAGTACTGCTCTACGTTCTCAAAAAAACTGATGTCATACTCTTAAATCTTCAAAGAGATCGGTGTCATACCTTAATCCTGAACTGAAAAATCTCTCTCACCTAAACTTTAATATAAAAAAAATTAATTTAATACTAAATCTGACATATTATTTGTAATTGAAATCATAATACATAAACCAACGCATAAATGATCAATTTTAACCCCCTAATAACTTCCATTTACACCTCCCATTATCCATTGTACAGACTTTTTTCCCCATGGGTAATATATAGATCTCTCCACTCTCTCTCTGTCTCTCTCTCTATATATGTGTGTGTGTATATGTATATATGTACATTTATAATTTTAAATCTCCAACATTTTTCATATTGATGCACAATTGTATATTTAAATAAAGTGAAAATAACCTTCGAAAATGTATGTACTTAATTCATAATATTTAGACATACATATCTAATATGGAGCTAGGAAGTAATCTTACATAATTCTATTATTATTGGGGAGTAGAAATATCCCTAGGGGTTAGTAAAAGATCGGCAGAGATATCAAGATATATATCCTATTAATCTTATTAATTATTGTAATTTTGATAATAATTTAATATGATAATTAAACAAGTTGAGTTGTGTAATAAAATTAAGGAGGATACTAACTTTGATATTTTCTACCTATCAAATTTATTTGTTCTACTTGACAATCTATGGTCACATTGTCCAATTTCAAAATTCATAAATTAACAAATATATTTGACTTTGGTAATATACTCAAACTTGCTTTCTGATGCTAATAGTTATGTATCTTCATTTATGAAATATAAGATGATATTTTAATTTTTAATTTCATTAAATTTAACCAAAAAAATTAAATTAGGACAAATAAAAAGCAGGCACAGATAATAAATGTCTTTTATCTTGAACAGCTATCAATATTTATAACTATAAAATTGTTGGAAGCTAAAATTATAGGTGAACAGAGTCCAGAAGAAAGAAAGAAGGAACATCAAAATTACGTCGTCGCTTTTCTTTGCAGTAGCTGTTGTTAGTAGCCTCATTTCGGGAGGCTTTGCAATTGTGGGAAAATCAACCTATTACCAGAATTTTGTTCGTAAGTTCTATTTACATTCACAACTTGTTCCAATTAACTTTAAAAATAAAATATTTAATTCGGTTCAAACTTGTTACTACGTACACTTATCTCATCTTATCATCACTTTTACATCAATAACAATTTTTTTTGAAAAAAAATTGGGTCGTCATATATTCAATACAAATACAACTTTTTCTGTTTCACATAGAATACTGATGATGTACAAATTTTGTTTTTTTTTTTGTAGCATCAACATGTTTTGGGAAACAATTTCCAGGTAATATGATTGTGAATGTGCATCCTTTAATATTCAGAAATGGGTCATTATGTGGGCAAGAAATTAGGGCTTTGTGTGCCAATAAAGAAGGTGAATCCATCAATGTGAAGATAGTGGATATGTGTTCACAAGAATGCCCTTCTTACTCTGATATTGTCCTCTCTAAAGAAGCCTTTGCTGATCCAAATGTTAAAACCATACCAATTGATTTTAATTGACACACAAAATCGTATTTCACTCAAAAGTTTATCATTTTGTTACTTTATATTTACATGTCCTATGTAATTGAACAAAAAGTTTAATGATTGATAATGAGATATTGTTGATTTGTATCTACTAAAGGTTTTGGTGGTAGTTTCTTTTTGTGCATTTTGTAAGTTGTTGAAGAATTTTTATTATTATTATTTTTGGTTGAGGAAATCATATGTAAAATTTGTATATTAATGAAAGAATTTTTATGTTTTCTCGCCCCTTATTCGATTCGGTTAAAACCGAATACTCACCTCTTACCACAAACTGCATCAGATGTAAACTAGGACGGAATTTGATCACCTCTACCACAAACCCGACGTGCTCTACGCTTTTTGGCCTTGAAAGAGGGGCTGCAGATTCGTGCTGATGCTATTAAGGTTGGGGTGGATTCTGATGTTTATATTCAGAATACTCTCCTTCATTTTTATGGGAGTACTATATTTTCTTATCATTTATCAATCATTTATTTAAGTAATTTAACCGCGGTTGTAACACCACAAGTTACAACAGACCCAAACTAGGAAGCAGATTATTTGGAGTGAAATAAGTTTTCTCCTATGATATAAACTCAAATTACTACAAAGGAAATAGAAGTGCTTACAATTAGTTCCACTCCTAATGCCAGGAAAAATTAAAGGATAAAGAAATAGTAAAGCTAGAAATGAAATTGTAGAAAGAAAATAACATAAGATCAATAAGCTTCTTCAATGCCCTTTAAAAGCAAAACACACTGCCGTATCTCATTCATATTAATCATATCAATTTCCCCTTTGATAAAAACTGCAGAAAATTCTTATAGAGCATAAGCATCAACTCCCAAGAAAAATAATTTGAAAGCAGTAAAAAGTAAAGGACTGTACATGTATAAGCTTCTGTAACTGGATAAAGGACGATTTCATATGATTTATTTTGTTTAAAAAAAGGATTCCAATGCAGGTAACAAGGAAAAATTCGACTACTTATGTGAAGTTTCTTATCGGATTCAATAACTATAGGGTGTATTATCGATACAGATTAATGAATCAGCAGGATCGATAATAGAGAATGTTGGGAATCATATACATCTAAGGTCAAACTTAAATTATAAACTTTAGTATATAATCTGTTCCATATCTTGTGTAGCTTCCTGAGAACATTTTTCCTGCTCTTCTTGGCTGGTAACCTCTTTTTGTATCCTTTCAAGGAAGCTCAGCATCTTATCCAAACCCTTCTCATCTGAAATATGACAGATCGTTATTCGGATTACAATAATATTACGTTCACTCAGTTTCCACACTAAATGATGAATTTGACTTTTTAAATAGAATTAAATTTAGAGAGGTTTTTAGCAATTTAAGTTATTCGAGTTTTTACCGAGTCTAGGGATTGTGTGGCCCCTAGGATGATGAATCACTACAGGGTCTATAAATGATTCTAGGAGCACAGTTCCGTGTGGCTTCAGGAAATCCATCTCACCTGAGACACAGAAATTTGTTAAACCAAAACAAAAACAAGAAACAAATGTCTTAAGTTTCTAATTTCTAATGCTAACAAGCTCTTAAGGCCAACCGGCAACAATGGAAAAGGACGTAAAAGTCTAAATACGTGGCACTTTCACAAACAAGTTTTCACGTGGTAGTTCAAATAATTAATCACAAACAGATTGAAAAGCACAAGCCAAGTTCACTTTTAACACCCTTTAATTAAGCAAAGATGGTTAGGCAGTCGTCTATTTCAATTAATTAAACCAAACAAAATGTCCAAAAAATGAGTTGGCCATTAAATTGGCCCCGTGACAAAATTCATAAAAGTTAATCATCCATCAGCTAAAGTATATTAATCAGCTAAAAGTATATTCGTATATACGAAACAAATAATCAAACATAAGAAATGTAAATACCTAAAAAATGAACAGATGGGCATTGAACAGGAGATGAGAATGCCTTCTCAGCCAAAGCTTCATTCCTCAACTTAGCCCCACTGATTATTATTAGAAATTTTATCTTGGGTACTTTTGTAAGAGCCATACCCTACATTGAATTTTAGACATAGCACCAAATTTTATTTAAGTTCAAGTGTAAAGGAACCCAAAAATTAAAAATAGAAAAACAAATTCATACAACATTAGCACACCTTAGCTTGCAATCCAGGCAACGCAGCAGATAATATTGACCCCTGATTAGATCAAGAATGGATTCAACACATACACCAAATATATAGATTTGGAGAAAAAATTTCAACATTTAGAAAAATTAAAAGCACCCCAGATAAATATTTACCTGAGAGAAACCAAGAAGACCATCAAAGGGACCATTCTTAATCATACACTCTTCTATACAAGCAAGACACTCATCAAAATTGTAATACTCTGTAAATTCCTGAAAATCAGATTCAAAAAACTAACAAATTTTTTTTCCAAACAAAATAAAAATAAAAATAAAAATTTAAACTAAATAAATACATACTCGTATATTTTACCTTATTGAATTGGAACCACTCATAATAAGGGGGGTCAAAGATTCCTTCAACCTCAGATTTTCCATTGCAAGGAAAAGGGGCATCTGGAAAAACAAGATCAATTTTATCTAGAACAAACTGAGGCCATTTCCTCAACTGGGTCTTGAGGATGCGGCCACTGGTTCTGAATCCATGAAGACACAGAAACCGAGGCTTTCTCTTCTCTTCAATCCCCACTTCACTTCCCATCTTCGTTCTTCTCAATCTCTCTCTCGCCCCTTTTATCCAGAGAGAAGAGATTGAAAGAAGCAGACGATTCCCTCCTCAGGTATTGGGAGGTTTTTATAAGGCCCAACACGTTTGAGTCGTGGAAAATGCAAAAATAATAGCATATGGACGGGGACGTTCACACCGACGGCTGAAGCAGTGGAAAAATGAATTGTTGGCGGACTAATTTAGATCGTCTGATACAATTTTTGGCGGACTATTTTTTTCGTTTTTTCTTCTCATACAATTAAGTTCAAGAATAAATAAGTAAATAAGGAACTGTTTTTGTTTTTATCCGCGATCAGTTTATATTTATATATAAGACTTATTTTTTCTTTTTAATTTTTACCCATGTTTAAATTTTCTCTCATTTATAATAATTGTTAGTTGATTTTTCTCACACATAAATTTATGTGATATTTTTTATATATTAAATACATAATATTAATATATATTAAAAATTTAAATATTACTTTTTTTGTGAATGAAGTAATTCTTACATTCCCGTTCTCGTGCATATGAAAAACTACTAAATTCTCCCTCTCTCTCCCCCTAATTTTCACAAAAAATAAGTCTAATTTTTATATTTTCTTCCTAATTTTAAAAAATTTAAAAAGGAAAATTAGTTATCTCGTCCCTAAAGTAAAATCAAATTATTATTTAATCTCTCAACAAATTTATCTGGTAATTTTTGGTCCCTGAATTAATATTTTTTGGCATCCTCAAGTTTTGTGTCTAAATTTTGTTAAAAACTACGGACATTGCTGTCACTTATCTGAATTAGATAATTTTTTTATTTAAATATATGTCATTTTAATTATATGGCACTTGATTAAATTTACTCAAAAGAACATGTGATACTATTGTTTGAAAAAATTATTTATGAGATACGAAGATTATTGTATGAAATGAGAAGTTGCTAATTTTAAAACATCAAATTACATATTTTGATAAGTTATTTTACATATTTTTTTAACATCAAATCACATTTTGAGATGTAACGTTATTTATTTTGTGATATGAAGTTGCATACAGTGTGAATTTAAATATTTACTTAGAAAAAAAATTACATATTTTAAATGTGAATATATATTTTTTGAAATATGAAGTTGAATAATATTTTACGATAAATTAATTAGGTGACATCAAATGTACTTTTAACATTTTACAGAAATCTATAACTTTTATTATCTTTGAAACTTATAACATTTGCAAATTACGAGATATGAAGATAAATGTTAAAATATTTTAAAAAATGAAATTACATAATATTTTGAGATGTGATGTTATATATTTGAGATATGAAGTGACATACAATACGAAATATTTTGAAATAAGTTTTATATTTTGATGAGATCAAATACAATATTAGCATTTATATATGTATTCAAAATCTATACTTAATATTATTTTTGAAACTTATAGTATTTGAAAAAAAATTAATTATGAAATATGAAGATGAATTACGAAAATTAATTATGATATACGAAGAACGATTATCTGTTTGAAAATAAAAGATCATATACTATTTTTATTAACAAAATGAGAGTGAGATTTGGGCATTTGCCCCACTGGTTTAAAACTCATTTTTGCCCTCAAGTGGTGAGGGTTCAAACTCCCCTCCCAGTATAATATAATTTCTTCGTAGTACAATAAAAAAAAAGAACAAAATGAGAGTGTGAATATCTATAGAAATTAATAGTAAAGGCTCATGAGAATGGCATGAAGCTTTTAGACCTCCGACATACCACAGAGAAAGCTTTTCTCACGTTTGTCTTACAATTTCCGCACGCAGTCAGTAGGCACCGATCTGATACAGAAGCAATGCCACAGAAAGAAGTCCAAAATGATTTTGAAACAGATGTTTGTTGCAACATAAAATACGATAAAAATTTCTAAATTCTATATTGGTAATAGAGCATGTACAAAAAGCTACTGTTCCAAAAATTATTTAGCAGCAGAAATAAATTCATGTATAGGCTAATATTACAATTTTCCAGAACTAAATTCATGTACAGCTGCAGATATTGGAAGTAGTATCACGATGTGGAACTTGAGCAACTCATATTTTGCGGAACAAACTTCAGAATCATATTAAGCAAAGGGGAGTCTTGTCCTTCAGGCGGTAATAAATCCAACAGCAGAGCAAAAGTAGTAGAATCAGGTTTGAAATCCCTTCGGACCATTTCCTCAAGAAGCGCCATTGCCTCGTAACATTTTCCCCCCTTCAAAAATCCTTGGACAATGACATTATATGAAACAGAATCTGGCACGCAACCATTTTCTTCCATTTTCATGAGAAACTCCTTAGCTTGTTCAAAATTCCCTTTTATACAAAGCCCATTTATAAGTATTGTATATGTCCTTACATCAGGGTTTAAACCTTTAGAATAAAGGCAATCAAAAAGTTCCCTTGCTTTCTCAAAGTTCCCTTCTTTACTTGTAGCATCAATGAGGCAATTGTAACCCGAAATATCAATACAAAATCCCCTTTTCTCCAATGAATGAAGTAAAGATAATGCTTCGCTAGTCTGACAATTTTTGCTTAGTCCGTCCACCAAGATATTGTGAGTGCACCGGTCAGGCACTATACCATTGGCTGTCATCACATTAAAGAGCTCAAGAGCAGCTGCGCATTTACCACATTGATATAGCCCATGTAATAAAGTGTTGTAGGTAACCACGTCGTGCTTCAATCCTTTTGAATGCATTTCTCGAAAAAGAAGCAATGCCTCGTCTATTTTCTTCTCCTTGCAATACCCATTTATCAAACTGTTATACGCAACATTGTTTGGCAAAATGTTTCCATCTTTCATGACATTTAACAGACCCGCCGCTTTATCCATTTCCCCTTGCAAACAATGCCCATCAATCAGCACATTGTATGTGACAACATCTGGATATATACCTCTTTGAATCATGCTCTGGATTAAAAACTCAGCTTCTTTGATCTTCCCTTCCTTGCAATATGCATCCACCAATATATTAAACGTATATTTATCAGGGGAGACTCCCATTGCACACATCTCTTTCCAAATTTTGGTAAGCTCATTCCAACGACTAAAATTGCATAATCCTTGAATCAATGAACTATATGTGACGACATCCAGCGGAATTCCTTTCCCAATCATGTCAGAGAAAAGGTTCAATGCATCATCAATCATCCTATCCTTGCATAGACTGTCTATCACCGTGCTATATGATATGGTGTTAGGTTTACAATTACCTTTTTCAAGAAACTTGAGCAAACCAACGGCTTTGGCGGTGTTTCCTGTTTTGCAGAGGCCATTAATAATCGTACCATACATGACTTCATCCGGTTGACAAACTTTCTCCTTTATCAATTTCTTAAATAATTCCACAGCCTGGGGAGTTCTATCAGCTAAAATGAGTCCGTTTATAAGTGTGTTAAAAGTAGGCAAAGTCAGTTTACAACCACACTTGAAAAAGCTGGCCAAGATTGCAAAACCATAACCAACTTGATTCAAGTGGCAATAGCAATTGATTTCAATGTTCATGGTATAAGCATCAACCGGAAGGCCCATGAGACTCATTTTCTTAAGAAAAATAATGGCAGAATCATAATGTTTCATCTTGACAATAATAGTAAGTAATTTATTAAACTCAATGACGGAGGGCATAGGTTTCATTTGGAGCATTTTGTCAAACATGTTGTCGGCATCATTAAGATTAGCAACATTGTCAAAGTTAAACCAAGGTGTCCTCAACACAAATCTAGATCCAGAGCTGCAACAATTCATTGAATGAGAGAGAAAAGGCACAGCAGCAGTAGAAAAACGAGATTGGGAGAAATATAGACCTTCATCATCATAACCACAATGAAGAAGAGATCGAGATCTGTGCAATACAGCTGCAGCAGAAGAAGCTTTTCTTGTGCGGATCAACATTTTGTATATTCTGTAAATATCAGCTCAGATTCAGCTTCAATACAACTTAAAAATCGTCCGCGGATTCAGCTTCCATAGATATTATTGCGGGAATATTTCTTTCTCATATACATCAGTTTATTAGAAAATGATAACTTTAGAATATATGTTAACGAGGATTTTAATGAGATTTTTACTTAAATCTAACATACCTAACTGTTCATGAATTTAAGATATTTTTTTAGTAAAATCTATAAATAAATGTGTATGAGATTATTTCTTGGAAATTTGGACCACATGTATGTGTTACATTGTAATACATGTTTATCCACTGATAAAATTATTTACTGTAAGGGTTTTTAAGAAGATATAATGAATCATTGATATATAGTCTCAGTGTGATGGTATTGAACTGATGTAAGGTTAGTTTCTGATGAAATTATTTACTAATGACATTTGGTTAATAGTGACTAATTTACCTATCGGAGACTCTGGACGTCGGGATGATATACTTGTCGGAGACTATAAGCGTTAGGGGTTGTTATATCTGTCGGAGACTATGTGCATCAGGGGATGTTGTACCATTAGGGACTATAGTCATTAGGGGTTGTAATGCCCATCAAGGACTATGGTCAAGTGCTAAGTTTTATTCATTAGGGGATTATTTACTCGTCAAGGGATAAATTGCATCGACCATCAAGGGATAATTGGCCATTTGGGGATATTTGTCCGTTAGAACATAAATTGTCTCGGTCATCAGGGGATGTTTGTCGTCAGTGAATGTCTCGTCAGGAGATAATTTATGACTTAATGATGTAAAGTTTTCCATGAAAGTTTATTTCAAAGTACAACATGGTTCAAATTAATCTTAAGTGTTATTATCATTTAAGATAATAACTAAGTACTTTAATTTGTTTTTAGTTGTGTGATATCCAAATATGTAACTGCCCAATAATTGCATATTGTGGGAAACGTTACATGGAGTGAATTAAGGGAACGTTACTAAAGTTGCTCGCTTCAGAAATGTTCTATAATATTCAGAAATCTTGTATGTTGAAGTACACAAATTGAAAACTATCTGAAAATAAACAAGTGATTTCACAACTCACAAATTCTAGTTTAGTAATTGTTGGATTTCAGGTGAACTGAGGTGATAGTCGCTGTGCATTGATTTGAATTGCACCATTTCTGTGTTGTTGTTTTATCCTGGAAGGAAATTCACAGCATCTCATTACAACGTGAGTGAGGTGAATATTTCTTCAAGAACAGACTATCCTTTTCAAGGGATAGGCGATTCAGTTGTTCTTAGTTCTGATAAGTCCTTTCTAACTTTATGTATTTTCAATTAATTTATACTCATTGTGTTCTTTTTTTCCAACTATTATTTGTTGAATTTAGTATTCAAGGCCCTGTTGTTATATACATATCAGTTTTGTTATTGTTATGTGAAAGATTTCTAATAATCTTGAAGAAATATTCATTACTGATAATTATATTTGAAATGACCACCACTAATCCTTCTAGTTCTGCTGGACCTACTATTGACTGAGCTACGTACAGATTTTCATAGCCCATTGATCTTTCTGGTTTGCTAGAAAAGTTTAGTGGGGGTTTTGGCTTCTCGCATTGGCAAAAGAAGATGAAACTGTGGTTAACTGTTAAGGGCTTGTGGACAGTAATACAACATGATGCTCCTGTTGTTGATCCAGCTCAACCCACTACAGTTTCAGTTCATAACTTATGGGCTGAAAAGGATGGAGTAGCTAGGGTTGCTATTTTGCAGTTTTAAAGAATGCTCTATTTGATGTTTATTCATCAGAATCCTTCACATCCAAACTGTTGTGGGATAAGCTAGATCAGACACACAATACAGACTCTCAAGGTTTGGAGAAATATTCAGTGGCAAAATTTTTAATCTAGTGGATACAAAATCCATGACTGAACAAGTTTATGAATTTGAGCTATTAGTTCATGCTTTGAAGAAATTTGGCATGGATCTTCTTAAAAAGTTTTAGGTTATGTTAGTGATTGAAAAACTTCCTAAGTCTTGGGAAGAGTTTGCTCTATCTTTGAAAAGACAAAAATGAGAGATCATTTGGACTAACCTGATGTTGGACATAGGTGTACAGGAACAACACAAGTCCAAACAGGGACATGTGATGCCTGTTGATGTGTCTGGTCCAAGGGCAAATGTAATAACTGTTCGAAAAAGGAAATTAAAAAATCACAAAACTTTGGCTGTGAAAAAAATTGGAAAAAAAAAACAAGGCCAAGAAACTAAAGACAAACAAACCATGTTGGTCTTGTGGATAGGTTGGTCACTGGAGCAAAGACTGTACAAATAAGAAAGGGAAAAAGGCAGAGTTGGTAGACCAAGCCAATATGGTGCAAGGTCTTGAAACCAATGCAATTATGGTGTCTATGGCAAACATGGTTATTGGTGCAGCAACAACTTCTGAAACTGATAACACGTATGTTTCCTATGAGCCTACTTTACTAACCACTTATGAATCTCATGATTGGTTGATTGATACAGGAGTTAATGTGCACATTTGTGCTGATAAAACTCTCTTTGTATCTTATCAACAGTTTCATGGAAGTTCAATGAAGATGGGGAATGCAAGTGCTGCCAAAGTTCAAGGGATTGGAAATATGGACTTGAAGTTTACTTCAGGGCGTGTCCTATCCTTGACAAGGGTGCACCATGTTCCTTATATTCATAGGAACATTAATAGTGGCCCTAGTTTTAGGAAGGGCTTTGAACTTTCCTTTAAATGTAATAAAGTTATTATTACACATACTGGTGTATTTTTTGGCAAAGGGTTTTTATTTAATGGTTTATTTTTAGTTAAATGTGAGCATGTGAATTCTGCTATGGATAATGTTATTGTTTATCCTAATGTGAATTTTGTTGAATCATTGGAGTTATGGCATTCTCGTCTTGGTCATCTAAATTTTGGTTCACTTAAAATGATGATGAATTTAGATTTAATACCAAAACATACTATTGACAAGAAATCTAAGTGTCAAGCATGTGTTGAAGCTAAACTAACAAAGAAACCTTTTCATAATGTTGAAAGGGATTCTGAAGTGTTAGACTTAGTTCACATTGACATATGTGAGTTCAATGGTGTGTTGACCAAAGACTTAAAAAGATTCTTTATCACCTTTATATATGATAGTTATAGATACTATTATGTTTATTTAATTAAACATAAAGATGAAGCTCTAGAAAAGTTCATTATATTAAAAAATGAAGTTGAAACACAAACTGGTAAGAAACTTAAAAGATTGAGATCTAATAAATGAGGTGAGTATACATGAAATTCTTTTAGTGAATTTTGTTAAAACAATGACATTATTCATGAGGAAACTCCTCCTTATATTCCTGAGTCTAATTAATGGGGTGGCTGAACGAAAGAATATAACCTTTAAAGATATGATTCATAGTATGATTCTTAATTCTGGACTACCTAAATATATGTGGGGAGAGGTTTTGAATACTGCTTGTCATATTCTGAATAGAGTCTCTCTAAAACATATTAGAAAGAGTCCATATGAATTATGGAGAGGCAGAAGGACTAATTTAAAATATCTTCGTGTGTGTGGGTGCTTTGTAAAGGTACTTGTCCTAGAACACAAGAGGAAGAAATTAGGGCCTAAGACTGTTGATGCAATTTTTATTGGATATGTACAGGCCTCCTATGCTATGAGATTTTTTGTTACAAAATCTAAGATAGATGGCATTGTGGTTAATACTATTATTGAATTTCGTGATGCAACTTTCTTCTAGAAAGTGTTCCCTATGAAGGCTGGTATACCTCATAATATTTCTGAAAATGATCCAACTCCAACATCTAGTTCCATTTCAAATTATGTGGAAAAGATAACTAATGTGGGGGTACATCCTAGTAGCTCTAAATCTGATGAGTTAGAGGAACCTAAAAGGAGTAAGCGTGTTTTTCCAATGAGATGCCGAGAACTTGTAGAAGGGGGGTTGAATACAAGTTCTTTGAAATCTTTTCGAATTACTTGTTCTTTAAGAAATTAAAGTTTCTTGCGGAATATAAATAACAAGAACTCAAATCTATTTATAAACAATTGCTATATTGATTTCACAACTAATTACAAATCCTAACAATCACAACAACGTGATCATTAGCTTCTTTTCTATTCTGTATAGGAAAAGATACAAATCAATGAAAAACCTATACAGCTTCAACTTACAATTTTTCTCTCTATAAAACTTGTTACAGCTTCTCTCTACAAAAACTATATTTCTAGTTTTTTCCTCTTCTGAATCAATATTGATTCAGCTTCCTTATTCGAATCAAATGCAATCTTTCCTTTTTTATTAGGAAAAGATTTATGGTTAGTTTCCTTCCCAACTATATCTTCAATAATATCTTGCTTTATGTGGAAGACAATCCTTATTTAATTTGAACTCTGTATCTCTCAGGAAATAAATAACTTTTAGTCCCTGATGCTTCATCTTTAGTCTCTGATGACGTCATTACTAGTCTCCGGTGCTTTTAGTCCCCGATGTTTTAAGGCTTAGTCTCTGACGACGTAAGCCTTAGTCTCCGACAAACAATACTAGTCTCTGATAGAGAAAAAATTCTTTAGTCTCTGACAAGTTTTCCTAGTCTCTATAAGCCTTTTTGCAAACTCTAACGGATCAAATACTGTTAGGTTTTAGAACATTTGATGATGATTGTCTTTAGAATACTTAGAGTACAAATGTATAGAAAGTGTTAATTAGTAACATTGAAGTTTTGTAGCCAGTAGTTATCTCTTTGTTTGTAATTCATTTATTCTTTGTAAAGAGATACGATTATTGTTATTTGTAATTAACTGCTGGAATGGAGTATCGAAGCTTCAAGAAGTCAAGTTGTGTATTTGGTCTATTAAAGTTTGCAAAAAGGCTTATCGGAGACTAGAAGAATTGATCAGAGACTAAAATGGTTTAACTGTCAGAGACTAGTTTTTTTATCGGAGACTAAGAGCTTACGTCATCAGAGATTAAAGGAAAAGGAATCAGAGACTAAGCTGATGTCATCGGAGACTAAGCCTTAACGTATCAGAGACTAAATAACATTATCGGAGACTGCACAAGCTGACGTCATCAGAGACTAAAAGTCATCAGGGACTAAACGTACCAGGGACTAAAAGAGTCATCAGGGACTAATTGTACCAGAGGCTAAAAGATAAGTCAGGGACTAAAGCCGTCAGAAACTAAAAGAAGCATCAGAGACTAATTATGAATTAATCTCTGAAAGATATAGAGTTCGAATTGAAAAAGGAGTGTCTTCCACGTAAAGTTAAATGTTATTGAAGACGTAGCTGGTAAGGAAACTCACCAGATATCTTTACCTAATCAAAAAGGAAAGATTGTATTTGATTTGAATAAGGAAGCTGAATTTTATTCAGAATAGAAACTGAATTAATTATAATTTAGTAGATGTAGAAGCTGTAATTGTTTTTTACAGAGGATTGTAATTCGAAGCTGTATAGGTTTTCATTGTTTTGTATCTTTACTATACAGTTTAGAATTAGGAGAAGCTGACGATCAAATTGATTGTTAGAATTTGTAATCAGTTGTTTAATCAATAAAAGCAATTGTTTATAAATTGATTTGGTCTTGTTCTTTTTATTCCGCAAGAAAAATTTAGTTTCTTTAAGAACAAGTAATCGAAGAATTTTCAGAGAACTTGTATTCAACCCCCCCTTCTACAAGTTCTCGGCATCTCACTGGGAAAACAAATACACACTTTGACTTTCTGAAGCTTCGATACACCATTCCAGCAGTTACCTACAAATAAAAAATAAATGTATCTCTTTACAAATAATAAATGAATTACAAACAAAGAGATAACTACTGGCTACAAAACTTCAGTGTTACTAATTAACACTCTCTATACATTTGTATTCTAAGTAATCTAAAGACAAACATCATCAAATGTTCTAACACCTAACAAAGCGTGCTAAAGTTGTCAAGGACTTTGGAAATGATTTATCACTTACAATATTGAGGATGAACCTCAGGCTTTCCAACAGGCTATGAGCTCTATTCAGTCAAGGCATTGGAAAGGAGCTGTAAAAGTGAGATGGATTTTATTGTCTCAAATGGGATATGAGAATTGGTTGATTTCCCTACAGGTTGTACTATAATAGGATGTAAATGGATTTTTAAGAAAAAGTTAAAATCAGATGGATCAATAGATAAGTTTAAGGCCATATTGGTTGCTAAAGGGTTTAGGCAAAAAGAAGGTATTGACTTCTTTGACACTTATTCAACTGTTGCTAGAATGACTACAATTCTAGTACTTGTGACATTGGCTTCTATCCATGGTCTTCTGATATATTGGATGGATGTGAAGACTACTTATCTTCATGGTGGCCTTGAAGAAGATATATATATGGATCAACCTGAAGGATTTGTAGCTTCTAGTAATGAGAACAAAGTGTGTAAACTTGTTAAATCTCTCTATAAATTGAAACAAACACCTAAACAGTGGCATGAAAAATTTGACAAAATATTCTTGTCATTTGGCTTTATTGTAAATGAAAATGATAAATGTATATATATCAAAGTTAAAGGTGATCAAAGTATACTGTTATGCCTATATGTGGATCATATTATTTTGTTTGGAACCAACATAGAGATTATAAAAGAGATAAAATGTTTTTTGACAAGTAAATTTTAGATGAAAGATATGAGTGTAGCTAATATGATTTTAGACATCAAGTTGAGTCAGTCAGTAAGTGGAATAACCATGTCTCAATCTCATTATATAAAGAAATCTATTCTTGAGAAGTATGGTTATTCAAATTGTAGAATCTCTAGTATACCATATTATTCCAAAGTGGTCTTGTTCAAAAATGAAATAGGGGAACCTGTGTCTCAATTGAGGTACTCTCAAATTATTGGGAGTTTGCAGTATCTTGGTAACTGCACTAGGCCAAATATTTCATATGCTGTGTCTAGGTTAGCTAGATATACAAGTTGTCCAAACAAGTTTCATTGGAATGCTTTAGATATAGTTCTTAGATATCTTAAGGGTACCTCAACCCTTGGGTTGCATTATGCCAGATTTCCTGGTGTACTTGAGGGGTACAATGATGGAAACTAGATTGCTAAGAATTCTGGTCCTAATGGAATTACTGGATATATGTTCACTCTAGGGGGTGGAACAATATCCTGGAAGTCTTGTAAACAAACTTTGATTACTCGGTCTACTTTTTAGGCTGAGTTATGTGCATTGGATGCCACAAGGACAGAAGCTAAATGGTTACATGGACTGATGTCTGTGTTACCTATTGTTAGTAAGCCTTTTTCAGCAGTTTCCATTCATTGTGATAGTCAAACAACTATTGCTAAGATTGGTAGTTCAAAATTCAATATGAAAACCAAGAGACACATCTAAGTTAGACTTAAATCTATTAGGGGTTTACTATCTGAGAAGATCATTACTGTTGAGTTTATTGGTACTCAAGATAATATAGCAGATCCTCTGTGTTAGTGCAATATTAGCACAATCGTTTGTAGAGGGGGGGGGGGGGGGGGGTTGAATACAAACACCTGAAACTTTTCGCACTTAAAAACTTTATATGGCTTATTGAAAATAGTCGAACAACCAGAAAAACTATATGGAATGAACACACAGATTCAAGTTAAAATAGTTATATTATAACTCGAGGTTTTTCTGGAAATCTGTATAATCACAAATGTGATTTACAGCTACAAATTCTGTGAATAAAGTTCACAGCTTCTCACACTCACTAGCTTCTAATATTCTTTGAAATATCTCTCTCAAGATCTATTGCAAAGCTTCTCTCTAGTGTTTTGTGCTTCAGTGCTTGTTTGATCTGTTGGATGGATTCAATCAATCGTTTTTTTGTGTAATGAGAGCTCCGTTGCTTATATATTAATCAGTGGGTTGAAATCACGTTCTTGTGACGTGCTTCTCTTCTCAACTTAGCCGCAAGTATGTCACATCTAAACTTTATATGTCAGACTGCTACAAACTTTGTTGCTACTTTTCTTCCCCTGATCTGTGTGCATTTAATGCGTGAGAGTTCTCATTGGACCATTAACAAACTTCAAGAAATATCTTTCTAGTTAATATTTCTTGGTTCTGTAACACGTTACGTTGATTTCCGTGTAAGAACTGATGACGGATGTATGTTGTCACAACGATCCACTGACTCCTAGCCCTGACGGACTTTGATCAGTGCTTCTGGATCCCCTGATGGTTATTGACTGGATCAGGGCTTCGTCCTTCACTTGAGTTATACTCAGTGCTTCTTGACCCTGATGGTTATAGCTGACGACATACACTGATGGCTTCCACTGATGTCATGTTGGTCATTCTCCCTGACAGGTTACCCTGATGGGTTTGCCTGATACTGATATGTCCCGAAGTGTTTCACTGACGGATTGGTCTGCCCTCGTCATACCCTGACAGGTTCCCCCTGATGGGTTCCCCTGATGGGTTCCCCCTGATGGGTTCCCCTGATGGGTTCCCCCTGATGGGTTCCCCTGATGATACTTAATCAACGTAACTTTGATTTAGAACTTCTGATGTGCGGAATACTTCGTTTGCTTACAAGTAGCATCAGACATTCTCCTTCACTTTGTCAAGTCCTTTGAATGTTCCTGTTTTCTGACTTGTCTTGTGAAGTTTATTAACTATCCACTGATGAATAAACTTATCATCAGTGGATGCAAAACTTGTGCTGATCTTAAGGTTTATAAAATACCTCAAGTATTTACAGTTGCACAATTTATTACATAATCATCATCATCATTATTTTATCTCTAACAATCTCCCCCTATTTATGTTTATCAATTTGATAATCATAAATCCCTAGATGTACTGATGATGATGTCAAAGCCAATACTAAATACAATTTAAGAAAGAATAATGAATGAACTAATAAAAGAATTTCTGTACAAGTATTTTCCTATGTCTATTACAAAAAGAATGTTGTGTAGACTTCAGGATTTCCTGCTCCTTTTTGCTGAGACAAAGGGCAATGGTCGATTAGACTCAATTGGTTGAGTGTCACTCCCAAGGCCTTGTCTCCTTTGATCAGGATTTTGCTCAGGAATCCTTAGTCTTGTGTCTTCCCTGCCTGTCTCCAGTTGTTCCAGCTCCTTTTGTAGAAGTCTTCTGAAATTGACAATGTTGACATTGCTGCTTGATTTCAAGGCTTCAAGGACACTTTTTATTTCTGAAATGTTGGCTGCAGCAAGTTGTGACCAGTAGAAGGTAATGATCTCCCCCTTTTGCTTTTTGAAATGTACACCTATGGGGCTTGTGATCATTTTTGGATATTCTGTGAACCCTTTCACTGATGGCACATGCCTTGCTGCAGTGTTCCTATCATCAGCCTTGGTTTCTTCAATCTCCTTCAGCACTTTATGAGTCAGCAAGAATCTGAACTGGATGACATGTTCACTTTTATGATAAGCTATTTGATGTAGAACATTCATCGCTTCCTCCAGGTCGAGACCATCAATGTCATTTGTCTTGATGCTTTTCTCCTGCCCATCAGTGTGTTTGTAGAACAATCTCAGTGGACTTGGCAAAGTTGTGGGCAGGCTCCTTTCGTCATTGATGTCTCTCCTCAGCCTATCAATCAACCCCCTTAAGTCTCTGTTAGCCCGGGATGATTTAGAAATCACATTCAGGCACATCCCTAGCTGTTCAACATCCATTCTCCTAAACCAATCTGGTGTAACATTGAAATGGCTCCCATTTTTGTCTTCAATAGTAATGAGCTAATCCTTTTTGTTGTTGAACCTGACATCTATGTTTTTTACGGAGAACATAAATGTCAGGTTTTTAATCCTTTCTGTTCGTAGGAATTCAGCTAGTGTTGGTGGTCCAGATTTTTTGATTATAGGAGAAGGTGCTTGACTTGTTGCTGCAGACGACTTTGGTTTGGTGACATCAGGGTCTTCTTGTTTGTCCTGCTTTTTATCCCCTGATGCACCTTTAGGGATTTGATTCTTTTTAGGCTGAGGTTTCCTGGAGGTCCTGTCCCTGACACTCTTTTTCTTCTTTTCTGCTTCCTCCTATTCCTTTGCCATTTCCCTCTCTTCCTCTTCTTGTAGTTGCTGTGCATAGAGTGCACAGCTTCCACGGGCTTTTTGTCCTGGGGATAGACCAACTCCACTTTCCCATCGATTACAGCTTCAACAGGTTGTGGAAAGTGGGCTGTCTTCATGGCGTCTCCAAGCAGCTTAGGCCCTGATTGAGTGTGTGATTTCTTCTTTGAATCCTCAATCAGAATACCCTTGCCTTTGTCCTTGGTTTGTGGAGCAGGAACAGGAGTATCACATCCCCTGATGGTTTGCTTGACTGTCCAGCAACATCCCCTGACGCATGCTGGGTTGATTTCTCCCCCTTTTTGGCAGCATCATCAGTAGGAGTTGGGTGTAGGGATGTGACTTGAAGAATTTGTTGCAGAGTGCCAGCCATGGATTGTTGCAGAGTTGCCATGCTGGTTAGTTGTGAAGTGAGATCTGCAAGCTTGCGGTCAACAATGTCAGCCTGCTTCTTCATTCGGAGTAGAGTCTGGCTAGTGACTAGGGAATCCACAACTGTCTGTACATTTTGAAACTTTGAAGAAAAGTGTGTATACAAATTTTTGTTTTTTATGTCTATGGACTGACCAATCATGATCTGTGACTTTAACACTTTGATCAAGACTGGATCAGTGGTCCTAGCTAACTCCTGCTTTAATAACTGTACAGTATCCTCCATCTGATTCTGCTGAAAATACAAATCAACTCCGATGAACTGGGAAAAATCATCTTGTGGAGCATCAGCTTCATCACTTTCAGAAGTGGAAGTAATATTTACAGTATCATTATTTTCTCTCTGTTCTTTATTTACAAGGATCTCATCCTTATCTCTCTCATCCTCTCCTTTTTCTGTACCTTCTAAGGTAGCACTCATATCCTCTCCTTTTTCATTGCCTACTAAGGCAGTACTCTCTTCCTCTCCTTTTGCCAAAGTCCTCTCAGGGGATTGACTTTGCCTCTCTGCACTAAGTATTTTCTCATTCTCACTCAAAATTGTCCTAGAGGGGCTCCTATGGGCTTGGAAATCATCAACGGTGACCAGTTCAAGTGAAGTATTTACAGTTTCTGGTTCAACAGTTGTGATAGGAGAAGGATTGGAAAAAGAATGTGTATGTACAATTGGAGAAGTATATGTTTCTGTATAGGATGTATATACAATTGGGGGTACATAAATTGTTATTGCAATAGTATGTACAGTGGTATTTATGTCCCCTGCCTGATCACTAGTATTTGTATTAATTAAAAATGAGTCAGCCATTTGAGTGTGGTGACTTTTAAACACTGTGTCAGAGAGTGTTGGCTCCTCCACGAAATGAGAATGTGGAGAATCTGATTGTATGACACTTAAAGTTTGTGTCATTATATCTGAAGAAATTTGAGGAACAGAGAAAGAAAGAAGTTGTGTAGATGGGAGTGTTGGCTGAATCACTGAATGAGGAGGTGATTCATCAAAAGAAGTGTGTGCCCTCACTGTGTCATTTATCTGCAAGTGGCTCTCAGAGACCCTGATGGTAGGTTCATCAGTGTCTATGGTTACTGTATGTGCCTCACTCAACTGTGTCCCTGGTTGAGGACTATTTTCAATATCTAATCCCTTTTGAGAGGAATTAGATAGAAATATGTTTAATTCCTTATCAAAGGCTGTATCTTGTTGAGAGGATACGCCCCGGTCAGGCTGTTGGGTTTCACTCATGGCTCCCGTCTTCTTCTTCAATCTTCTCCTATAGCCAAGCACTCTCACTCCTTGCTCCCCCTCAATTGATGTGGTAACTTCACTGGCTTTTCTTTTAATCCCAACAGTCTTTTGGGAGACTGTGGGTTGGTGTTTTCCCAGTGAGATGGCCTAGAACTTGTAGAAGGGGGGGTTGAATACAAGTTCTTACAACTTTTTCCGAATTCCTGTTCTTTAAGAAATTAACTTTCTGCGGAATATAAAGAACAAGATCAAAACTTTATAAACAATTGTTTTTATCAAGTTAACAATTGATTACAAGTTTTCTAACAATCAAAAACAAGCTTTGATCGTCAGCTTCTATTCTGTATATTTAGAGATAATACAACCCTTTCAATTCTCTATGCTATACAGACACACACTTTTTTTCGAATTACAATTCTGTAATTTATAATTACAGCTTCTAAAACTAAGTTTACAAAAAACCTAGCTTCCTAATTCAAATCAAATACAATCTTTCCAATTGAAAGATTTCTAACAAGTTTCCTTGTCAGCTACGTCTTCAATAAAGTCTACGTGTACATGGAAGACTTTCCTTCTTTGATTTGAACTCTAACTCCATCAGCGATTAAGTCCTCGACTAATCTCCGATAGCTTCTTTAATTAGTCTCTGATCACTTCGAGTAATCTCCGATGCTTTAATAAATTAATCTCTGATCACCTCGAGTAATCTCCGATGCTCTGGCTTTAGTCTCTGGTGACGTCAGCTTTTAATCTCCGAAGTATTGTGTTATTCTCTGATGACGTCAGCTTTAATCTCTGACTCTTTAATTACAATCTCCGATGACGTAAGCTTTAATCTCCGATGACCAATCCTTCAATCTCCTATAAACAAATCTTTAATCTCCGATGAAGGATTTCTTCAATCTCCGATGGGCAAAGTCCAATCTCTGATGAACAAAACTTTAATCTCTGATGGACTTTTTTTCCCTTAATCTCCGACAAGCCAAATTTAATCTCCGAAAGACTAATTAACTTAAAACAACTTGTTGAACAGACTCAACAAGTATTCCAGCAGTACATACAAGAAAAATGAATCTATCTCTTTATTAAAATGACTAAATTACAACCAAGAGATACTACTGCTAGCTACAAAACTAAAGTGTTACAAACCAACACTTTTCTATACATTTGTATTCCTAAGTATTCTAAAGACAATCATCATCAAATGTTAATAAAACCTAACAGTTGGGCTATTGAGAGTGATTGTGAAGAAATTGGTTGTTCTACTTGGGTAGGCAGAGAGGTGGTTGTTTTCTCTGCCATTGTAGATGAAGGTGAAGAATGTACAGTGTTAGAAGTGGAAGATGTAGAATTTACTACCTGTATCATATGCGTTGGGAGAGCAAATGATTCAGTTGTATAAGATTTCTTCATTATTTCTGCAAACAATTTCTTTGTTTGCTTGTATGTCTGTACAGGTATATCATTCTCAAAAGAAAGATTAGTAATTTGATCTTTAATAATCATAAACAAAATTCTAGAATAGTATACTTCAGTTTTCCTATTATTTACATTACCTAATTTATTTACAAGATCATCAAAAATAATTTTACCTATATTTATATTTACATTTTTGATCATTGCATATGCTATTTTCAAAGTTAAAGAGGTAATAACCTCAAAGTTAGAACACTTACCTGAGAACACCTTGGTGATTGTATCAAACAGGTAGGAGATCTCCCGTTTGACATTCACCCTTTTGAGATCTTTGAACTTTAACACTGCGTTGGGAGCAACATTATAGCCCAGTTCTCTCAAGAAATCCAGTAGGTCAGCATCACTTAGAGCATTCACCAGATCTTGAGTAGGTAACCCCAAAACAGAGTTAAGTCTAGAAGGAGTTATTTTTCCTTTCTCAGACGAAACCTTGAATGAGATACCCTTGACCACATCTGGCTTGGTGGTGGAGTACATAAATTTAGCACTAGTCCACAGTTGTGACAGTGCTTCTCCCGGCATTTCTTCATCGGTAAAGATGGCTTTGCTATACTCAGATTTGAGCAGATAGTTCATCATAGGTTTAAAGCAATCACTTACCTCATCAATGCCCGAGAAGCCCACAAAATTTGTGGATGGGACTGTCAAGTTCCTCTGTATTTGTTGACGTGCCATGGATGCTTTGAAGATTTGAGATTTTAGGGTTTCTATAAAGTCGAGAGAAAAAGAACTCTAGCAAGTATCAGGTTTAGATTAAGTGTTTGAGAGTTTCAAAAGGTATGAGAGATAACATATTAATACCCGCTAAAAGATGTTTGAAAACTTTCACTTAAACACGCTATCAGGGTGTTAGTTCAGTTTCTGTGATGACACGTCATCAGTGAGAGAAGAATTCAATAATGAGTTGTCATCACTTAACTGGCCTCGAAACCCGATGCAAAATAAATTTAAACTTACCCTGATGATTCACTGTATGTACATACCCTGACCCTGATGCACAAGCCGGACAACCTGATCCTGATGAACGAGTTGAGTACCCTGATC
>CM025781.1:11713257-11732494 GCA_014636745.2 Centella asiatica | reverse complement strand
TCCCCCTGATGGGTTCCCCCTGATGGGTTCCCCCTGATGGGTTCCCCTGATGATACTTAATCAACGTAACTTTGATTTAGAACTTCTGATGTGCGGAATACTTCGTTTGCTTACAAGTAGCATCAGACATTCTCCTTCACTTTGTCAAGTCCTTTGAATGTTCCTGTTTTCTGACTTGTCTTGTGAAGTTTATTAACTATCCACTGATGAATAAACTTATCATCAGTGGATGCAAAACTTGTGCTGATCTTAAGGTTTATAAAATACCTCAAGTATTTACAGTTGCACAATTTATTACATAATCATCATCATCATTATTTTATCTCTAACACTCTGACTAAAGGACTTGAGCATTTTGTTGTCCTTAAGTCTAGGTTGGGAATGAGACTTGTAACCCAATGTAATTCATCTAGGATGAGAACCAACTATATTTGAGAGGAGATCCCTTGAAGTGTATTCAATGTGGTAAAAACAAGTTGTTTTCCCAGTGAGATGCCGAGAACTTGTAGAAGGGGGGGGGGGGGGGGGGGTTGAATACAAGTTTTTTGAATACTTTTTGAATTACTTGTTCTTTAAGAAATTAAATTTTCTTGCGGAATATAAAGAACAAGAACTCAAATCAATTTATAAACAATTGCTATATTGATTTCACAACTGATTACAAATTCTAACAATCATAATAAATATGATCATTAGCTTCTTTTCTATTTTGTATAGGAAAATATACAAACTATGAAAAACCTTTACAGCTTCAAATTGCAACAACTCTCTATAAACCTAATTACAGTTTCTCTTAAAACTGAATTCACAGTTTTCTTATTCTAAATCAATATTGATTCAGCTTTCTTATTCGAATCAAACACAATCTTTCCTTTTTGATTAGGAAAAGATTTCTGGTTAGTTTCCTTACCAGCTACGTCTTCAATAATATCTTGAACTACGTGGAAGACATTCCTTTTTAATTTGAACTCTGTATCTCTCAGTAAATAAATCACGATTAGTCCCTGATGCTTCATCTTTAGTCTCTGGTGACGTCATCACTAGTCTCTGGTGCTTTTAGTCCCTGATGACGTCAGATTGTGTAGTCTCCGATGATGTCAACTTAGTCTCTGATGCTTTTAACTTTAGTCTTCGATGACGTAAGCTTTGGTCTCCGACTCCTTTAGACTTAGTCTCTGGTGACGTAAGCCTTAGTCTCTGATAGACAAAACTAGTTTCTGATAGATAAAAAATCCTTAGTCTCTGACAAGTTTTCCTAGTCTCCGATAAGCCTTTTTGCAAACTCTAACGAATCAAATACACATTTCGACTTGTTGAAGCTTTGATACTCCATTCCAGCAGTTACTTACAAATAAAGAATAATCATATCTCTTTACAAAGAATGAATGAATTACAAACAAAGAGATAACTACTGGCTACAAAACCTCAGTGTTACTAATTAATACTTTCTATACATTTGTACTCTAAGTAATCTAAAGACAATCATCATCAAATGTTCTAAAACCTAACACAAGTCGTAATGGTGGATTAGTTGTACCTTAACATTTAATTTGATACTCTAAGTATTTGAAGTCTATTCCCTGTAAACTTGTAAGGTACTTTTACTGCAAGTCGAGCAAGAGTTTAAAGAGCTGTGAATGGGGTCAAGTCTTTTAGATGAGATTGGAGCAGTACATCTTTGGAGATGCTCAGTTAAGTGAATGTAATTGTGTGGTCACAATTAGAGGAAATGGTTATTCCTTAAAACATTCAACCAACATGATCTGAGACAGGACCATTAATGTCTCAAACCTATAGATTATTACTATAACATATAGCATGCAGTCATTTATTGAACATAGTCACACAAAACAAATAGAGATTCAAGGTGAAACATTCCATCTAGATCTAGTGTCTATTGAAATAGGGGACTCATGAGGGATTCAAGGTGAAACATTCCTCTTCTTTGAAAACATATGTTATGTTAAATCCTGTAAGCATTTTTACTATGAATTTATGAGGGATTGTTAAAAAATGGAAACTTTAGAATCTATGTTAATGAGGATTCTAGTGGTGTTTTTACTTAAATCAAACATATGTAACTATTCATGGATCTAAGACATTTTCTGAGTGAAATCCATAGATAAATGGGTATGAGATTACTTCCTGAAAATTTGGACTGCATGTATGTGTTACATTGCAGCGCATGTTTATCCACTGATGGAGTTATCTATTGTAATGTTCTTTAAGAAGGTGTAATGAATCACTGATATAGTCTTAGTGTGATGGTATTGAACTGATATAAGGTTAGTCTCTGATAAAATTATCCACTGATGACAATTGGTCAATAGTGGCTAATTTGCCTATCAGAGACTATGGGCGTCAGGGGATGATATATCTGTCGGAGACTATGGGCGTCAGGGGATGTTATACTTGTCGGATACTATGGGCATCGGATGATATTGTACCATCAGGGACTATAGTCATTAGGGGTTGTAATGCCCATCAAGGACTATGGTCAAGTACTGAGTTTTACCCATGAGGGAGTTATTTACTCATCAAGGAATAAACTGCATCAACCATTAGGGGATAGTTGTCCGTTAGGGGATAGACTGCCTCGACATTAGGGGATAGACTACCTCGGCCATCAGGGGATAAATTGTCTCGGCCATTAGGGGATGTTTGTCGTCAGTGAATGTCTCGTTAGGAGATAATTTCTGACTTAATGATGTAAAGTTTTCCATGAAAGTTTATTTCAAAGTACAACATGGTTCAAATTAATCTTAAGTGTTATTATCATTTAGGATAATAACTAAGTACTTTAATTTGTTTTTAGTTGTGTGATATCCAAATATGTAACTGCCCAATAATTGCACATTGTGGGAAAATGTTACATGGAGTGAATTGAGGGAACGTTACTAAAGCTGTTGGCTTTAGAAATGTTCTATAATATTCAAAAATCTTGTATGCTGAAGTACACAAATTGAAAAGTATCTGAAAATATACAAGTGATTTCACAACTCACAAATTCTAACTTAGTAATTGTTGGATTTCAGGTGAACTGAGGTTATAGTCGCTGCCCACTAATTTGGATTGCACCATTTCTGTGTTTTTGTCATTTTATTCTGGAAGGAAATTCATAGCATCTCATTGCAACGTGAGTGAAGTGAATATTTCTTCAAGAATAACTTATCATTTTCAAGGGATAAGCGACTCAGCTGTTCTTAGTTCTAATAAGTCATTTCTAACTTTATGTATTTTTAATTAATTTATACTCATTGTGTTGTTTTTTTTTTCAACTGTGATTTGTTTGAATTTAGTATTCAAGACCCTGTTGTTATATACATATCAGTTTTGTTATAGCTTTGGGAAAGATTTCTAACACAGTTGACCTCACTGCCTCCTCTCAAAAAGTGAGGAAAGTGAGGAGAGTTTCAGGCTAATAAAAAACCTGTAAGGTAGTAGATGAGTATGTGATAGTAGAGAGAAAGTTCCATCGGAACAATTATTTATTTTAAGGAGACCCCGTTTCTATTTTTTTTTTCAAAAAAAAAAAAAATGAAAAAAGGTGGGGTGTGATAGCATTTCTCTTTTGCATTTCCATGGAGTTTTGAAAAATCCAAACATGTCAAAGATAGATAGAGAGGTAGGAATTTATCGAATGAACATTAGCATCCTATGTAACACAAAAAAATAATAATCATCCCATTCTATAATAATTGCGTTATATGAAAGAAGAAAATAAAAGTTATATGAAAGAAGAAAATAAGAAAATAAAATTAATTTATAATTTAAAAATTGATTAGAGAAAAATACAGTTTAGTACTTCCTGAGTCAAAATATTCCAGTCTAGTTAAACAAACATGTGTTGCAACACAAATATGATAAAAATTTAAAAATTCTACCATGGGTAAGTACAGTATAAACAGGCTTTGTATGAGGGAAATTTGCGCAAGCAAAAGAGTTTCTCATGAAAATGGATGCATGCCAGATTCTGTTACTTATAATGTCATTGTCCAAGGACTTTGGAACTTGATTCGATGACTTTTTCTCTCCTGTTGGATGTATTACCATCTGAAGGAGAAGATTCCCATTTGCACAATAAGATTCTGAAGTTTGTTCCCAAGGATAGGAGTTACAAATAGTATCTGTAGTTGTACATGAGTTTGTCTTTTGAACATCAAAATATAAGCCAGTATGATACACTTGAATCAAGAAATGGACTCCCAAGCAGTCAGTATTCTTATTGAATCTAAAAATTGTTGTTGGAACATTGATCAGGTCAATCGTCTTAGAGCGTAAATTGGTTGTGTATATATATATATATATATATACCCCTTTATTTTTCAACTGCAACGTAGATAACTCTTATTGGTCTTTCTCCTCACTTGACTAAAGTTTTGCCACCAGAGAAGATCATTAAATAACTTAAAATGGATTTCCAACTTAAATTGTTGTTGGAACATTCCATGCGATAACTTTAGATGGCCACACTTTTGAAAGTTGTATCTCCTACATAGTTTCTCTGTTTTACACTCGGATTGTTCTTGGCTATTTTATATGCTCATTGGTGGTTTTTACACACTCCGAGTGTTCTTGGCTATTTTATCTACTCTTACCTGGTGTTTACTTTGTTCTTTTATTTCTCTTTGTATTTTATCCGACTCGACCCAACCTCGCTCTTCTAACTTTCTAAGCTTGTATCCTCTACTTATCACTTTGTCGCTTTGCTTGTATTATAGCTTTGTTTATTTCGACTTAAATTTATGAGATTTTAGATTTTGATAGTGTAAACTATATCGATAAAATCTAGAATCTCATAATTTTAAGCTGAAATAAATGAGTACTATCTTCTTTCATATTTCGGTCTCTTTTGCTTGTAATCTTTGTCAACTTCATGGTTCCTAGGTGGCTCACACACATAGACGAAACCTAACTTTACACGGAGTATTAATATAGTCCTTATCAAAAAATTGAGCAAAATGAATATACAACTTGATAGCTAGTTGTACATTATTTTTTTACTAACCATTGTCAATATTCTTGTTAATTTTTACTCTTGATATTTTTTGCCAACTAATTATAGAAAAAATATAGATGTAGGTTTAATTATTAAGGCCCTTATAGATTTTCGGTTTTTTTTTTTGGTTCATTAAGTCAATATAATTATATATAGCTACTTGTACATTTGCAATTATTTTGATCAATACAATGTTCAGTTTTATGAAGTACTTAGAATAAAGTGCATATTACAAAATTGGGTTAATGATATACAAGTTCTCTAAGTGTCACAAAAATGCACGTTTTCTCCCCGATCAAAAATTTGACGCAAGTATTGCAAACTTGAAGTAAGTCTCTTATTTCAGAAGTTGTCATTCTTGTTAATACATGTGTGAATGGGAGGTGTAACCATTTAATATTTCGAAAAGTTAGGGCCCTTAGATTGTATTAGCATGTTCATTCCAGATAGTTGATACACCTTAGTTTTCCTGTATTTTATTTAGAAAAGGACAGGGTGTTGAGTCACATAAAAAAGTGAGTGTATATGTGACACTTGTCCAAGAATAAACTTTAAAGAAAAGTTACCTATCTAGTACATGGATTAGCGACCACGAGTTGTAAATTATGTGTAAAGTTATGGTCAAGATTTCGATGTTACTAGGGTCGTAAATGAATCGAACCCTAGCTATTTTCATTCTTATTGAACTCGAGCCGAACCTGAACACTAATTATCGAACTCAAACATATTCAAATGAGAAAATTAAATCACTTGTTAGAGTTCAATTCGGTTAATGTTCGCGAATGGTTCACAAATTATTTGCGAACATCTTCAAGTTCGTGAACATATCTCGAACCTCTCGAATTCGACGAACAACAAATTGTTCGCGAATACAAAAGTTTTCACAAACATAAAATTGTTTACATGACTTTGACTCATGTAGATAAATTTTTTTCTTTTTTATCAACAAAATCCCTCCAACAATTAACACAACTCCCATACTTCTCTCACGTAATTCTCACTCATAGGACATCCGCAATGGTGACCTGAAATGCGTAGATCATGGAGGCCAAATTAGCTCTCTCTCATCTGCATTCTCGTAACCACATCCCACAGCCCAATTCCAATTTTCTCTGTCAAATGGTGACCTCTTATGTAGTAATCTCAAGGTCTATCTTTTGTGGACTCAACATTTAACTAACTCAACTTTTCTCTATCTTTCCACCCAATTTTCATTCTACTACTTTTTATATTCAATTTATATTTAACAAGATCATTAAGAGCAAAAACCCCCTAAGATTAACTTTAAAAAAATTATCTAAGATCATCTTAATTATAATATATTTTAATAATTTAATTGATGATTCAGTTGTACAGATAAAATTAGAGTACAAAAATAAGCTATTTTATAAAATTTTATTAAATTTGAAGTTGTGAAAAGTTTCTATCTGATAGAGTAAATTAAATATATTTTTCGATGGTATAGATTTTTCACTTTGTTGAATTTATAAAACATATTATAGTTATCATGAAATTATGTGAAAATTTGTATGCTTTAATAATTTCTCCACTTTTTAAATCCGTACGGTTGAATCGTTGGTTAAATTATCAAAATATGTTAAAATACGAAGTGATCTTAGATAAATCTCCTAAGGCCAATCTTAGGAACTTTTTACTCTATTTTTAACTACAAATATATAAACATATTTAATAATCAATTGCATATATTATTAATTTTTTTAATAAATGAAGGGTTAATTTCTTTGTGCATTTTTTTTATTTTAATTAAAAAATTAGCACCTTGAAATAGTCTTTGTTAAATTTAATAATAAAATTTGCTTATTTTGAAATAACGTAATATTTTCTGTTATAATGATGCAATTTGTATAAATTGCATTAAAATTATACGTAACGAATTAAAACTATACATAATGAATTAAAATTCAATATATTAGTAGATATTGAAATGAGAATTTAAAGATAAAAAAAATTCTGAAATTTGTGAGAAATTATATCAGTATTGATTTCTATGCATAGAACTTAAAAATAATATATTTTATATAAATAAAGAAGAAATTAAATAGAGAGTCAAATATTATGATCCTCAAACAAAATTATTGGAAAGAAAAAACTTGAACGGGTGCAACAGCTAAATCACTTGTGCCTTGCGCATGACCCACCCATAGTCCCTTGTCTTGACCTCGAGACTCAAGAATTATCTGAGTTAACCACAACTTCACTTGTGTACATAATAAAGCAACACAAAATGTATAATATAACTATATATAAAAAAAAACCCTTCAAACTCAGATTGTTCGCGAACGGAACTAGAACTTGTCAAATCTATCCGAACTTGAGAAGTTCACAAATTAACTTTGTCGAACCAAACTAGGGTGATTGCGAATGTGTTTGATAAACAATCAAATCTCAAACGTTGATCGAACTCGAGTTTGATAATCGAGTTGAACCAAACCTAACATGTTCAGCGATAGTTCGGTTAACTTATTGCTCTAGATCTGACATTGAATGTGAATTTTAGTCACGACTGTTATTGTCGTTAACTGTACCAAATTATAACAATAAATTTATATATATATATATATATATATATATATATATATATATATATATATCTAATATCCTAAAAAAAATATGTCATTAAGTTAAAATTTATTTATGTACGTGATTAAAAATGGTTAGTTTTGAATTTTATTATTTTATATTTTAGATATGAGATGATATTTGAGTGAATAATTATTTCTTACTGAAAGATTTTTAATCATCACATTCTCCATTTTGATCATCTATTTAGAAACAAAGAAAAAATTCACTTTCATCTAATAATTTGAAACATAAGGATTATATGAATATAACTTTCACATTGTTACATTCTCTTTCTGTTATAGTTCACAAAATTTTGAATTTTCATATATTGTGCACAAAAAAGTACTTGCACGTATTTTACATTTTTACACCAATAAAAAAGAAATAATATATAGTATTCCCTCCATTTTTCAGAGTTTAGTTCGTAGTTTTTCTCACATTCCGATGAGAGGTCAAAGTAATTTTTCCTACATTACCTTTTTCATATTATAAGGAAATATGAGCATATATACTTTTTATGTAAATTAAATAAGGGCAACCTTGACATAACATCAATAAATTGGATGTTATTATGATTATCCATGGTTGATTTTGGTATGTGTGAATTGAGGTAAAAAAGTAACCGAAAAAAATGGAGGGAATAATAAAAAAATAGAAATAAGAAAAAAAAAAGTAATAAACCAAAAATAAAAAATAAAGAAAAACTTGGGGATCAAGTCCAGTGCCATAGATAAACCCGGTAACAAAGGCACCCCAGTGCACTGCACCAATAATGGTCCAGTCTTTCTATAACCAACCAAACAACAGGTGACAATTATTAAAAGAAAATTGTGACATTTTAAATTATGAAACAATTCAATGTATATGTAGATAAGGACCGATCATTGAAAAAGATTGCAACAAAAGTGTGAATTTTTCTGTTGTACGCATGAAACGACAATAGTTGCATGCGTGAAACGACAATAGTTGCATGCGTATTTGTAGTTGTGTATTTCAAAAAAGTACGTCAATTTTGGTCAATAAAATTATGTTAAAGTATCTCTCTTTTTTTTTTTTTTTATAATCAAATTTCATAGCTTCATTAAAGTTTTAGAGTTATGGCAATAAAAACTTTTACACTCCTGAAGATTTGTTTGAAGCCATGGGTCGGAAATTTTTTAGAGATGCAAATGATTTTTTTTACCCTTTAGTTCCTAATAAGCATTACTTGGACAGCTCGATTAGTACAACGCAAAGAGAGTGGACATATAGATTTCAGGCGCTTGTGGCAACTGTTGATAATTGTAGGGTTTACAGTCTACGTATGCCCCGTCAACATGTGGTGACAATGCTGCGAAACACACGACAAGAGTTGGAGAGGGTATTATTTTGCATTCAGGAGGAACTGAACCGACTCAACATGTGTCGGTGAAGGTATTGGCTTAGATGTGATGTTGATGAATATGTTTCTATGGGAGACCACGCTTAAGCAGAGATATATCGAAAATGGAATGAGGGAGAGAGGAACTTCGTTCCGATGTGGAGATATCCGACGATGAATAGTAATGATCTTAGAGTCTTTTCTCTCATCATGTGTGTTTATCGTTTAATATTATCCCATGTATCTGTATTTTATTTTCATTAACTGATTATGTTATGTTATTTTGAATTAATAAGGGTTGTTGTCACAACAAAGAACATGTCATTATTTAAAAACATTGATTTTCATTAAATTCATTCATACGATAGATAACTCCGCACTCAAATAGCCCATAAAGAGAGTCGATAACTTCGATCTTCATCTGACATATAAGAATCAGAACGATATTTCTCATTTTGCATGAGGTTTTCAGTTTCTTCATTGGTTAATTCTCATCCATTTGCCTCCACCACATCCCGTGCCAACTGCCAAAGATAGTATCGAGACCTCCGTAGTAACATCTTGTTGTTTTCACGCATAATTAATTTAACAGCCACTTCAGTCTTGTGCTCAAAATTGTCGCGAGATATACCTGAATGTTCTATTGTTAAAGACCGTCAGCGAGGTAGAGCAACACCCATTGATCTCAACTCATCTCTTAGCCTCTTAGATTCCTCCACCTGATGAGCCCATTTGCGTCTTAAGCCTGCAAAGTACTCTCGATTATCCGAATATTTTAGATGCCTATATTTATCACATCTTTCAACAAGCAACCACCTTGATGGGATGTATGATGGATGTATTTGATAATTTGATGTGTATATTATAGTGACATAGTGATTTCAATGTGAAACTATTCTTGTTGTTAAGGCTATTTATAGAACAATTTATTAATGAATACATACAAGACGGAGTTTATGAAATCATGTAATATGTAAGTGTTCAGTCATTTCAAAAAATGTTAGATGTCAGAATCGTGTTTTTCAAAGTCCCAAAGACTTTCAAAATTATTAAGGCGTGACAGCCATTATGAAAGAGGCATGCACGAGTAGTCATATCAAAGATAATACAGACAGGTGCTATATTAAAGTCAATTTAAAAATATTCAACTTTTGTCATTGAATACTGAAGGTGTTTTCAGCTCTCATCCTTCGGTTTGTGAACGGGATAAGCCATTTGAGCAAATATCTGCTGAAAAGTTTATGTTAATGTGAGGTTGCTTCAATAAGACTTGTTTGAATTTATAAGAGTATCAAAGCTATCAGAAGCCTTAGCTTCAACTTGTGTTGTCACCATCAAATACAAAATGTATTGGGTATTTTTTTTAATTCTATTTGGAATTGAAAATATTTAATGATTAACCCTTATTTTTGGATTTTATAAGGAGATAAAAAATATGAATCCTAAATTAGATTTGTTTTACGATAGATGGTTTTACCTATAAATAAGGTTGATTTGTAGGCTTATAAATATATACAAATAATCAGATATTTAGAGAGAGATTTTTAGGAGAGAGCAATCACCATAAAATCAAAAAAAGAGTGAAATTTGAAGCTTTCTATAAGCATGATGCAGCGATCTTAATTTTGCGATCTTAATTTTGCGTTTTCCGGAGTTTGGACAGTTGAATCATTCTGATTTTTGGACAACAGCTTCGTAACGTCTGGTTTTTGATTCTGAACAGTGGAGATCATTTTTCGATGTTCAGAAGTGTGCTTTTTTGGGGTACACACAAGCTGCCTGTTTTAGGTGATATTCTTTGATTTTGTTTATTTTTTTATTCCATATTTCTTGACGTTTATTCCAAGAAAGTGTGAAAATATATTATGAGTTTGTGTGCCTCTAGTTTAACCAGGAAAGACGGTGTATTACCTAATTATTTCTGATAGTGGAATTTTTGGATAGACTACGGTCTCGTAGTTTTTACTCCTCATCTTTGGGGGGTTTTCCACGTATAATTCTTTTGTATCTTGTGGCTTGTGCTTTACAAGTTTATCGTTTTAATCCTTTTCTACTTAATTGTTTTCTCAAAGGTTTACAAGTTTATTGTTTTATTCCTTTTCTACTTAATTATTATTCCACTGTGGTCAGTTTTTTCCAACATAGTGGCGTCAGAGCTTTTGGTTATTATTTAGTATTCAACTTGTGAATGATGAAAACAAATACAAGTAGAATGGTTAATCTGAATGGTTCCAATTAATATGTCTAGAAAGGCAAGAAGGAAGACCTTTATGTGAAGGACTATTATCTACATGTGTTTGCAACTGAAAAACCCGCAGATAAAACTTAGACACAATGGAATATTCTGCATCGACAGGTTTGTGGGTACATTAGGCAATGGGCAAATGATAAAGTTTTGAACCATATCAGTGGGGAGACACATGCACGCACTTTGTGGAATAAGCTCGAGCAATTGTATGCTTGAAAGACAGGTAACAATAAATTGTTTCTGATTAAATAGTTGATGTGCTTGAAGTACCAGGACGAAACTCCCATGACGGATCACTTGAATTCATTCTAAAGAATTATGAATTATCTTGCTTGAATGAATATCAAATTTGAAGATGAGGTGCAGGGATTATGCGTGAGAAATCGAAAATTCAACTAAAATGTACGAGCATTAAATTCGTTATTTATGAAATTTTCGTTCATTTTCAATAACTGATAGATTTTACGATTAAGTATACGTACAAATCGATGCGCGCACGGCCATAAACGACATATCGTAACGAACATGACATTTTAATATTTACGAGATGCTAATCATGAGAAAAATATCAGACATATTTCTATCTCACCTATGCAGATAAAATTTTCGGTTTATGCATTAAATCAACGCATAACCATTTAAAATTATAATTAGCGAATAAAAAATTAAATTTAAACACTAATTAATCCCAATTTCAACATTTTCTCAAAATGGTAAAACAAGGAGGTATTTTCCAATCCAAGGGAAAATTTTTTCAATCCAAGTAAAATTTTCAAAAATTAATACAATGGCCAAGAATGATTTACAAGTTATATATATAAATACATCATATTGACTAAACTTTAGCCTCCATTTCAGTCAAACCTCTTCAGAAAATTCACTAAACAAGAATTTAAATTCAGATTTTGAGCATTTAATGAAGTTTGGGGCATTTATTTCATTATAGGTTTAAAGAGGTATACACACTGCTCTTTTATTTTTACATTTATGTTTGTACCATTGTGTAGATAATAATTTTTAGTATCATTTTCATATATAACACATGTCTATAGCATTTATGGTTTGTGAGTTATTAATTTTTAAATTTTAATCAAAAAATAAATAAAACTTCAAGAAATAATTTAAAACCGTAAGAACCCTAACTTTTTTCGACGAATTTTCTGGCAAGATGCTTGGGTATTTGCTCAAATTGATTTTATAACTTTGTTCCTGCTACTAAGAGCTTCATTTTGCCTCAAGAAATTTAAGAAATCAGCAACATATGCACTTGTTCTTGTTTGGCCGAAAGTTTAAAAAATATCCGAATGATTTTCTAGATTTTTCTTGCGATTTAGTTGATAAAATTTGAAATTTATGGCATGTATAAGTTTCTACAAGTCCTCAGAATCATTTTCATGCATGAATCGACGAAATTGACATCAGGAAGGCCATGAACGGTAAGAGCCGAAGCTCTCATCGTCGTCTATGGCAGCCTCACCTCCGGTGATCTCGAACTCCCGCTTTAATGGTTTTTAGGTGATGACATGACGTCTAGGGGGGGTATTCCATTATGGGAACCGTCATGACAATGTCGTTACCCCCTTTCCATGCGCGCGCGTGTGTGTTTCGGGCTGGACAGTGGCCGTGGCTGGCCGTCCGACAGTGATGGCGCCGGCGGCAGCCGCTGCTGCTCAAAACCCTAACAGACTGAAGGAGAAAAAGATAGGTTGGTCTGTGACATGGTCCGTTATCCAGTTCAACCCATTTCTGACCCGATCTGACCTAGTCCAATTTACTTTTTTTAATTTTTAGCCTAATCCAAATTTAAAAATAAAATAAAATAAAACACCTATGCATTTTAAATTGTTCACTAAATGACATTGAATAATTATTTGGACATGTAAATAAACTTTTTACATGATTAAAATTTTTATGATTTAGAAATAAAATTAATTTATGATGTTAGAGCCTCTTAATTACCACAATGAAGTGACGAGTTATTAATTCATAAATGATTATTATTTAATTAAAACTATTAAATAATAATTAAGAAATACACTCTAAAATTTTATTAAATGATTAGATAAATCATTTAAGCTAAGATTAATCAAGAAATAATTCTTGATTTAATTAAATTGAGGAATCAAGACCAATCATTATTTAATTAAAACAATTAAATAATAATTAATGAATAAATTCTACATGGTTATTAAATGATCAATGAATCATTTAATTCAAAAGTAATTAAGAAGTAAATACTTAATTGATCAATAATTATTATTTAATTAAAGAAATTAAATAATAATTTAAGAACAAATGTTTAATAAATGATAAAAGGTCTATAAATCTTTTATGATTAAGATTTAATTAAGAACTGATTATTGTTTAATTAAAACAATTAAATAATAATTAAGGAATAATTTCAATAAATGCTAAATGATTAATAAAATCATTTAAGCTAAATTGACTAATTAATGTTAATGAATTAATCTAAGGCCTCCGAGAATTAAATTTAAATTATCGAGAGCCTATGAGCGACGTTTTATCAAGTCCACAAATCTCTCGGACTCAATTCGGTTCCAATCGAATCTCAATTAAATGAATGATGACTCAATTAGTCAATCAAAGACTTGAGAATTTCATGAACACTTTGCATTTGCATCCTCATGTGTAATTAAGTTGAGATTTCTCACGTTATTGCATGTACATGTTTTACAGAATTACTTTCTGCGCGAGTTGTTAAGTCTAAAATTTACTAAAGACTTGAGGCAAGTATATACTCACTCTGTTTTCTTTTAATTAATATATATGATCATTCTTTTAGTATACGTAATACATTCAAAATATTATTATGTCAATATTCATGATTTAATTTCTTCAAAGTTAAGTAACGTATGATACCTTGATCTGATGTACATGAAAAATATTGTACTTGAATCAAATGTTCTTTGGGCGGTTGTTAGTTATTTAAATTTCGCTAACATGCCACAGAAAATCCTATACGGATGTAGGAAACTTATTCTTCACCCTATACTTGTAAAGTATATCCGTGTGGGTAACTAAAGGCTAGCGGGATGCCTCTACCTGGCACCCCGAGCCTAGAAATGATAGGGGACGGAAACTGAGGCATCGGTAACTGAACCTTTGTAGATAAAAGATTTCTGCTTTGACTACGTATGTCATTATGATAAGTCAGACGGTGGTCAAGCTGCCCAGCTGATAAATTGTTTGATACGAAGTTCCTAAGGGCACGTGCGTCAAATGGACATGGATATAAGGCGCATGTGAAATTATTCTTTATTCTTTTAAGTAAAGGGTCAAATCCCTCTCTATCACTCGGGGACCGTAGAATCTATCTTTCCTCCAAGCTATTAAGAGGTGTTGACATTGTTTCTGTCCAACCTCATAAACACTTAAGTCCAATAAATTATCCCTTTTTTGTTCAAAGCTCACCCAACACTTGTTTATATACTTGCGAGTGTAAATCACTCATGTTGTTATTATCAAATGTTTTACAGGATATGAGGAGAAAGTCGAGCCGTCTGATAAAGGCAAGGTGAGAATGGCATGACGAACACTTCTTGATCACCCTTTTATGGATGGAATTTAGGGGAAGAGTGAAGTGTGGGGCAATTATTGAGATGTTTAGATTATAAGGCTTGTGTGGGCCCTTCATAGACTTCTGCTGTTAGATATTTATTTTGGGATAATGTAATAGAGATTTCTAATTATTTCTCTAAATTAATGATATGCATGCTTGGATGTTATTACTTTTCTTTTGTCAATTATTGACGGTGCCCTAAGTCGAGTATGAGATTTTTGGGGCTGTCACATTATGTCTTTTGCATACTCTACCGAACTCTTGGGAGACTTTCAAGATGTCATTATCCAACTTCACTCCATATGGCCTTATTAGTATGGAATTAGCTAAGAGCAGTATTCTGAATGAAGAGACAAGAAGAAAGTCACAAGGTTCCTTTTCACAATCAGAAGTCTTAGTCACGAAAAGGAGAAAGAGAAGTCAAAGCAAAGGTCCGAGTAAGAAAGATATTTAATGGAGTAATTCTAAAGGAAAGTTTGCTAATGTTGAGTGCTTCCATTGTGGGGAAAAAGGGACATACCAAGAAATTCTACAGAAAGTTGAAAAGGGAGAACAAGAAGAGGACGACGGACAATAATAATAAAAAAAAGATGATGGTGGTAATGATGATGATGTTGTTGCTACCGCTATAGACAATTTCATGATTATATATGACAGTAAAGCTATCAACTTTGTTCGTGATGATTCCTCTTGTGTAGTTGATAGTGGTGCCTCCATTCGTGCTGCATCTTAGAAAGAGTTCCTTGCATTTTATACCTCCGGTGATTATGGAAGTGTTAAGATGGGCAACAATGGTACAACTAAAGTTATTGGCATTAGAGATGTGCACTTAGAGATGAATGTCAGAACTTCCTCAGTTCTCAAGAATGTTAAGCATATTCCAGATATTCGGTTAAATTTGATTTCTGTAGGAAAGCTTGATGATGAAGAATTTTGTAATACCTTTAGTGATGGTAAGTGGAAGCTTACTAAATGTTCTATGGTCGTGGCTAGAGATAAGAAGACATCTTCATTGTATGTGGTGCATGCAGAGGTTTCTAACAGTGTTATCAAAGCTATGGAGAATGAAGATGCGATTGAGTTGTGGCACAAGAGACTTGGCCACATGAGTATCAAAAATATGACTTTGTTGTCAAAGAGGAAGAAGTTATCTGGTTTAAAGGATATTCACTTAAGGAGGTCTTCTCATTGCTTGGCAGGTAAACAAAGTAGGGTTTCTTTCAAGATTTGTCCTCCTTTTCGGAGAAGACACGTACTTGATCAGGTACATTCCGATGTTTGTGGTCCTATGAAAGTTAGGACACCTAGTGGGTCACTTTATTTTGTGACATTCATTGATGATCAATCGAGAAAGATTACATTGAAGACCAAAGATCAATTATTGAGTGTGTTCAAGCAATTTCAGGCCTCAGTTGAGAGAGAGACTGAGAGGAAACTCAAGTGTATCCAAACAGTTAATGGTGGTAAGTATAGAGGTCCATTTGATGAATATTGCAAACAACAGGGTATTAGACATCAAATGACTCCTCCAAAGATACCACAATTGAATGGTGTAGCAGAACGGTTGAACAAAACTCTAATAGAGAGAATCAGATGTTTGTTGTCACATGCTGAATTACCAAGATCATTTTGGGGTGAAGATTTAAATACTGCAATTCACGTATTAAATCTTTCACCATGTGTTCATTTACAGTATGATATTCCAAAAAAGGGTATGAAGTGGAAAAAATGTTTCAGATGATCATTTGTGAGTCTTTGAATGCAAGGTTTTTGTGCATATTCCCAATGATGAAAGGTCTAAACTTGATGCTAAGACCAAACAGTGTATGTTTATTGGTTATGTCCTGGACAAGTTCAGCTACATGTTTTATGATCCAATTCAGAAAAAGCTTGTGAGAAGTCGAGATGTTGTTTTTATAGAAGATCAAAGTTTGAAAGATATTGAGAAGATAGATTCAGTTCCTCAATATAGTGATGATCTTATTGACTTGGATCTAGTTCCTCCACAAGTTGTGCAAACACAGCTTGGAGATGATGTTGATGATGACCAACAAGGTATTGATGATACTCTAGAAGACATTGAGATGGATGAGGATGTTCATAAGGAGTTGTCAGTACCAAATGTTCCACCATTTGTTCCACTATGACGGTCTACTAGAGATCGTCATCCTTCCACCAGGTATTCTGTTGATGAGTATGTGTTAGTGATTGACAGGGGAGAACCCGAATCTTATGCAGAAACCATGGAAGATGAGCACAAACAGGAGTTAGTTGATGCCATGCAAAATGAGATGAAATCCTTGCATGAGAATACCATTTATGAGTTGGTGAAGTTGCCTAAGGGTAAAAGAATTTTGAAAAACAGGTGGGTCGATCTATAGAGTGAAGAATGAAGAACATACTTCACAACCATGGCACAAAGCCAGATTGGTGGTCAAAGGATTTAGTCAAAGAAAATGTATTGATTTTGATGAGATTTTTTCACCAATTGTAAAGATACAATATATTCGTGTTGTTCTTGGTTTAGTTGCTAGTTTTGATTTAGAGTTTGAACAGATAGATGTCAAGACATTTTTTCTCCATGGTGATTTGGATTCGGAAATTTACATGAAGCAGCTTGAAGGTTTTCAAGTAAAAGGTAAAGAGAATTATGTTTGTAGACTTCAGAAAAGTCTATATGGTTTGAAGCAGGCACTGAAACAATGGTACAAGAAGTTTAAGTCAGTTATGGGAGAACAAGGCTATCAGAAGACTACTTCTGACCATTATGCGTTTGTTTATAAATTTTCTGATGATGATTTTATCATACTATTTCTTTATGTGGATGACATGCTAATTATTGGCAAGAACGCTGGAAGAATTTCCCAACCGAAGACTCAATTGAGTAAATCCTTTGCTATGAAGGACTTGGGGCCAGCAAAACATATTCTTGGGATTTGAATTTATTGAAATAGAGTCGCCAAGACATTACAGATGTCACAGGAACAGTATATTGAAAAGGTGCTTTGCAAGTTCAATATGGATAAGGCTAAAGTTGTTAGTTCTCCTATTACTACCAACTTTAAGTAACTAATAAAGATTGCCCTTCTACAAAGAAAAAGAAGGAAGATATGGATAAAGTATCATATGCCTCAGCAGTAGGAAGTTTGATGTATGTCATGGTGTGTACAAGACCAGATATAGTTCATGTAGTAAGTGTTGTTAGTCATTTTCTGTCAAACCTAGGTAGAAGGCATTGAGATACTGTTAAGTGGATTACGAGATATCTATGTGGTACTTCCAAAATGGGACTTACATTTGGAAGTGGGAAGATAATGCTTGTTGGATACTCTGATGTTGATATGACAGGAAACAAAGACAATATGAAATCCATTTCTGGATAGTTGATGACTTTTGTCAGGGGAGCGGTTTCATAGCAATCAAGGTTGCAAAATTGTGTTGCACTTTCTACAACGGAAGCTGAGTATATCGTAGCAATGGAAGCGTGTAAAGAGTTGTTATGGTTGAAGAGATTTTTGTAGGAGCTTGGTTTCAAGCAGCAGTGCTATGTGGTTTTTTGTGATAACTAAAGCTCAATATACCTTGCTAAGAATTCTACTCTTCACTTAAGATCGAAACATATCAATGTGAGGTATCATTGGAATAGAAATGTACTGGAAGATGGGCAACTTGAACTTGACGAAGTTCACACTGATGATAATGGTTCTGATATGTTGACAAAGGCACTAGAAAGGGAGAAGTTGAAGATTTGTTGTTCGATTGCCGGGATGGTGGACTTTCTTTCCAAATAGTCAAAAAAGGGGAGATTTGTTGGGTATTTTTCTTTCCTATTTGGAATTGAAAATACTTAATAGTTAACCCTTGTTTTTGGATTCCATAAGGAGATAAGAAATAAGAATCCTAAATTAGATCTGTCTTAGGATGGATGGTTTTACTTATAAATAAGATTAATTTGTAGGTTTATAGATATACATAAATAATCAAATCTTTTGAGAGAGATTTTTAGGAGGGAGCAATCAACATAAAACAGAAGAAAGAGTGAAATTCGAATATTTCTATAAGCACGATGCAACGATCTTAATTTTGCATTTCCCGGAGTTTGGACGGTTGGATCATTCTGATTTTTGGACAGCGGCTTCATAACTTTTGGTTTTTGATTCTGAATAGTGGAGATCATTTTTAGAGGTTCAGAAGTGTGCTTTTTTGGGGTACGAACAGGCTACCTGTTTTAGGTGATCACACTACAAAAAAAATGGCATTCAGTGACAATCGAATTTTGGTCACCAAAAGGACTTTTGGTGACTGGACGTGGTCACTGAAGACCTTTAGTGACCAGATAAATAATCGTCACTTGTCTTTAGGAATTCTCAGTCACTAAAGGCTTTGGTGACCACGATTTTGTACGCGGTCACTAAGTTTAAATTGTTTTCCCAGTGAGACGACCTAGAACTTGTAGAAGGGGGGGGG
>CM025781.1:11687467-11699795 GCA_014636745.2 Centella asiatica | reverse complement strand
CAGCTACGTCTTCAATAAAGTCTACGTGTGCATGAAAGACTTTCCTTTTTTGATTTGAACTCTAACTCCATCAGTGATTAAGTCCTCGACTAATCTCCGATGGCTTCTTTCATTAGTCTCCGATCACTTCGAGTAATCTCCGATGCTTTGGCTTTAGTCGTTGGTGACGTCAACTTTTAATCTCCGATGTATTGTATTAGTCACTGATGACGTCAGCTTTTAATCTCCGAGGTATTGTGCTAATCACTGATGACGTCAGCATTAATCTCTAACTCTTTAGTTCCAATCTCCGATGACGTAAGCTTTAATCTCCGATGACCAATCCTTCAATCTCTGATGAACAAAACTTAATCTCCGATGAAGGATTCTTCAATCTCCGATTAACAAAACTTTAATCTCCGATGGGCAAAGTCCAATCTCTGATGAACAAAAACTTAGTCTCTGATGGACTTTTTCCTTAGTCTCCGACAAGCCAAATTCAATCTCCGAAGGACTAATAAATTTAAAACAACTTGTTGAACAACCTCAACAAGTATTCCAGCAGTACATACAAATAAAATAAACCTATCTCTTTATTATAATGACTAAATTACAAACAAGAGATATTACTGCTAGCTACAATACTAAAGTGTTACAAACCAACACTTTTCTGTACATTTGTATTCCTAAGTATTCTAAAGACAATCATCATCAAATGTTCATAAAATCTAACAGAAATCAAGGAAAGTTGGTCACTAAAACGTATTAGGCCAACAGTGGGTCAAATCCGGGTCGGACTGACCCGTCTTCTTCCTGCCTGGTCGTCTTCTTCAGCAATCACTGGCGCTGACGCCATTCAGCAACCACAGCCGCGAACGCCCGAAACACTCACACACACTCAGAGAAACGAGGTAGAGGCACCACCATCACAATCTCCATAGGTGATTAACCCTTTTCCCTTCATGTCGTCGCCTGAAACCCACTAGAACGGAATATCGCAGCTCGCCGCCGTTGACGAGTTCGCCATTATCGGTCGACCTGTGAAAGCTCGAAAAATCAACCATTTTTGACGAATCAAGCATGGAAATGAATCGTGAGATTTCCAAGAACTCATTAATAGAATAAATTTCAAGTTTTGACAACAAAATCGCAAGAAAAATCAAGAAGAACAATTCGGGTTTTCAAACTTTCAGTTCTACAAGGAAATGAGCTATGCTTCGCCATTTTTGAAATTGATTAAGGGAAAATGAACGTTATGAGTGCAGAAACAATTTCATGTAATCAATTTGAACAAAAATGAATCAATATAGCCTGAATCTCGATTGGAAAAAGTTCGGTTCTTCGGGTCGGCCGAATTATTTCTTGATTTTTTATTTTTTATTTGATTAAACTTTAAAAATCAATAACTCTCAAACCATATATGCTATAAACATGTGCTATATATGAAAATGATACTGAAAATTATTATCTACACAATAGTATAAACATAAATGATAATAAATGTAAAAACAATTTAGTGACCAACATTTTTATGGTCAAGATATTTAGTGACCAGATCTCTAGTCACTAAAGCAAGTTTTATTGACGATACCAATCCGTGGTCACCAAATTCGGTCACTAAAGAAAACTTTATTGACCACTTTGTTGTCTTGGTCACTAAATTTGTTTGTTCACCAAGCTTTGGTGACCAAAAAAAATTTAATCACAAAAGGTTACTTTTGGTGACCAAAATTTTAATCACAAAAGGTTACTTTTGGCTACATGATATTCTTTGATTTTGTTTCGGTTTTTATTCCATACTTCTTGACATTTATTCCAAGAAAATGTGACGATATATTCTGAGTTTGTGTGCCTTTAGTTTAACTAGGGAAGACTTGGTGTATTAGCCAATTATTTTTGATAGTGAAATTTTTGGGTAGACTATGGTCCCGTGGTTTTTACTCCTCGTCTTTGGGGGGTTTTCCACGTATAATTCTTGTGTGTCTTGTGGCTTGTGTTTTACAAGTTTATCGTTTTATTCTTTCTCTACTTAATTGTTTTCTCAAAGGTTTACAAGTTTAGGAAAAATTATTATTCCGATGTGGTCAGTTTTTCCCAACAAAATGTTGTTCTTGGAGATATTGTAGAGTAACAAATCAATAAGTGTGCATGAAAATGGGTTTTGTTGTTCTTATCCATAACTGTCGAGTTTTCACCCTGTGAAGTGGTTCGAGATGCATAAACAAGTGTTTCATAATATGGTATTCAATAAGAATACGGGCATCTACAAGGATAACGGTAATCAATTGAACTCGACATGCACGCACATATAAGATGAGAACAAGGATAGTGGTATTGTTGCCACTTTCCACAAGTGCACACTAGTACAAAAACTATCTTATGTATCTCCTTATTTGCGTCGGTTCTTTAATAGAACTGTCGCAAATAATAGAGCGGTGACATTATGGTAAATAAAACAATAAGTATTTGCGTCGGTTCTTTTAAAGGACCGATGCAAACTCTATAAAAATAATTAAAAAATAAATTAATAGCACATTTGCGTCGCTTAGTTTAAAGAACCGACACAAATAGTTTGGAGTATTTGCATCGGTTCTTCTAAAGGACCGACGCAAAATCTATAAAAATAATTAAAAAATAAATTAATTGTTTGCAACTAATTATTTGTTTCTTGAAGCAAATAATTTACAAATTTGTAAATTAAAGAAGTAAATTTTAATTTGTTTTATTCCAATAGTTGTAGCTGATTGTTTTCTGAAGTAAATTTTATATATTTCTGGTTGAGTATGAGAAGTAGTTCTGGGCAACAATTATACAAATATTTCTGGTTGAGTATGGGAAGTAGTTCTTGTCAACAATTGTGACAACCTGAATTTTTTTTGTTTTTGTTTTTGACGAGTTATTCATTTATATTTTGTATAAAGTTAGTCTCTGACGAGATAATATTAGGCTCTGATGAGATAATATTAGTCTCTAATGAAGAAAGTTTAAATTAGTCTCCGACAAGCTAATTTTAGTCTTTGATGACATCAGCCTTAGTATCCGACATACTAAGTTTAGTTTCTGATGACGTTAGTCTTAGTCTCCGACAGGTTAAGTTTACTCCCTGATGACGTCAGCCGTAGTCTCTGATCGGTTAAAGTGAAATTAATCCCCTGATGGTCATAGATTATGTCGTGATGGTTAGAGTATATTGAAAACAAAGTGTGGGATTTGCATCGGTCCTTTTAAAGAACCGACGCAAATAGTGGAACGATGACATTTTCGTAAATAAAACCAAATACATTTGTGTCGGTGCTTTAAAAGACCTAACGCAAAAGAGTTTACGGTTAATTACAAGTATGCCATCGCCTACTATTTACGTCAGTCTTTTAAAAGGAATGACGCAAAATAGTTGTACGTTTAATTACGAGTATGTCATCGTCCCTACGAAAAAAAATGAGAATAGTCAAATGAACTCCCTCCATATTTCAAAAACCAAAATTTCAAAATGCACGACCAACCACGCGACTCCTATTTTCTTTCTCTCTCTCCCTCTCTCTCTAAATATATGACTATAAAATGAAGCTTCTCCTGGACACTTCCCCAATACATTTTTAAACCCCACCCCTAAAGACCAAAATTAGATCATCAATCATGTCATCATCCTTTGTCAAGTCCCAGGTTTCACTCTCCTGCACATCCCTTGTTGCCAGAGTTACCGCTGATCTGATGTCGGGTCCCGCCCATGTTCGCCGACAAAACTACCTCTCTTCTTCGTCGCGTAAAAGCAGAAGGTGCCAACGACAGGTACTCCATTTTTTTTTCTCTTTTTTTAATTCCTTAATTCAATGGGCTAAGCTGACCGATTCGAATTCTTTTGAATTATACTGATAATGCTTTTAAATTTATGACTGTTAAATCGATACCCTGTAATCATTCATACGAGAATTTATTTTTATTTTGGAAAATTTGATATGGATTATTAGTAAGTTATGTGTAAAACATTAATTTAAATTGTAATGTGTTAGTACTAAATAGACGTGCCATTGATTGATTATTTGAAGGAATGTGGCGCTGATAAAGTTGAGCAAAGATAATCGATATGCCATAGATTCAGTTGTTACACATGATGGGACCAAATTTCCTTGTTGGGCTTTGCCAGATCTCTTGTTTTTTCGTCAAAGATTTGGACTTGATGCTTATGACAAGGTATGTTCTAAATTACTGAGAATGAAACCTTGCTTCGTTTGTGGATTAAGTTTGGTTTAATGTTTTTGTGTTGTTTGTAAAAAACCTCGATACATGCGTTATGTAAAAAACTAAGATGTACAAGGCCATTGGCTTAAAGGGTTGTATATAGTTGAGTAGTAGATCTTTGACGGATCTTCATTTTCTTATTTGTGTTTTATGATGTTTTTAATGGTCTTTTTACAATTGGTATATTTTGATAGCTGGATGTGATCTGTTGTAAGGAAGTCGATAATGATAAGGAAGCTGCAAGTGATAAACGCATTTACGTCGGTTGTCTTAAAGGTGTTTCGCAAATGATAAACGCATTTGCGTCGGTTGTTATAAATGATGACGCAAATGATAATGTTTTGCGTCATCTCTTTAATCGATGCAAAATAGTCAAGTTTTTGCATCTCCGCCATATGCATCTCTTGTTAACTAACACAAAATAGGTAATTTAACCGACACAAATGATCAGTTTTGTACTAGTTGCATGTCGCGTCTGAATGATTATAGTTTGTTTATTATTACCCTTATATTGATCCTTCAGCCATCGACGAAGTGTTGTGACTTCAAAAAGACCTTGAATGTAGTGGAAAGTTATAACAATGTGTGATCTTCAATATTACTCAATCAGTTGGAACTTCTTTATAGCTTCTCTAGTATATGCATTGTTAGAACAAAATAAACTCAAGTGTTTCTAGAAGGGGGGGGGGGGGGGGGGGGGGGGAGGAGGGGTGTTGAATACAAATACTACAAACTTTTTGCTCTATTAAAACTTGTTTAGCACGGGCTGGAAAAGCTACCACAACCAGAAAAAATTTAACGAAATTAAGATGAATATGTTTTTCTGGAAATCTGTTAAATCACAATCGTGATTAATAGCTACGAATCTGTAATAAGTTACAGCTTATCTTTCTCACTCAGTAGCTACATTTTTCTTTGAATATCTCTCTCAAGATCTATTACAAAGCTTCCTTCTAGTGTTTGTGTGTTGTGGCTTGCTTTTTGGTTTTTTGTGTAACAACTCTTTCTATATGTATAACAGATTAGTTGGTGAACCCACGTGCTATACATGTTTCTTTTTCAACATAACCGCAATATGTCACATCTAGGTCCTTTCAGAGTGGTGTGTAAGACTGTTGTTTGCTTTTGTTGCTTCTTTTTCATCCCCTGATCTGCATGTATTTAATGCTCGAGAGTTGTTATTGGATAACCAAACTTCAAATAATATATTTCCAGTTATACCCCTTGTTTCTGTGCCAAGTATCAGTGATTTGCATGTAAGTCCTGATGATGAGTGGATTAGGTCATAACGATCCATTGAAGACAAGCCCCGATGTTGACTTGATCAGTGCTTCTGAATCCTCTGATGGCAAGTTATTGAAGGCAACTTGATCAATGCTTCATTATTCACGGATGTCAAGCCCCAATGGAGACTTGATCAATGTTTCATTTATCCATTGATGTTATGACCTGCTTATTATCCACTGAAGGGTTCCACTGACGAGTTGATCTTTTGTCATCACCAAACTTGTCAGGCAATTTAAGTCATCGCCAAACTCGTTGGGTAATTTAAGTCATCCCTGAGCTCATCGTTAGTGGATAAAAATGACTATTGCCAAAGTCACTTTTACCCATCGCCAAACTCATCGCGAGATAAACTATCGCCAAAGTAATTTTTAGCCTTCGCCAAACTCATCGGGAGCAATGCTGTCGCCAAAGTCTGGACATTGGAGGAATGATTCTCTTGATGGGTTCCCTTGACGAGGTCATCCCCTGATGCCTTCCCCTGACTAGGGCATCCCCTGATTCATTCCCCTAATAACTTCCCTTGACGAGATCATCGCCTGACGGGTTCCCCTGATTGCTTCCCTTGATGAAGTTATCGCCTGATAGGTTCCCCTGATGGCTTCCCTTGATGAAATCATCCCTTGATGGGTTCCCCTGATGGAGTCATCGCCTGATGTAGTATTTTTAGACTTCCCCTGATGGGTTCTTCTTATTGATGCCCTTAAAAATACTAGTTCTTTTGATCATCGATACTTTGTTGGATTTTCCTGGAATGTCTGTGGTACAGAATACTTATCCTCTTTTAAGTAACAACAGCCATTCCTTGACACTATCGAGTCCGTTCAAGTTAACACTGATGACTCGTCCAGTGCAATGTGGTCCATCCCCTGATGACTAAGTCATCCATCAGTGGATGCAAAACTTGTGCAAATATACTAAGGTTTATAGAATACCTTAAGTATTTACAGATGCACAATTATTTCCTAAACATCATCATCATCATTTATATCTAACATGCATAGTTCTCACTAATTTCTCGACGAACTTCTTCCCATCTTTCAACAAATATCTTGACATTTATAAAAAATATGTACTTAATAGAAGATGTTACATGAAGATACCTTGTCTGCTTGGTGGTGTTCAAACACTCAAGGATGTTTGTCGTCTTGACATTATACCGAAATCTACCATCATGAGAAAGTGTCCACATTTCTGGTGGAATCCTATGAAGCCACGCCTCAGCTTGAAGGGAGATTTTATTTTATTGTCATGTATTGGTTACGATTAGAATGAGATGATTCATCTTCACTAAGATCAATAATACGAAGACAATGCAACATGATGTGAACCACCCCCAACTTCATAACCGTAATCATAATACATTCTTGAACCACCATATTCATTAAGATCAATATACTGGGAGGACGAGCCAACATGTTGTGCACCACCTCGAGTTCCAAAACAGTAAACATAATCCATTCTCGAACCACCAACTTGATAATCAAAGTTTAAAAATGGTTCATCTTCCAAATGAAATTGTTGGTTCAGTTAGGTTGATTGGTTTGTGTGTTTACTACAAACATACAATAGTTTACAGCTTCTCAATAAACTACAGAGATATTTTTGGTAAATAGTTCAGAATAGAAGCTTGGAGAATGTGGAAGTTGTGTCTATAAATAAACAAAGAGCAACTGAGATGAAGATATCTGGGACATCTAAGAAATCTCATATCGTATAGAAGCTGTAAATAGTTTTAGAGAAAAAGAAACAAGTTGATAAAACTTGAGAAGCTGTTTCTTGTAAACAGAAGAAATTGTAAAGATTCAATTTAATTGACAATAACATTCTTTATTGTTGATTACTATTTATATTTTGCAATTTTGCTTTACTATTTCTATTGTTTTTATCATTTCAGTAATGTTTTATAACTATTCTTGAAAATTAAATTGTTCATAACTGTTTGATTTTAAAGAAAAGTTGGTAATTGTATTCAACACCCCCCGCCCCCCCCTTCTACAATTACTCCACGGGACAAACACTAATGTTATCGGAGGATAAATGTATACTGATGTCATCGGAGGATAAATGTATACTGATGTCATCGTCTAAATGTATACTAATGTGGTGTCAGGGGATAGCCATTAGGGGATAATTAACCAATCAGGAACTAATTATCCCCTGATGAGTAAATTTTATCCCTAACCGGTGAATTATCCCCCTGATAAGTAAATTTAATCACCTGACGACTATCCCTTGATGGTCATGCACATCTCCTGATTAGTAAATTTCTCCTTTGATGGACCACATATTATCCCCTGATGAATAATATGAATATTTATCAGTTTGAAAAATCCCTCAGGCCTGTTCGAATTAAAAGTATCAATTTGCAACACACCAAATGATTTAATTAAAACATCAAAAAAATCAAAAAATAAAATAAAATATTGTAGTTGATTCCGTAATGAATTTAAAACTCAGGGATAAATATCCCCTGACAGGCCAAAAACAACAGTTGGAGGATAATTATCCCTTGACGAGTAAAAATACTCATCAGTGGATAATTATCCCCTGATGGGCCAAAAATAGCAGTCGGAGGATAATTATTCCATGACGAGTAAAAATACTCATTGGTGGATAATTATCCCCTGATAGAAGTAACAGTCATCACATGATGATTAGTTTTTGATGGGTTAATTATCCCCTGACACCACATTATCCTCCGATGACATCACTTTATCCTCCATGAAACATAGCTTTTTTTTTTTTTTTTTTGTCTTCCGCCAATCATATTATTACTAAAATATTAGACGTCACTTTATCCTCCGATGAAACAAAGCGAGACTGGTAGAAAAGGTTTTTTTTTTTTTTGTCTTCTGCCAATTTTTCCGCCTATCATATTATTAGTAAAATATTAATAATTAATAAAACATATAATTAGATATAGTATACTTGATAAAGTTATGAAAACTTGCATTAAGAGATAATTATCCACTGATCAAATATATCAAAAAGTCAAACAATTACAATTAATATAATTTAAAAGTCAAACTCAATCACAATTCTTTTTCATCGTCGTCTAAGTCTAATGTGTTATGTTGAGACATTTGCGCACACATCTCCATTAATTTATCATGATTTCTCTTATCATGATCCATGTATTCTTGACATATAGCACATTTTCGCAGTTTTTTTGCAAATTGACTTTGTTCAATTCCACTCTTCAATCTTAAGACCTTCTTACAACCCTTAGTTTGTGACTGAAGAGGTGGAAAATACTCATCTTTTTTGTCAATAGCATTACCTTCCATGTTTTGCTCCTTCAATCCGCTCCCATCTTCAATTGTGTCATTTTCTTCAATTAATCTTGACTTACTTATCCACACTTTCTCTTTCATAGCAGTTTCAAGACCATGCATGTAAGATGATTGCGATGTCGATCCAATTGCTACAATTTCTTGATAAACCCTAAATGATTGTAACATATTGTACTAATATCATAGACATCAGAATTTGATTCAGCATTTACTTGATTTATGTAAACGGGATCACCATGAATTTTGTTTGCATTTCTCGTCCACCTGCCACAAATCAAAGACATTGGAATCTCGTTTATGCTCTTGAAGGTCATATACCTCAAAATATGTCTACAAATCATGCAGTTGTGCTCAAAATGTTGACACATGCATGTCACATTGTCGGAGTCTCCGTGTTTAACGACAACATAATAATATTGTTGGTTATGTGGTACCTCCGCATTGAACATTGTATATCCCTTTGTACCACCGACCCCAAAATTTTGAATCTTATGACACGTTAACTTTTGATCCTCATAGAACTCGTTCGAAAAGTCTTTAAAAATATTCTTCGTATACAGAAATGTCGCATGCTTTTCCAATAAAGTTCTGTTACGCAAATTTCTTGTCTTGTACTCTGTTTCAAGATCTTGTTTTCTCTCATTCAAGTATTGTTTCTCAATTGCTATTTGTGAGTTAATCACAAAATCCTTTAAACCGGTACAATTATTTATGTATTGATCAAAAAAATTATTCATGGATTCACTTCTCCTGGTTGTAGTCATCCCTGCAGCAAAATATGACTTTGAGTATGCTCCGATCCACTTCTCCTTTATATTATACATAGATTGAAGCCACTCGTGATGTTGCAAATCATATTGTTCCACCAATTTTGCCCACCTTTCCTCGAATTCGGTAGTTGTCACTGAATACAAACACCTATAATAACAACATATTATAAACCAACAACAACAAAATATTGACAATTTAACATCGACTATTTATAAAAATGGATACGTACCTATCGAATTCTTCTTTAAACATTTCGTAACTATTATATAAATGATGAAGTTTCTCGGGATTGGTAGAAGGCAACACGGTAGCAATGACATAATTCATTGCTCTATCCTGATTAGTTATGATTGTCAACGGAATTTTATTCTCAAACACTCCTAGCCAATTTTCTAACATCCAAACAAATGTAGCTTATGTTTCATCCTTGATAAGGGCAAACCCAAATAAAATAGACTGATAATGATGATTAACTCTCGTAATTGGAACAAATGACATCCCATATTTATTTATTCTGTAAGTGGTGTCAAAGGTCATTACGTATCCAAAATTTCTATAACAAATAATTGATTGAGAATCCACCCACATGATACATGCAATGCGATTCTTTTCGTCAACTTTTATATTGTAAAAGAAATTTCCAAGACTTCCTGGCTTGAGTCTCTTTAAAACCTTCAAAGCTTTTTGTGTATCATTTGCATCATGTCGCAAGTTGCGTATAACATTTTGAATATCTTCTAAGGTGAATTTAACATTTGTCCTTCCACCACTCATTGTACTCAACACATTCATGATCAAACTCGGTTTGATTTTTAATCGGTGGAGTAGATTGATTAACTCTTTATCGACAACAGTTACATTTTTGTGTGTTGCCATGAAATCTATTTTAGTAGGCGTTACTTTGGAATGATTGTGATTTAATTCTACTTTGGTTACAAGCTAACTATCATTTTTCACGTTATGAACAACAAATATTTTGGTTTTGGACATTGTGTGTTCAATAGTATCCCTCTTCTTCTAGATTATGCTTTCATCATCATTTTTATTTTCAAACAAATTATTTTTTTTCTAAATAGGTCTATCTGCTTTTATACATACATATAGTCTATGAGATAATTGATTTGACCTCGAATATTTTCTACTCGTTCAAATTTTGACTTCAAATCCACTATTATGAGCATATGCATTATAGTATTTTTTAGCTTCAAATATACTTATAAATATTTGACCCACATACAGAGGACGAACACCATCACTGTCTAAATTTATTTTTTATTTGTCATTCAAATTATTTTCTTGTTCGAAATTATTTTCTTCGTCAATATGATGTTCTTCGTTCTTAACATTCATACTTATATCAAAATTCAAATCATCAAAAAATGTATTAGCATAATATATTCTATTATTATCACTCATTTTAAAATTAAAAAGGTGAAAAGTAGAAAACCTAATGAAAATGTCAACTGAGATATGTTGATCTGATCTATAATAAAGAAAGTTTTTTTAACAAATGAGTTAGATTAAAAAAAATTTGTTCATAAAACGAGAGAACGAAGAAGGAAACTTACATGTGGTGGAATAAGATAATTTTTTTGATCTAGGTCTTTTTTATCATAATATATAGCATATCACGAAGGAAGGAAGAAATAAAAATATTACACTCCTTCCGCCAGTGTTACTAGCGGAAAAGCCAGTGAGACTGGCCGAAAGGGTCTTATTTTTTTTTCTTTACGTCAGTAAGACTGGCGGAAAAGGCTTTTTTTTTCTGCCAGTCTTACTGGGAGAAAGGGTTTTTTTTTTTTTTTTTTGGTTTGATATCCACCATTGAATTATTCGATCGACGATTATAAATGTGTTAGGTACGAAAGGCTCCAAAGCTAACGTTAGTCATGAATCGACCCTCATATATATATATATATATATATATATATATATATATATATATAAAACTTCTACGAAAATATTAAAAATATCATATAACATCTAAACAAGATTCACAACATATGGATGGAATGAATGGTAGAAAGGTGCGAAGGGTGTTTGATTTATGTCACAACTACAAAGTGACAACTCAACTTTAGTACACAATCTTAATTCTTCATTTTTTTTCTCATTTCTATAATTTATCATTTGCGCTAATATTTTTCTACATTAACATTGACAATTTTAAAAGTATTTTTCCTTCAATAAAAATAATCAATTGAAAACATCCAAATTTTCTAAAATAGCTCTAATTATAAAATTTATACAAAATTATCTGAAATCTTGACATGAGCATATCTTCGGATGCAAGAAATTTAATTAGTAAGAAATTAATTGTAGCATTTTACAACCCATATATATATAGAACTAATAATATATATATTTAGAACTAATAATATATATAAAATATATATATATATATAGAAAACTTCTACGAAAATATTAAAAATATCATATAACATCTAAACAAAATTCACAGCATAATGATTTTATTTAGATTAATCACATATACACTACATATACATAAAAAGAAAATTACAACATATCAACAAAAACTTTTGTAAATTAACTAACATCTAAAAAATATGTTAATTGGTTGACAGCTTTTGCCAAACCAAGAATTTAGGCACAATTATAATAATGGGAGTTTGATTCTCTGAAATAGGGACTGGTCGCAGAGATTGGTACGATTTGCGAGTAAACACGGAAACTTCCTACTTAAAGTGATGATCGGTACGAGAAAAGCCTTTTGTAGTGCAGCTCTGAAGAGCAGATGTCTT
>CM025781.1:11667468-11687067 GCA_014636745.2 Centella asiatica | reverse complement strand
GAAAGAGATGTGTGCAACGGGAGTCTCCCCTAATAAGTATACGTTTAATATATTGGTGGATGCATATTGCAAGGAAGGGAAGATCAAAGAAGCCGAGTATTTAATCCAGAGCATGATTCAGAGAGGTCTGCATCCATGTGTTTTCACGTACACTGCCCTGATTGATGGACATTGTTTACAAGGGAAAATGGTTGAAGCAATGGATTTATTAAATGTCATGAATGATCGAAACATTTTGCCTAACATTGTTACATATAGCAGTTTGATAAATGGTTATTGCAAGAAGAAGAAAATGGATGAGGCAATGCATCTTTCCCGAGAAATGCATTCGAAAGGACTTAAGCCTAACATTGTTACTCACAACACTCTATTACATGGGCTATATCAATCTGGTAAATGCAGAGCTGCTCTTGAGCTCTTTAATGAGATGACAGTCAATGGTATCGTGCCTAACCTCTATACGTGCACTATCTTGCTAGACGGACTAAGCAAAAATCATCAGACAACAGAAGCTGTATCGCTTCTTCATTCATTGGAGAAAAGGGGATTGTGTATTGATATTGAGCTTTATAATTGCCTCATTGATGGTACTTGTAAAGAAGGGAACTTTGACAAAGCCAGGGAACTTTTTGATAGCCTTTGTTCTAAAGGTTTAAATCCTGATGTAAGGACATATACCATACTTATAAACGAGTTTTGTCTAAGAAGGCAATTTGAGCAAGCTAAAGAGTTTCTCTTGAAAATGGAAGAAAATGGTTGTCTGCCAAATTCTGTTTCTTATAATGTCATTGTCCAAGGATTTTTGAAGGGCAAAAAATGTTATGAGGGAATGGCGCTTCTTGAGGAAATGGTCCGAAGGGGTTTTGAACCTGATTCTACCACATTTGCTCTTCTGTTAGATTTATTACCGTCTGAAGGGGAAGAATCCCCTTTGCTTAATATGATTCTGAAATTTGTTCCGAAGGATAAGAGTTGCCCAAGTACCACCTCGTGATACTACTTCCAATAAATTTTTGGGTTTCTTTTTGTGGCATTACGTTCATATCAGATCAGTGCATACTAATTCTGTGCGAGATTGGTGAGAAAGTCGATGAGAAATTTTTCGTGCTGCTATTATTGTTGTTTTGTTATTAGTTGATTTGTGAAGATATGTTAAAGCTTTGCAGATTATTTGAGATTTGCAGGTGTAAATCTTTTTAATGAACAATTCTGCTTTGTATTCTCTCCTCCGTCACGGTCTCACTCCTCAATGCTAAAAGGGTTTCTCCAGTTCTAGTGTTTGTCATATTGCTAGGGACAAAGATATGTTCTTATCTTTTCATTTTACTTTGTTGCTTTGATTTGACATAGAGCTGGAATATCTCATGTTTCTTGGTATCTTGCATCGGGGATATGCTTATGTTAAGGCCCAACTTGAACATATTCATTATTACCATTTAATCACTAAATTTCAAAATTTGACAGAAATTCAAATTGAAAAAAAATAGATAATAAAATATTTCGTCATAGAACAAATTAAAAAGTATTGCAAGAAATTCTTAATTATTTTTATTTTTTCTTAAAAAAATACAAGTTTAAAAGCAAAAATAAAAATACTTAATAATACAACTCGTGTTGTACACTTGAAATTTTACTTTTGTTTGCTACAAGGATCACCATATGAGATGTATAATTCTATTATCAACACAATGATCATCTACGTAAATAAAGATAAATTTATTGTTCAACACACTTCTTTGTACTTTTGATTTGCTTCTACATTTTGCAAGGATATGTAAATTTTCTAAAATATTTGTTTTCACATATTTTCTCTCAAAAGCATCTGACCTGATGCTAAAACCAAGTTTTCTAGAAATACAATACTGGTTAAGCTTGTATCATTGTATGTATTTTCGGAAATACTCAGGAACATCAACACTATACTCTGCCAAGCATCTATTTGTCTTCCAATTCTTCTATAGGCCAGGGAATTGTTAGTTTTGACCATGCTTAATTTTTGATATAATTCTTTTTATACAATTTGTATTGGGAAGGGGAAAAAATGATACAATTACTTATCAACGTCAACATAGAAAAAACGCCCTTAACTCAAACTAATTGGATTGCCATTGCAAAGACATATTATGGTCAAAGACATTAATTGTAGAAATGCATTATTGTTTAAATTAATTGTAAATGATTTAGTGGTTGTAAATAAATTATTGTAATCACAACTGTAGTATTTTGATCACTCCATATATTTGGCTTAAAATCAAATCTGAAATAGATTCAGATTCTGCAGAGACTAAGCAAAAAAATGTTGGATTACTAAAACGTTATCTTTACTTCATTTATTGGAGAAACGGAGAATATGTATTAATATTCAGTTTACAATTGCCTCATTTATGGCACTAACAAAGAAGTGGACTTCGACAAAGCGAGACAAACTTTTTGATAGCCCTGGCCTAGTTAGGATATTCTAATGATTATATGTATCACATATTATTTTATGAAAGATTTCAGCGCTTTGGTTTTACAATATTGTATAATTTTTCACATGCTCCAGGGTCAAAATGCTTGTGTAATGTGCTATCAACCTTCTTTCCTCCCTGGTCTTTGTGAAGCTTAAAACCACATTCAGTTGGAGTATTTACATGATTACAATCCTTCATTTGAAACCGATTCAAAATATCTTCAACATACTTATTTTGTGACAGAAAAATATCATCAGTTGATTGCACCACTTTTATCCCAAGAAAGTAATGTCATACCCAAGTCAAACATTTCAAACTCATTCATCATAGACCTTTTAAACTTAGCAAACATAGTAGGACAATTTTCGGTGAATATAAGATCATCAACATACAGGCATACTGTGAGCATCTTTCCATTTTCCATATTCCATATCCTCCAAGTTTGACAAATAAAGTATGCTCATAAGGACATTTTTTAAGACCAACTTTAAGAAAGTAAGTCTCAATACAATTGTACCAAGCCCTCGGGGTTTGTTTAAGGCCATAAAGAACCTTTTTTAGTCTATGAACTTTATGCCCATCACCAACTTTAACATAATCATGGGGTTGTTGAACAAATACCTTCTCCCCCAAGTAACCATGCAAGAAGGCTGATTTGACATCAACTTGGTATATAGGCCATTAATTTTGTGCTGCAAGTGCTATTACTAACCTGATTGTGTCGTGTCTTTCCATTGGTGAAAACACTTCAGTGTAATGAATCTCATATTCTTGCTTGTACCATTTTCAGCAAGCTTTGTATTTGTCAACTTCACCATTTTCATTGAGCTTTGTTTTGAATACCCACTTCACACCAATAGTTGTGTGCCCATCAGGAAGATCTTATAGCTCCCGAGTGTCATTTCTTTTAATGACACTAATTTCTTCCTCTTCACATCAGGGACATGAGCATAAGCAAAGCATCCAAAGATTTTGAAGTGATCAGCATTAGGTTTTCTACCGCTTCATGCCTCTTTTGGAGTCATGTTTTGAATAGCAAAAGTTGGGCTTCTATTCAGAACATGGACACTCCAATTAACCGCTTCAGGCCAGAAAGTCTTTGGAACTCTTCCTCTTGCAAATAAGTTTCGCTCCATATTAAGGATGGTTTTGTTCTTCCTCTCTGTTACACCATTTTAATGCGGTGTATAACCTGCAGTAAGCTCTTTTCAGATCACATTTTGCTCACAGAATGCATCAAGTTCATTGCAACAATACTCTCTACCACGATCAGTTCAAAGAGTCTTGATAGAATTTTCTGACTCGTTTTCAACACGAGCCTTGAAGTTTTTAAATGCTGTAAAAGCCTTTGATTTCTCCTGCATGAAGTGCACCCAAGTTTTTCTCAAAATATCATCAATAAAGGTTAGTATATACTTTTTGCCTCCATTGGAATATGGCTTAATTGAACCACAAATATCTGAATGCACCAACTTTAGCACTCCTTTTGCTATCCATGGCTTGCCTTTCGGGAATGAAGAGCGAGGTTGTTTGCTAACAACACAATCTTCACAAACTCGAGACGGGGTTGTAATTTGAGGAAGACCTTTGATCATGTTCTTCTATTGCAAGGTCTTTAATCCACCAAAGCTCAAATGGCCATAACAAAAATGCCACAGCCATGATGGATCTTTTATTTATGCCAACAAACTAGATTGAATGATTTCAATCTTTAATGGAAACAACCTATTTGAACCCATGGGAATGACAACAATACCACACCTAACAGGATCATAAATCTAACAAGTACCCTTCTATATGGTGATAATATAACCCTTGTCTTGCAATTGACCAGCACTCAACAAATAATTTTTTTTTAATTTAGGAACATATAGCACATTAGAGATTGTTTCCACAAAACCATTCTTGGTTCTTATCTTAATATCACCTTTGCTCATTACTTTAACAGTAGAGCTAACACCAAAACTGACAATAGAACGAAAAACCTCATTAAGGTGCAAAAAAGAAGACTTACTTCCACTCATGTGAGTGTTGCAGCCAGTATCCACATACCAAATGTCAGATTTGGAATTATCTCCATCTTGGAGAGCCATTAGCAAGGTTTTTCCTTCCTCTTTCTCAAAAAAAATTAAACTTTCCTCCTTTTCTTTGTCCTTGGGCAATTTGGTATAGCATTCGGAAGCATCTAAAACACTATTCCTACTGGAATATCCTCGATCTCTCATTCCCCTACCTCTACCTCTACCCCTCCCATTGAAGTTGGAGTGAGTATTGGTAGAGCTCTTCAGTGCTTGTTTTTCTGCTGGTGGTGATCGATTCATCTTCTGCTCATACGCCACTAATGAATTTTGTAGCTCATCAATGGAGAGTGCATGTATATCATTTGACTCTTTAATGGAGCAAACAATGTAGTTAAACTCCTTTGACATGGAGCGTAGAATTTTCTCCACTAAGCTGCTGTCAGTTATATTTTCACCAAGTAAACTCATCTTGTTGCTAATTTCCATCACCCTTGCAAAGTAGCTTTTAGCAGACTATTTATCCTTCATCTCCAATGCCTCATAATTCTTTCTCAAGGCATGAAGTTGTGCACGCTTTACCCTAGTTGAGCCCTAATATTTTTTCTTCATGGAGTCCCAAATATCCTTGGAAGTATCTTTGCAAAGAATAGTTTCGAGGATGATACGATCAACGGCCTAAAAGAGATAGTTTTTCGCTTTCAAATCCTTCAGCCTTTTGGGTTCAAGTTCAGCCTTTTGAGCCTCTGTCTGAGTTGTGCTTTGAGGTGGTTCTTGAACTCCAGACTCAACAACGACCCAATACTACTTTGAGCGCAAAATTTTTTCCATCGGCATGCTCCAATGGTCATTATGACCATCGAAACATGGAATAAATGCTTGTACAAATGTGTCTGAAGCCATGAAGTTTTATTGCTGCTGCAGGAATGAAATGAAGAAAAAGCTACTGCTTTATTCTCACTCACCCTCTTTCTTTTGGCTCTCAAATGTGTGCTCACTTTATCTCTCGTGTTTAAAACTCTTAGTACTTTAACTTGGCTCTGATATCGCTGTTAACAACTAGCAACAACAAAACTAACTCAGAAAATAATAATGAACAAAAGAGAGGAAATTTGGCTCAGAATTGTTGCATGTATTCACTGTTTCTGTAGCCTTTTTATAGGCATAAGTACACATCTGAACCTGAAAATAGGATCTAAAGCAACCATGATCTGCATAACACCACAACTCCTAAAACTTAGCTCAACTACTCCTTTAAATAAGAACATAATCTTTGACTCAAACAACAAACAAAAGACTAAGTCTCCTGAAAGACTAAAGGACTTAAACATGCAAATTAAACATGATTTCATTTCAACAGCGTCTCGCATCTCTGAATCTTAGTTTAAGTTCTGCATTTACTGGTTCGTTCCCTTATCTTCATTCCTACTCTACTACCCACAGAATTTTAATACTGTAATGTCTTTTTCGATATCCAATATTGGTTTCAAGATTGTTTTGGTTACTTTTTGTTCTTACTTCCATACTTAATCCATACATACTATTTCTGTGCCATGTTGATGATGAAAGACCATGAAAGAAGATTTCTCTATAAGATGAATAGATGATCATACGTTTATATATTGACTTTATTCCATGCTCGGGAGCATTTACTATCAATCTTTACAGATTATTTGATATCTTCTTATCTAGTGGGTTGATTTCTTGTTGTTTTGTAGTTTCTAGTTCAAGCTTGATTCTAGTTTCTTGTGTTATTGTTGTAGGTGTGCGGTTAGATCTATTTCTATGCAATATTTGTGTGCTATTTTGTTATTCTTGTTTTAATCTTTTCATTTTACTTTGTTGCTTTGGTTTGACTTAGCATATACTTTTTGCCTCCATTGGAATATGGCTTAATTGAACCACAAATATTTGAATGCACCAACTCTAGCACTCCTTTTGCTCGCCATGGCTTGCCTTTTGGGAATGAAGAGCGAGGTTGTTTGCTAACAACACAATCTTCACAAACTCGAGACGGGGTTGTAATTTGAGGAAGACTTGTGACCATGTTCTTCTGTTGCAAGGTTTTAATCCACTAAAACTCAAATGGCCATAGCAAAAATGCCACAACCATAAAGGATCTTTTATTTATGTCAGCATACTAAATTGAATGATTTCAATCTTTAATGGAAACAACCTGTTTGAACCCATGGGAATGACAGCAATACCACCTCTAACAGAATCATAAATCTAACAAGTACCCTTCTAAATGGTGATAATATAACCCTTGTCTTGCAATTGACCAGCACTCAACAAATTATATTTTTAAATTTAGGAACATATAGCACATTAGAGATTGTTTCCACAAAACCATTCAATAGAAGGAAGGGTCCTCTCGTAAGTTGTAGGAATATTTTCAAAGTAATTCACTAACCTGTAGGGAACTTGGGGTGCAGATTGTAGTGCCATAATGACTTCTTTGAGCTCAATATCACCTTCCGCTCGGTCATCCATTTCAATCAAATTATCTTTCAAAACCATTTCCAGCTTATCCTGTATCATATCACTTTCCAAATGTTCTTGTACACACACATCAATCATACCAACATTAATGACAGAGTCATGGTCATCAGGATACTTCATGGCATTAGAAACATTAAATTTAGTAATATGACCATTAAACCTAAAAGTTACAATACCAGATTCAACATCAATGTTGGTTTTAGCTGTTTTCAAAAATGATCTTCCAAGAAAAATAACAGCTTCATCATATGATATGCCATTGCCCATGTCAATAATGTAAAAATCAGCAGGAAACACTAGTTCATCAGCTCTAATTAGCACATCTTCAATCATGCCTTCAGGATATGTAGTGGACCTTGTTAGAAAATAAACTTGATTTGGGCTTGATCCAATTAGAGTTAATTAAGGGCCTAGAGTGTTCTGGAAGGGCCTATAACTTTTTAGAAGGGTCTAGAATGTTCTGGAAGGGATTAGAACATTCTAGAAAGATTGAAAACTATGAGGGACTATCTAGAATATTCTAGAACTATGTGGAAGTATCTAGAAGGTTCCGGAGCCGTGTGGAAGTCTCCGGAAGAATCTAGGATACTTTAAGCATTGTGTAGGAAGTCTAGAATCTTCCCTTAAGGAGGTGATGCCTATAAAAGGGGCACTCCTCCCATTTGTGTAAATAATAAGAAGTGAAGAAAAATTGAGAGCTAATACAAGAGTGAGAGAGCTAGAGAATTGTATTTTTGTAATCAAAATACTTTGTGAGCAATAAAATTTCTTCTTCAAATTGTATTTTCCCTTCCGCTGCGCTTGATCCTTTTTATTTCCAACAGACCTATCAGCAAGCTGAATTACTACATTGGTTGACTTCATTGGCCCTAAATTCAGATAGCTAAAAAGTGACAGTGGCATAACATTTATTGAAGACCCTAAATCAAGCATGGCCTTTTCAATCCTTTTAGTGCCAATTCCGCAAGGTATAGCAAAAATACCTGGATTTCTACATTTTTCAGGCAACTCTAAGGATTTACCTTGAATAACCGCTGACATTATTTGGCTAGCCAAGCTTTTTCCTTCACTCTCATGCTTCTTCTTCTTGGTGCACCAGTCCTTCAGAAATTTAGCATACTTTGGCATTTGTTCAATTGCTTCCAATAAGGGAATGTTGATCTCAACCTTGTGAAAGGTCTCATAGATTTCTTTCTCTTCTTCCTCCTCCTTTGATTTCGCCAACCTGCCAGGAAAAGGTGGGGAAATGTTAATTTTTTGCTTAGATTGAACTAATTCACTACTTACCTCCTCCTCTACTATTTCTGAAGGAGCAGAGATCTCTTCAGGTTGAACTTGCTTAGGTTCTAGAGTTGGAGGTAAAGTATTCGGCACCTCTTTCCCACTACGAAGTGTCATGGCACTAGCATTCTCCCTTGGATTGATCTCTACCTGCGCGGGAAGCTTATTCACAGTAGTAGACATTTGTTTCTCCAGATTCTGAATATTAGCACGTGTTTCTTTCTGTAAAGCTTGCGTGATAGTAATAAATTCATCACCATTTCTTCCAAATTCATACCTGACTTGGGTGTTGACTGTTGAGGTTGATATGACGGTCTCATAGGTGGTTGATACGGAGGTGGTGGTTGTTGAAAACCCGGTGGCTTATAATTGAAACTCTGTGGGTCTTTCCATCCTGAGTTATACTGATTTGAATATGAATCATATCTCCTTTGTGGTGGTCCTGTAAAACCTCCCAAAGCATTCACTTGCTCATTGAGATAATCTTGAAGTGATGGGCACATATCTATTGCATGTCCCTCCATAAAGCAAATGCCACGTCTTAACCTGTTGTAATTGACCTGCAGCCAACTGTCTCACAAAATAAGTAAGAGCATCTAAGCGTTGATCAGTAGAAGAACTTACCTCATTGACCTTGTGAGGAGCATTGTCTTTTCTATTCACAAGCTGTTGTTTATTTTCAGCCATGCTGTGAATCAAAGTCCTTGCCTGTGCAGGTGTCTTATTCATGAATGCACCCCCACTAGCAGCATCAATCGTATCCTTGCACTCACCAGAAAGTCCCTCATAGAAGTATTGAATTAACAGTTGTTCAGGAATCTGATGTTGGGGACAGCTTGCACAAAGTTGCTTAAATCTTTCCCAGTACTCATGCAATGTTTCCCCATGGACTTGTCGAATTCCACAGATATCTTTTCTAATGTTTGTTGCGGGAGATGCTGGAAAGAATTCGTCAAGAAACTGCTTCTTCAATTCATTCCACGTGGTAATTGAACCTGCTGGTAAATCAAAAAGCCAATCTTTCGCTATGCCAGACAATGAAAATGGGAAAGCCCTCAATTTTACATGCTCTTCAGTGACTCCTTGGTGCCTTACCGTCAAGCATACCACATGGAACTCCTTCAAGTGCTTATGAGGGTCTTCACCTGGAAGACCACGAAAAGTAGGAAATAAATGAATCGTACCAGATTTAAGCTCAAATGCGGGAGTGTCGACAGGAAATGCGATACACAATGATTGTTGGTTAACATCTGGAGTTGCCAACTCTCTCAAAGTTAAATCACTCATTGCAACTTCTTCAGTGGATTCCTCTTCAAACTCCGAGTTTTCTATCTCTTCTTCTTCTCTTTCTTTGCTCTCAACTTCACTAGGCTCTGATGCCGGACCTAAAAGTTGATCTTTTTGCCTCTTCTCCTTCTTGTTCTGTCTAGCCGTCTTCTCTATCTCTGCGTCAAAGATCAAATCACCTGTACGAGAAAAACGAGGCATTAACCAGCACAAATTAAAAACAGAACTTTAACTACCTTGGTTCGTGCCTTGATCATCAATGCAATAATAGTTCAATAGTTCTGAAATAAATTGATTATAGTAATGACAAATCTGCACATTACCCATCTTTCCTTAATTGTATGGTAATAAACGAAACCTCGTAAATCATCTCCTAATCAAAATATAATCCCCAAAATCTCGCCAGATTAATATTCCAACAGCATTAAGAAATAGAAAGAGACAATTCAAACAATCAAACACACACCGGGTTTAATTTATTTAGATTATTTATTTTCATGACACTATCAGTCCTTTACCAAGAAAATCAATGATGTCGGATGCTACTTTTTCAAAACACACAAAACCTTGTCCGTTTTGACAAGCTGTGATTGATTCAAGAATATTAAACACTAACCAGTAATTCAATAACAAGAATCAATCTTAATATAATTCAGAAAATAAATAAATACTCATGAATTATTGTGCATAAAACCAATTAGATCTCACAAGTTGCAAGAACACAAGGTTTCAATCAATTCTTGACTATAATAAGGAAATTAGCAACTCGACATATTGAAAAACAAAACAAAACAATTCATTATATTATAATATAAAAGCTTGCCAAAGAAAAGTATGAAAAACTTCAAGAATATTGGAGAGAAGAATCAGAACTTCAGCCGCCGTCCTCTCTTCTCCTTTTTTAAGTTAAAATCATCATAGGGTTATACCCCCCTTTCCCAAGTTTTTATCCTAGTGAAAGTCTTTTTTTTTCTCTCCTAAAATATAGGAATTAAAAGATACGCTTAAAAACAATCTCTAGGGTCTTCAATTCACATGATCACGTGCTAGTAACTCTTCGCAGCTGTCCTTGCACGTTACTTCCTTCAAGGTATATCTCCAAATTCTTTAGAAAACAACACTTTACCCTAGTTGAGCCTTGATATTTTTTCTTCATGAAGTCCCAAATATCCTTGGAAGTATCTTTGCAAAGAATAGTTTCGAGGATAATACGATTAATGGCCTGAAAGAGATAGTTTTTCGCTTTCAAATCCTTCAGCCTTTTGGATTCAAGTTCAGCCTTTTGAGCCTCTGTCTGAGTCGTGCCTTGGGGTGGCTCTTGAACTACAGACTCAACAACGACCCAATACTCCTTTGAGCGCAAAATTTTTTCCATCAGCATGCTCCAATGGTCATAATGACCATCGAAACGTGGAATAGATGGTTGCATAAATGTGTCTGAAGCCATGAATTTCTATTGCTGCTGCAGGAATGAAATGAAGAAAAAGCTACTGCTTTATTCTCACTCACCCTCTTTCTTTTGGCTCTCAAATTTGTGCTCACTTTATCTCTCGTGTTTAAAACTCTTAGTACTTTAACTTGGCTCTGATATCATTGTTAACAACTAGCAACAAGAAAACTAACTCAGAAAATAATAATGAACAAAAGAGAGGAAATTCAAATCTCTCTCAGCAGTAATAAAAAGCTCTCTCAGCAGTATTCTCTTTCCGTATTCGAGATTCAAATCAATAGAAACTCTTCTCCCTGGATTCTAAGACAAAGAATATAGCAAGACCTATGTAAACTAAGATTCAGAGATACAACACACAGCATGTGAAGAAGGATGGAAAGAGCAGCATCTCATGTTTGCATCTCACATATGTCGTCTTTAAATCATTAAATAGTTTGCAGAAGCAGCATAAATAAGTAACTGGAGTAGCCTGTCTAATAGAGTGCAAAAAGTTAAATTTAAAATACAGAAAAAGAAATTGTGATATAAAAATCATTTAGCATCAGACTCATCATTCGCTGCAATGTATCTTACAAGCTTATAATTGAATTTACAAGAAACAAATTCATGTACAGATACAGATATTGTCAGTAACATCACTATGTGGAACTTGATAGATCCAACAGCAAAGAAAAAGTAGTAGAATCAGGTTTGAAACCCCTTTGGACCATTTCCTCAAGAAGCGTGATTGCCTCATAACATTTTTTCCCCTTCAGAAATCCTTGGACAATGACATTATAAGTGATAGAATTTGGAACGCAACCATTTTCTTCCAATTTCGTGAGAAACTCTTTTGCTTGCTCAAATTGCCCTCTCATACAAAGCACATTTATAAATATATTATATGTCCTCGTATCAGATTTTAAACCTTTAGAAGAAAGGCTATCAAAAAGTTCCCTAGCTGTGTCAAAGTTCCCGTCTTTGCAAGTGGCATCAATGAGGCAATTGTAAACTAAAATATCAATATATATTCCGCCTTTCTCCAATGGATGAAGTAAAGATAATGCTTCGGTAGTATGACCATTTTTGCTTAGTCCGTGTAGTAGAATAGTGGAAGTGTAGAGGTTAGGCATGATAACCTTTTGCTGTCATCTCATTAAAGAGCCCAAGAGCAGCTGCGCATTTACCACAATGATATAGCCCATGCAACAGGGTGTTGTAAGTAACAACATTGGGCTTCAATCCTTTCGAGTGCATTTCTCGAAAAAGATACATTGCCTCATGCATTTTCTTCTTCTTGCAATACCCATTTATCAAACTGTTATATGTAACAATGTTACGCAAAATGTTTCCTTCATTCATGAAACTCAAAAGACCCATTGCTTTATTCATTTTCCCTTGCAAACAATGCCCATCAATCAGGGCATTGTACGTGAAAACACATGGATGCAGACCTCTCTGAATCATGCTCTGGATTAAATACTCAGCTTCTTCAATCTTCCCTTCCTTGCAATATGCATCCACCAATATATTAAACGTATACTTATTAGGAGAGACTCTCAACGCACACATCTCTTTCCAAATTCTGGTAAGCTCATCCCAACGACTAAAATTGCATAATCCTTGAATCAATGAACTATATGTGACAACATCCGGCGGAATTCCTTTACCAATCATGTCAGAGAAAAGGTTCAATGCATCGTCTACCATGGAACTCATTTTCTTAAGGAAAAGAATAGCAGAATCATAATGTTCCATCTTGACAATAATACCAAGTAATTTAGTAAACTGAATGAGGGAGGGCATAGGTTTCATTTGGAGCATTTTGTCGAACATGTTGCTTTCATTTGGAGCATATTTTTTTTTCAAAAGTTACTCTCTAATCAAAAAGTCATCTTGGAGCGCGTGAGCGATTGTTTTCAACTTTTTCTTATCACCCATAATTTTTATCTTTTAGTTATAATCAAATAACTAAAAAATTCTTACTTTTTAACAAGGTGGCTTTTAACTTTTCTATAGAAATAGTTTTAACATTGAACAAAAATTACAATTTATTTTATTTGGTAGTGTATATCTATTTTAGTAATCTTAAAATTTATTTTAACAAATATATTCATTCTCAACCGAACACTTTTTAACTTTTTTTATTGAATTTCTAAATTTAAGTAAAAATTATTATTGAACAACTTTTTAACTTGAATTCTTATAAACATTTAACTTTTAGTTACAAATAAATTTTAACTAAAAATCATAATAATAATAATAAAAATAGGAAACGAACGGTCAACTTCCTTTTGGCCATCCTCCCACACTCCAACTATTCATTCGCACACGGCTTTTTTTGTTCATATATATTTATTTTTTTTGCAATAACTGGAAACCCCCAAAATAAAAAGTAAAAATTTTCAATGCACCCTTCTCAATGAAATTGGGTTAATCACCAAAAAATATTAACAAACTTTTACTCATTTTATATTTTAAACAACCATAGTCTATTTGTTTGTTTAAAATAATAAACTTTAAAAGATTATATCATTTTAAAACAAAAGTTAACTACGGTTAACTATATTAATAAATTGCTTACATAATGTTATTTTAAAAAATATTAGTTATTACTTACATGACATACTTTTTTTTAGAGTAAACTTTTTCGACAGTTCCTAAACTATATCAGTTTTGCACATTTGGTCTCAAAACTTTTTTCTCAACTTGTTTGGTACACAAACTTTTTAAAACATGCGTAATCAGGAAATTTCATCAATTACTCGTTAAATCTGATAGAATATACACTCATGCGAATCACACATGTAATTTTCAAAGAATAAAATGATCGATTTATATCATATGTAAACTTTTTTTTCGACTGTTTTCGAGTTATATTAACAAGATATTGTCGAAGTTTACTAACTACGCATGTTTTAAAAAGTTTATGTACCAAACAAGTTGCGAAAAAAGTTTGGGGACCAAATACGCAAAACTGGTATAATTCGGGGACTGTTGAATAAATTTTTCCTTTTTTTTTAATTATCAATTTAGTGATTGACTTCAAGTTTAGTTTAATTTATAATATTCATATATAATTATAAAACTTATAATTTATAAAATTATAAAACTTATTTTAGTTAGTTTTTTTTTTTGGCTCATGAACCCCAATGGAATTTAATACAGCACAAATACATTATTCTTCAAATTATTTGAGACATAATGAAATATAAATGCTTAATTTGGTTAACTAAATGTGTTGAGTATATCACATATTTAATCAGTATAATAACAACAATGAATTTTGGACACTCCAACAGCCTCACAAGATCCACAACTAAGTTTTATTTGTTTGCACATGTGATTGCACTCGGTGCTTCCGAAAGTTGGCGTACATGCTCTCCAACAAGTAGCTCTAAATAATATTTGTGAATCTGGTAATAAATTAAAATTAATTAATTAACTAGAAAACTATACAAGTCAAGTCTAAGTTTGAGATACATAATATACCATAAATATGTTTGTTTGCGAGATTAGATTGGAGGGAATTAGTAGTACTTTGAATTAATAATATTTTAGGACTAAATTAATAAGTATACGTGTCATTTTTTCAGGTGTTAATTTTTAAATGTAGTTTATTATCAGATGCCAAACATCGTAGTACTATTTCGTAGAATTAATTAGTACAATTCAAAGTGACAAAACAAATACAAGATTATTTTTTAAATGAGACTAAATAATGTAATCACCTCTATAATCTTACAAACAAACACACATTCTCTCTCTAACCCAACATTAAAGAAATATCACATATCACAATTTTAAAAAGAGAAAAAAAAATGTAAACCCAACATTAAAGAATTATCACATACACAATTTCAAAAGCATAGCCTACAAGTCACACTCTAACAATGTATACAGTCTTAACTGTGGCTGGTTATAAGCTCACAGTTTCACAAATCACAGCAACTTATATTTAAACATTGTGACAAGACTTCTTGGCGAGTGAATTAAATTGACATTGCTAGATATCGCAAATTTCTTGCAACGAATATTATGATCATTAAATTAATTTATAAATTCACCTGTCATGTAAAAATGACTCAACAATGAGGGTGGTTAATTTTATTTTATTTTTCAATTTTTTCCGAAGAAAACGTATTATAATATAAAATCATCGGATAAATGAGTCACATTACATTATTATCATATATTCTTCTTCATTTGATTCAATTAGTTGTGGTAAGATAATAATTTTGAACAATTAGACGCCATCTAGCTTCTATTTTAGTTTCCTCAAAAGATATTATAAAAACACGCAAAAGAAAAATAACTTCTACTTTAATATACACAAAAGAAGAAAATAGTTAAATAGTCAACTTTTTAAATGGAGAAAAACGTAGGTCAAATATATGTCTCATTTTTTTTTACTTAAATTTTAGATAATATTAGATTTTAACCATATAAATTACACTGTTAAAATTTAAATATTTAAAATTTAAACTGAAACAAACGGATCATAATGTTACTAAAATTTGACTCTTTGGTGCATGGAAACCTATACCACCATTGTTTGCTTTTGTAGCAATGGACGTGTTGGGAATGAAACCTCCGATAAATAAAAACAGAATGATAAACTTTGACAAATCCATATTTCTTTGTTGTAGAATTTTTTTTTCTTTTTTTTTTTGATAAAAATCTTATTTTAAAGATTTATAAACAAAGAATGAAACAATACAATCACCAAAAAGATTTCTGTTGTAGATATATGTTAGCTGCAAGCTATTTTCCTTGCTTTTATAGGCAATAAAGGATTTGATTCTTACTCCATCGGTTTTCATCTGTTTTAAGATATAATATTTAATATTATGTTTTGGATTGATAAAGTCTCCAATGCTAAAATTTGTATATGTTATTTTTAACTTCAATGTTACAGACATAATATTTATCTATATTATTTTCAATCGTAGAATTTTCAGAAATTCCCTTCCTCGTGAAGGCAAATTATAACTATTTTATCTTATTTGAATTATAATGTTGTATGAAAAACAAAAATGGTTGGATATTTGAGAAAAAAGATTAAACTCGTTAAATAAAATTATGATGTTCTATCTTGATGTTACTCATTTGTTATTTAATGAAATGTATATTAGTATGCAAGTTATAATTCTTCTAATTATGACGTGAGTTATTTTTTAAGAATTGATATCTTTAAGCGTTCTTACGTTTATCAATAATATGTAATTCATCTGTTTCAAAAAAAAAGTTACATTTTATTTTATTTGCACTATTCGTGAAATCTTAAAATTTAAATCGTGAAATTTTTTTAATAAAATTTTCATATAATAAAGAACATGTTTTGTTGGAATTTGAAGGTATTTCAAAATGTTAAACATTTTACTTCAAATCAAATTATAATAATACATTTTCAGAACTCGTTTTCGAAATGGAGGGGGTAAATTCTTAATAAATTTTGCAATTTTCTGATTATAATGTTGAAAATCTTAATAAATTTTGTAGTTTTCTGATAATAATTAAAATTGTAATAAACCACTAAACTAACGCATAACCTCGGTTTGTAATAATATAATTATGTTAAAATTATAGCTTACAAAGAATTTGCAGTATAATACCAACGCTCTTCACTGACTTCTGAAGGTGATTATAAGAAAAAATAATAAGAATTTTACGAGTAAAAGTACAAGTAACTAGAGATAATTTATTATGAAATTATGACTTTAATTATAAAAAGAAATTCATTTGTGGTATAAATTATTAATGTTTGAGAGCAATAGAATGTAAACATATAATTCTCAATCCGCTTGCAATACATCTATAATGGCATAACAATTGCCCCTCTCCAGTACCAAAAAAGAAAAAAAAAGGAATAATGAGATAACAAATTTATAGTAATTTAGAAACTTATATAGAAAAGAAAGAATTAACAATCGTCTCCACGAATCATAGTATATTTATAGATTGAACTAATTTCTAAGAAGAGGAAAAATAAGTGTTTGGCTGAGATATTTTAATTTGTCAAAGTTATTAGCTTCTGTTAGTTGTTCGGCTGAGATATTTTTTATTTTTTGGGTTTCTACTTATTTTAACTTTGTACGGTCAATGCTGATTTCCATTCGTATATAGTTTTGTTTTTCAGAAAAAGTGAATTGAATTATAATTCATTTTTATAATCTTATTGATTTGTGTTATACTTTGATTTCTAAATTATATGAGAAAAATATAACCGTACAGATTAAAATAGCACACAAAAATAAACTATATGGTTTTTTAGGATTTTTTGAGTTCTTTTATATAATTTTTATAATCATATAAAAATCAACATATCTTAACCATTGGAAATATACAAATTTTACATAATTATAAAAAGCATAATATACACTATAAAATGAGATGAAAATTAATATGCTACTTTATTTTTTGTTACTCTTTCAATTTGTACGGTTGGATTTTTTAGATAAATTGTAAATTCATAAATATAAAACAAGTATGTAGAATTTAAAATGTGAGTTATAGCTCATTTATGTTAAGCCCTTTCTTCATTTTTTTTATAAGGATATGAATAATTATACTTTGGGGAGTGAGTAGATTTAAGTATTACTCCTTCCGTCCAATTAAATAAGTTTTTTAAGTCATTTTCTTATGTCTTACTATATAGTCATGTACACTTTTTAGGGAGAATTTTTTGATTAATTTTTTAAAATATCCTCAATTAAATATAGTGAAAATTAGTCATTTAATAGATAGAAAAAAAAAATATTTACTCTTCTACATAAAAAAATAAGGTTATTTTTTTATATTAAATATAAAGTTAATATATTAATTAATAATTTTTTAATATTTATAAATTGTCAAAAAAAAATTATACAAAGGACGGAGAAAATAATATTTAAAGGAAGATTAAATCGATTTGCGCGGGTATGGAAGTGTTTGAAAAGAAAAGATGAGTTTATCAAGAATTTACAGAGACACGCTCTGATAGTTCGAATTAATTCCTCAGTCCGTCGTTATTCAATAGTGCATTTACGAGCTTCTATAGCATCATTCGATGGTATTTGTTTACATCTATTCTATACATCTATGCAGGACTGTAAACGATATTTGTTTACATTTGTATTTAAAATAATTAATATTATTCGTATTCGATTAAAAACGAACATGAATATAGATATATATATTTATTTATATATGTAATATCCGTTTTTAATTATAATTATCATATAATTAAATTAATAATAATAAATTATTCATGTTGTACCGGAGTTTTCAAACTAGTTATCAATTATATTTGACCATAAATTTTTATATAACTTTAAGAAAATACATATATTTATAGGAATTTCATTTAAATGTTGTACAAAATTTAATATGAAATTAATTATTTTATTTTAATATATTAGTTTAATTAATAATTTATATTATAATTGACCTAGTTAACATTGATTAATCATGGTGAATCATATTATTATTTGTGATTATCAATTTAATCGTAGTTATTTTAATAATATAAATTTGATTAGTAATTAATTTTATTGTGTCATTAATTTGATTGTAATTTAGTCCCTAAATAAGTTCATTTCAAACAATCTAATTTGTAAAACATTATTGTTAATTAATAAATTAGTATAAATAGATTGATTGATAGATAAATATAGATAGTTCATAAAATGGACCTACTCTAAATCAATAAATAAGTTCAATTCAATCAATCTAATTTGTAAAAAATTATTCTTATTTACTAAATTAGTATAAATAATTAAATTGATTGATAGATAGATATATAAATATAGATAGTCCGTAAATGAACTTACTCTTGATCAGTCCAATTCGTGATGAAAGAATAAATAAATAGTTTAGTATGAACACGATAGGCTCAATTCATCAATTGATTTAATTTAATTTAAAAATTCAAATCTTTTATATATTTAATATTCTATCTTACATTTTTATTATTCTCTCCGTTCTAAAAAAGATGACATAACTTTTTGTACGAATTTATATGTGTAATTTAGAACATGTTAGATATGTTCGTAATTAAATAAAAATTATAAAATAAAAATATGATAGATAAATATTAATATTATAAAAATATAAAAACTTTCTAAAATATATAACATGTATTAAATTTCATATAAAATTACAACATTTCTACGATTATTTTTGGGACGGAGGTAGTATTTTAAGGGACAAAACCTTTTCTCTGACATGATCGCTGAAGGATAAAATTGTCTGACTACGGAAGCATTATCTTTACTTCAGTCAATGGGAGAAAAAAAAATTATATATTTTTGCTAATACAATGGGAGAAAAAAAAAAATTATATATATACTTCAGTCAATTGATATTTTTGCTTTACAATTGCCTCATTGATGCCTCTAGCGAAGAAGGGAAGTTCGACCCAGCCAGGAAACTTTCTTATAGCCTTTCTTCTAAAGGTTTAAAACCTGATGCGAGGACGTATACATACCTGTTATCAAGTTATCCAATTCAACGTAAATTCGTTTCAATTAGAATTTTATATTAATGCATAAATCTTTAGTATTTTGTCTGTACGAGAAACTTCCTACTTAAAGTGACGATCTGTACGAGAAAAGCCTTTTGTAGTGCAGCTCTGAAGAGCAGATGTCTT
>CM025781.1:11643115-11662468 GCA_014636745.2 Centella asiatica | reverse complement strand
GTTTAAGTTCTTTAGTCTTTCAGTAGACTTAGTCTTTTGTTTGTTGTTTAAGTCAAAAATTATGTTCTTTTCAGGAGTAGTTGTGTAGTATGAAAACTAATATAAAGGCTTAAAAAAGAAAGAACGATATAAAACTTGAAAGATAACTTAGAATATATTTGGACTTGGAAGCATACCATACTTCTTATTAAAAAACAAAAGACACGTTCAAGACTCCCACTACATAACAACTACTCCAAATAATCTGAACTGATTCCTAAAAATCAGCAACCAGTAAAAGACATGCTGAAAGACTTATTCAAAGACTCAACGGTAAAAGACCAAGTCAAATTACTGAGGCAAATTACTAACAATCTCCTCCTTGCCTAAGTATTTGCAAACAACTAACTTGTCCCTTACCTCTTCGAATCTTGCTTTAGGAAGTGCTTTGGTTAAAATATCTGCAGTCTGCTCTTCTGTTCTGCAGAAAATTAACTTGATTTCACCATCCTTCTACTTTTCTCTCAAGTGATAGAGCCTGATGTTGAAGTGCTTCATTTTCCCATGAAAAACTGGATCCTTTGGTATTGCAATCGCAACTTGATTGTCTACAAAAATCTCTGTTGGATCAGTTTGCTTCATGTGCAGGTCTTCAAGAATTTTTTGAATCCAAATTGCTTGATTCACTGTAACATTTGCTACAATGAACTCAACTTCTGCAGTATTTTGAGCAACTAAATCTTGTTTTTTAGAACTCCATGAAAAAACGCGTGAGCCAAAACTGAAACAATAACCAGTTGTGCTTCTCATATCATCAGTAGAACCTGCCCAATCAATGTCAGAAAAACCTTGGAGCTGAAAATTATGACAGCCTTGAAGCTGGAAATCATTGAGACCAAAATACTTGATACCATAAATAATTGTGCCCTTAACATATCTTAAAATACGCTTAGCAACTACAAAATGCATTTTACTTGCACAATTCATAAACCTTGATAGCAAACTTATGGCATAAGTTATATCTGGTCTTGTGGCTGTGAGATACATCAAGAAACCAATCAAACTCCTGTACAATCCTTCATCAACTTTTTCAGCTCCATCTTTTTTTCTTAACTTCTCTTTCAAATTCATTGGTGTGCTGATTTCTTTGCAATTTTCCATGTGAAACTTCTTGAGAATTTCCTTTGCAAATTTCTGTTGGCATATGAAAACTTTTCCAACACCTTGTTTCACTTCCATGCCTAGGAAATAAGACAACAAACCAAGATCTGTCACTCAAAAGCTTTAAACATATCAGCTTTAAATTCATTCACCAGCTTCTCATCACTTCCTATGACAAGCAAATCATCAACATAAATAGATACTAAAATTAAATTAGCATCTGATTTCTTCACATATAAAGTGGTTTCACTTTGACTTTTCACAAATCCAAGACTCTGAAGATGATCATCAACTCTATTGTACCAGGCTCTAGGAGTTTGTTTAAGGCCATACAAAGCCCTTTTCAATCTGAAAACTTTCTCTTCCTGTCCGTTGATTTGAAATCCCTCTGGCTGTTTAACATAGATTTCTTCTTGAAGGAAACCATTCAAAAAAGCTGACTTTACATCCAGCTGATAGAGTTTCCAATCATTTTGGGCAGCCAAGGACAACAACATCCTTATAGTATCCAAACATGCAACAGGAGCAAAAATTCTGAAAAATCAACTACAAAAACTTGACTATAGCCTTTCACGACTAACCTGGCTTTATGTTTGTTTATAGAACCATTAGCATTGAGTTTAGTCCTGTAAACCCATTTCACTCCAATGATCTTCCTGTCTTTGGGTCTGTCCACCAACTCCCAAGTGTCGTTCTTCTCAATCATTCTAAGCTCCTTCTTCATAGCTTCTATCCATTTGGCATCCTTCTCAACTTCATGAAATTTTGCAGGCTCAAAAATAGCAACATTACTTCTTGCATAGACATCAGATAATGATCTTGTGCCACGAATTGGAACATAATCTATATTGTCATCAAGTTCATCAAAGAATTCTGAAAGTTCTCTTTCTATTGGCTCCTCCCAACTCCACTGCTTGTCTTCCATGAATTTAACATCTCAACTTACAATAATTTTCCCATTTTGTGGTTGGAAAATTCTGTAAGCTTTTGAAGTGCAGCTATATCCAACAAACACACCGGGCTCTGCCTTCTTATCAAGTTTATCTCTCTTAACCTGCAGCACATGGGAAAAACATAGGCAACCAAAAATTTTCAAATTTTGTAAATCTGGCTTATAACCAAACCAAGCCTCAAATGGTGTTTTTCCTTCCACAGCTCTTATAGGCAGCCTATTCAACAAAAAAACTGCAGTACTTGCAGCTTCAGCCCAAAGATTGTTTGGCAACTCCTTTTCATGAAGCATACACCTTGCCATCTCCAAGATGCTCTGATTTTTCCTCTCACTTACACCATTCTACTGAGGGGTGTAAGGAGTTGTGAGTTGGTGCTCAATACCTTCATATTCACAAAACTTACCCATTATGAGACCTTAATGTGCTCAACCTGCAATCACTTTGATTCTCTACCCAAGCTTTAAACTTCTAGAATATATTAGCAACCTCAGTCTTGGATTTGAAGAAGTAAATCCAACAAAATCTGGTGTAATCATCAATAAATGTAATATAGTATTAATTACCATTTAAAGATGATGTTCTTTGAGGTCCTCCAACATCTGAATATACCAGCTGCAACTTGCGTGATGCTCTCCATGTTGTTTGAGGAAATGGTTTCCTGATTTTTTTTCCCCCATATTGACAAGCCACACAATCAGCTAACTCTTCTTCAAGGAGTGGTACACCTCTCACAAAGTCATTTTTCTGCATATACAAAAGTTCAGTACAGTGAAAGTGCCCCAACCTTTTGTGCCACAGCTCTGCATTGCTGAATTGACATGCAACTCTTGCTTGTTCATCCTCCAACAAATTCAGAGAAAATCTATTTGCCTTCATCATCACCTTGAATACACCTTTGCCCATTGCATCCTTAATAAAGCACCACTTTTTCTCGAAAATGACCTTATAGCCTTTTTCAAGAAGCTGCCTAACATTCAACAAGTTTTGATCAATATCAGGTACATATAAAACATCATAAATATGCTTCAAACCTGACAAGCTCTCAATAACCATTGTGCTTTTTCCTTTTACTAGAATAAGCTGACCATTTCCAATCCTTACTTTAGAGATAAAACTCTTGTCTATCTCTATGAAAAGAGCCAAATTGTTGGTCATATGATTGGTGCAACCGTTATCTATCAACCAAGAATTAGTTGAGTTGTTGTTAGTTGCAAAACATGTTGCCACAAAGAGTTGTTCTTCTTTATTTTCTTCAGTTTGTGCCTTCGTTGCTTCAGACTGTTGGGATTTGTAGACTCTCTCCATGTGTCCCATATTCCCACACTTTCTGCACTTAATATCTGGCCTCCACTAACACTTCATTGGTTGATGGTTCGACTTCTTGCAATGAGGACAAGGAGAACCAGTATCCTTAGCATTGTTGGACTTGCTAATCTTATTTTTTCCTTTGAATTTCTTGTCTTTCCAGCCTGAATTTTCTGAATTGACCTTCAATGCACCCTCCATAGAAAATCCTTCTTTTCTCATCATCCTCCTTTGCTCCTGAGCCTGCAAAGCATTAACCGATTCTGCCAAAGAGATGCTTGACAGATCCTTAGACTCTTCTAATGAAGAGATTTTTGACTCGTACTTCTCAAGAAGAGTGACAAGAATTTTTTGGACTATTATTTCATCAGAAAATTCTTTACCAAGTAGCCTCACTTTGTTGACAATGCTCCCAACTCCACTACTTGTCTTCCATGAATTTAACATCTCGACTTACAATAATTTTCTCATTTTGTGGTTGGAAAATTTTGTAAGCTTTTGAAGTGCAGCTATATCCAACAAACACACCAGGCTCTGCCTTCTTATCAAGTTTATCTCTCTTAACCTATGACACATGGGAAAAACATAGGCAACCAAAAATTTTCAAATTTTGTAAATCTGGCTTATAACTAAACCAGGCCTCAAATGGTGTTTTTCCTTCCACAGCTCTTGTAGGCAGCCTATTCAACAAAAAAACTGCAGTACTTGCAGCTTCAGCCCAAAGATTGTTTGGCAACTCCTTTTCATGAAGCATACACCTTGCCATCTCCAAGATGCTCTGATTTTTCTTCTCACTTACACCATTCTACTGAGGGGTGTAAGGAGTTGTGAGTTGGTGCTCAATACCTTCATCTTAACAAAACTTATCAAAAGTTGCCAATGATCTAAAGCATCAAGATAGACTGTCATCCTCATAGCCCATGCTTGATAATTTTGGCCATCAAAAACTAGTGGAGTAGCGTGATGGTTGAAAGCTGGTTGTGTATCACTCTCCATTGTCACAGGTCCCTCAAAATAATAAGCTCTGATACCAATTTGTAGTATAAAAACTAATATAAAGGCTTAAAAAAGAAAGGAACAATATAAAACTTGAAAGATAACTCATAATATATTTGGACTTGGAAGCATACCATACTTCTTATTAAAAAACAAAAGACACGTTCAAGACTCCCACTACATAACAACTACTCCAAATAATTTGAACTGATTCCTAAAAATCAACAACTAGTAAAAGGTATGTTGAAAGACTTATTTAGAGACTCAACGGTAAAAGACCAAGTTAAATTACTAACCAAAACAATCTAAAACCAATATTGGATATCGAAAAATACATTACAGTTTTAAAATTATGTGGGCAATAGAGTAGGAATGAAGATAAAATCATGTTTAATTTGCACATTTAAGTCATTTAGTCTTTCAGTAGACTTAGTCTTTTGTTTGTTGTTTGAGTCAAAGACTATGTTCTGATTTTCAGGAGTAGTTGAGCTAAGTTTTAGGAGTTGTGGTGTTATGCAGATCATGGTTGTTTTAGATCCTATTTTTAGGTTTTCAATTGCGTACTTATGCCGATAAAAAGGCTACATAAGCAGTGAATACATGCAGCAATTCTGAGCCAAATTTCGTCTCTTTTGTTCATTATTATTTTTTGAGTTAGTTTTGTTGTGCTAGTTATTAACAGCGATATCAGAGCCAAGTTAAAGTACTAAGAGTTTTAAACACGAGAGATAAAGTGAGCACACATTTGAAAGCCAAAAGAAAGAGGGTGAGTGAGCATAAAGCAGTAGCTTTTTCTTCATTTCATTTTCTGCAGCAGCAGTAGAAATTCATGGCTTCAAACACATTTATGCAATCATCTATTCTAGATTTCGATGGTTTCAATGGCTTCATACACAAGAGCCACCCGAAGGCACAACTCAGACAGACGCTCAAAAGGATGAACTTGAAGCCCGAAGGCTGAAGGATTTGAAAGCGAAAAACTATCTATTTCAGGCCATTGATCGTACCATCCTGGAAAGTATTCTTTGCAAAGATAGATCCAAGGATATTTGGGATTCCTTGCAAAAAAAAAAAAATCAAGGTTCAACTAGTGTAAAGCGTGCATAGCTTTAAGCCTTGAGAAAGAATTATGAGCCATTGGAAATGAAGGATAAAGAGTCTGGGTGAGAATATAAGTGACAGCAGCATAGTGGAAAAAATTATACGCTCCATGTTAAAGGACTTTAACTACCTTGTTTGCTCCGTTGAAGAGTCAAATGACATTGATGCACTCTCTATTGATGAGCTACAAAATTCATTAGTGGCGCATGAACAGAAGATGAATCAATCACCACCAGTAGAAGAACAAGCACTGAAGGCTTCTACCAATACTCACTCCAACAACTTCAAACGGAGGGGGTAGAGGTAGAGGTAGGGGAAAGGGAGATCGAGGATATTCCAGCAGGAATTTCAAAGATAAGTCCAAGGTAGAGTGTTTTAGATGACATAAGTATGGTCATTATGCTTCCGAATGCTATACCAAACTGCCCAGCAACAAAGAAAAGGGGGACTGTTTAAATTTTGTCAAGAAAGAGGAAGGAGAAATGAGATAATTCCGAATCTGACATTTGGCATGTGGATACCGGCTGCAGCAATCACATGAGTGGAATTATGTCATCTTTTTCGCACCTTAATGACGTTTTTCATTCTACTGTCAGTTTTGGTGATAGCTCTACTGTTATAATAATGGGCAAAGGTGATATTAAGATAAGAGCCAAGAATGGTTTTGTGGAAACAATCTCTAATGTGCTATATGTTCCTAAATTAAAAACTAATTTTTTGAGTGCTGGTAAATTACAAGACAAGGGTTATATTATCACCATTCAGAAGGATACTTGTCAGATTTATGATCATGTTAGAGGTGGTATTGTTGCCATTCTCATGGGTTCAAACAGGTTGTTTCCATTAAAGATTAAAACCATTAAATCTATCATTTGGAACAATAGATAAGTAACTTGAGTAGCCTGTCCAATAGAGTGTTAAATTCCTATCCTTTGGAACAGACTTGAGAATCCATTATAAGTGAGAGAATCTGGGAAGCAACCATTTTCTTCCAATTCCATGAGAAACTCTTTTGGTTGCGTTCATCCTATTTCTTTTCCCCTCCATTTTCCAAGTTTCAAACGGGGCCTAAATACCTCCACCACCTCGGGAGTATAAGTGTGCTAAAAGTAGTGATTTTGATGATGACTCTGTGACCTATCAATTAAATTGTGATTCATCCTTCCGATAAGAAGGAGATGAGATTTAAGGACTCATTTTTAAGGGGGGGAAAATTATTGTTAGTGACATGAATTCTTTGCTACATAGTAAAACCTGGAATAGTTGATTTGCAAGTGGATGAATAATTATAAGCTATAATTTGTTATTAGAGAAAAATCTTATTTGTGACATATTTTAGTCAAGATTGGCACATTTAATAGCTAATGGTTATATGTTTTGATTAGGGAATGATTTATTTGAAATTCATTCACCTTTCTGTCACGTGAGTTTGATAATTATTATTTTTGTTGTCACATTATTGTAGATGTGAATACAGTTTTTGTTATATAGTAATCTAGGCAGATCAACCTGAAAAGTTTATTATGTAAGGATTTGATAATTAAATATGTTAATTAATCAATTTATTATAAAGTAAGATCTTGTATAAACACTTAAATTACAATAGTTTTGACATAAATTAAAAAGGTTGAGATTGATTCTTGGTGATTCAAGTAAATGCCTTTACTCATGTTATGTGTCAAATAGAATTGTGGTTATTTGTTTATGTAGTATTGTCTAAACGTTTTGATATGTTAGCGAGTTTGTAAATAGACAAGATTTTATCGTAGTCTACTTGTTAGGATGGATGCAGTGATACAATGAGATTGAGACACAATGTGATCAAGTATGTACTTATGGGGTAGTTGGATTAATCTAAACTAGTCAGTAGTCTTATGTGTGTAGTGACTTGCACAAATATTGACATAGTCTTTGTAGTTGACGTGTTTATTAAACTCACTATAATTGTAAAAGAGTTATGCAATTCCCTAGAGATTGACGAATTATGAGATGTCCTAGAGGATTATGAGATACTTTATAGATATTCAATGATATGCTCTATATTGTGAGAATCCTCTAAGTTTAGAAGGATTTTTTATGGTCTCTTGATATTAGTGTGTATATGTATACACTAGCTAGTGTACTATTGTATTGGAAGTCTATGAAACTAGAAAAAATAGTTGTCATCTTTAATGTTGAAACTCTGTGAGAACCTAAAATTTCAAATGAATTTTGTTATATAATTTATTCATTTTGTAATTTATTTTATGCATGGAGGTTCAATTTCTTTTATTTGAAGCGAATAATGAAAGTGCAATGGCAATGTGATGTCCAAAATTCTATAACCTCAATTTCCTTTGTAAAATCATCAAAGGGATATGAAGTACATTAATCTCAAAATCTTGTATGAAATTAATTTAATTAAGCATGAACAAAGACTGATGTTATGGAATATGAGTGTGGAGGTTAGCAAGTTTCATTCAAAACAATTTGAATGGCTTACGTAAGGGAAATGATCTCATATGTACGTTAATGTTTGGGTTAATAAGCTGCTTGTGTGTCATTAGTTGATGAAGCTTATGTGCATGTGTGACAGCAGCTGCTTTTTACGTTGTTAGCTGTTAAAGAGTAATGATAAGCAGCTGTTTTACCATCCAGATTAACCAATCATCTTATCTCTAAGCTTAATCTTAGTTTGCTATAAATACCTCATTCGGAGGTAAAATTTTAATCTTTCTTCTCTTTTACCAATCATTCTTATAAATCTCAAGCTTATTCTCTTGAGCGACTATCTTGTTGAGAGTAACCAAGTTTTTGATTTCTTCCTTAGAGACGAAGAGGTAAGAACCTGGTACTCTACTCAGTTTCTTTCGTGCATAGCATCAAAGATTTATTAACCTTGTATGCTAAGTTTTCAAGAAGGAATAAAACTTTAAAGGATTTTATTCTTTTGCATTTTCATGAGGCATCCTAGGTTGAGTTTGTTCATGTTAGGCTTTCCATCGAAACGAAGACAAGCTCTATGCTAATCTCTGATGAGATAAAGTTAATTTTTGACGAGATAATATTAGTCTCTGACGAGATAATATTAGTCTCTGATGATGTTAACCTTAGTCTCCGATGGGTTAAGATGGCGTCATCAGTCTCTGATGAGATATTTGTTAGTCTCTGATGACTAATATGTTAGTCTCTGATGAGATAGATGTTACTCTCTGACGAAGGATTTTTTTAGTCTCCGATGAAGGAAATATTGTTAGTCTTTGATAAAGGAAGTTTAAATTAGCCCTTGATGACGTCATCCTTAGTCTCCGATAGGCTAAGTTTAGTCCCTGATGACGTCATCCGTAGTCTCTGATGGGCAAAATATGTTAGTCTTTGATGGCTAAAGATATTAGTCCCCGAGGAGTTTGGCGATAGCCAACTGAGTTTGGCGCTGAATAGTTTATCCACTGATGAAGTTCAGTGATGACTTACTAAGTTTGACGATGAGAAAATCATTCCCTAACAGCCAAGAGAGTTCGGCGATAGTCAAAGTTATCACCCGACAAGTTTGGCGATGAAGAAGATTATCCCCTGATGGGTGAGTCATCCCCTGATGACTATCCCCTGACGGATGGGTTATCCCCTGACGGGTAATTATCCACTGATGTCCAGTCATCCCCTGATGCGTAGTTTGTCTTCAAAAGCTTTAAAACATTATTTTTCCTTAAATTATTTGAGGATGTTATTCCTTTATCCTCAACGGTTCTTTTGTCAAATTTGAAACATTAAAAGTTTAAGGACATCACATAAGCATTTTCTTTCATAATTCTTATTAAGGTATTAAATTTATCATGTGAAATGCATATTTTACAGAATCTTTCACTCAAGAGTAAATTAAATTTGATTTTATGCAAAGGACCGAGGCAAGTATATACATTCAATCTCATGCTTAGTTTGATTTAACGCAGTATCATTTGATTCGATATGTGTGCAAGGCTTTGTTATATGTTTCAATTGCTCTTGTGAATGAGAATGCTATGCTTTAAATTTCGCTAGCATGATATGAATGATAGTGCATGGATATAACTGAGATTTGATTTATCAGTTATTTTGAATCTTATATCCGTGCTAATAAATTAGAATGATATGTCCCTTAAATGGGTTATGCCACATGGTTGGCTAGAGGAAAGGAAAGGTGCTAATTTGTTCTTTACCTGACCTAGAGGAATTATAAGTGACTACGTACGTTCACACAAGGAGGGGTCATGCGGTCACAGTTAGGCCAGCTGTTAGGTTTTACAACATTTGATGATGATTGTCTGTAGATTACTTAGAATACAAATGTATAGAAAGTGTTAATTAGTAACACTGAAGTTTTGTAGCTAGCAGTTATCTCTTTGTTTGTAATTCATTCATTCTTTGTAAAGAGATATAAATATTTCTTATTTGTAAGTAACTGCTAGAATGGTGTATCAAAACTTCAGAAAGTCAAGATGTGTATTTGATCTGTTAGAGTTTGCAAAAAGGCTTATCGGAGACTAGGAAAATTGGTCAGGGACTAAAAAGATTTTATCTGTCGGAGACTAGTTTTGCCTATCGGAGGCTAAGACTTAAGTCATCAGAGATTAAGTCTAAAGGAGTCAGAGACTAAAGCTTATGTCATCGGAGACTAAAAGTTAAAAGCATCAGAGACTAAGCTGACGTCATCAGAGACTAAGCCTTAACGCGTCAGAGACTAAATAATTATATCGAAGACTATACAAGCTGACATCATCAGGGACTAATTGCACCGGAGACTAGTAATGACGTCACCAGAGACTAAAGATGAAGCATCAGGGACTAATCGTGATTTATTTCTTGAAAGATACATAGTTCGAATTAAAAAGGAATGTCTTCCACGTAAAGCAAAATATTATTGAAGACGTAGCTGGTAAGGAAACTAACTAGAAATCTGTTCCTATCAAAAAGGAAAGATTGTATTTGATTCGAATAAGGAAGCTGAATTTTGTTCAGAATAGGAACTGAGTCAATAGTAATTCAGTTGTTAGAGAAGTTGTAATTAGGTTTACAGAGAATTGTAACTTTGAAGTTGTATAGGTTTTTCATAGTTTTGTATCTTTTCCTATACAAAATAGAAAAGAAGCTGACGATTACATTATTGTAATTGTTAGGATTTGTATTCAATTATAAATCAATAAAGCAATTGTTTATAAATTGATTCGTGTTCTTGTTCTTTATATTCTGCAAGAAAAGTTAATTTCTTAAAGTTCAAGTAATTTGAAAAGATTTTAAAGAACTTGTATTTAACCCCCCTTCTACAAGTTCTCGGCATCTCACTGGGAAAACAATTGGTATCAGAGCCTGTAATTGAATTTAGTCAATTAATACGTTCCAAGAGATGGCCAATGATGAAGCAAGCAGCTCTAGCATAATGGCGTATGCGGGAAGTCATGATGGTGGTACTAGAATCCCTATTCTTAAACGAGAAGAATATCCAATGTGGAAGCAAAAGATGTACATGCACTTGAGAGCAACAGATCCAGATTATATTGAAAGGATTGAGAAGGGTCCCTATCTACCCAGGAAATTTATTCCTGCTAAAACTGTCCATGGATCTGTTGTTGCAGAACACTTTGAACTTGCTCCAGAATGTGATTATACAAACGAAGACAAGTTGCAAGTGTTAAAGGATGCTAAGGTGATGAACATACTTTATAATGGAATTGATAAAACTATGTTCACAAGCATCATAAATTTCACTACATCAAAGCAAATCTGGGACACCATCAAAGTCCTGTGTGAAGGGACTGACCAAGTCCGAAAGAACAAAAGATCATTGTTGACACAACAATATGAGTTCTTTCAAGCAAAGCTTGGTGAACCAATAACGTCAGTATATGACAGGTTCAACACCTTGCTTAATGATTTGAAAATACTTGGAAAGTCCTATGACAATGAGGATGTCAATACCAAGTTCATGAGATCTCTCCCTCCAAGTTGGGATCCAAAAACAACAGCTATAAGAGAGGCTTATAACTAGGACATACTCACACTGGACAGGCTCTACGGGAACTTAAAGACTTATGAACTTGAAGTAGAGCAACGACAACGCATACATGGCAAGGATAGAGGAGCTGCGTTGATGGTTGAGACAAGCAAGTCTCAAGAGAAGCTTGATGATGAATCTTCCAGTGCTAGCTCGACTGATCTGGAAGATGAACTGGATTCTGATGATGACATGGAGGAATTCATGGCATTTATGGTCAAACAGTTCAAGAAATTTAGAGCAAGCAAGAAAGGAAGAAAATCGTCAAGGAAGCCTAACCCAAAACGTGAAGGTCAAAAAGTCACATTCGACTTAAAAAAGATAAGCTGCTACAACTGTGATGGGTTATGGCACTTTGCCAATGAGTGCAGGAAGCCTAGATCTAGTGATAGATCTAAGGATGAAAAATCAAGGAAAGACTTTGCTAACAAGAAAGCTAAATCCAAGAGCAAAGCCTTGATAACTGAGGGAAAAGATTGGATTGACAGCGACTCTGATGAAGAAGTTGTTAACTTTGCCCTAATGGCTCATAGTGACGAGTCAAGTGATTTTACAAAGGTATGTGATGCAAATCAGAATTTTAACGTGCTTAATTTACTTGATACATCTAGCATTAAAAGCATGCAAAAAGATATGTCTGATTTGCATGTCAGTTTTAAATCATTAACTATTGAACATACCAATGTAAAAGAATCACGTGACAATCTCTTGAAAAGAAACAAGTTTCTTGAAGAGAGATTGACACAATTTGACACTATCAAGTTTGATTTAAACAAAGCTCATCACATGATTGATGCTTTGAAAAAGAGGGAATATTACTTAGTAGAGCAACTTGAAATTGCTCAAGCTAAGATTAAACAATGGAACACTTCCTCAAAAAAATTAACTGACTTGGTAGAGTGTCAAACAATAGGTTTAAAATCTGGACTAGGTTATGATGAAAATCTAGACAAAAGTTCAGATTTAAATGATCTATTCGAAGCTGCAAACTCCTCAATTAGTAAGCCAAATTTTAAAAGAATTAATTTTGTCTCTCCTGTTATTGAACCTAAATTTATTAACACTCAAGATCAACAATTCACTGCAAAAACAGAAAGTGATCAAAAGACAGTGAATGTTGTTGATAAGAGTGAAACAAAAAGATTAAATATTGGGTTCATGACAAAGACACAACTAAAAAAAAACTGGAGAATCTTCCAGACAAAAAAGGCTGAAAAATTGGTGGAGTTAAGCAGAAAGAAGAAAAATAGGAATGGAAAGATAGGCATTAATAAACATACAAATTATGCTAGAATGCCTGATGCTCCTAGAAAGACATGTCATGTATGTGATAACCCTAACCACATAGCTATAAACTGTAGGAGCAAAAATAAAATTCCTATAATTGAGACTGCACCTTCAAAGAGAATAAAAGATAAATCACCAGTAAAAAGGTTAGAACATCTTTGCATTAAAACTGAAAATTCTAAGCTTGGCAGTCTCTCACAAACAAGTAGCAAGACTAATGATTGCCCTATTAAAGTTAAAACTGTTAAAAGACAATCAACTCAATCTGAGTCAAGTCTTGAGTCTACAACTAGTGAGAAAGAACCCAAGAAAGTCTGGGTTCCAAAAATCTCAAGCTAGTTACTCTCTACTGTGCAGGGCAAAAAGAAAAAATCATGGTACTTGGACAGTGGCTGTTCAAGGCACATGACCGGAGATAAGACCCTGCTAAGACAGTATGAAGAGAAAAGTGGCCCAAAAGTCACTTTTGGAGATGACAACAAAGGCCATACAAGGGGATATGGCAGTGTTGAACATGGAGATGTCATCTTCACAGAAGTAGCACTGGTTGACGACTTAAAGCACAATTTACTTACTGTGAGTCAACTATGTGATAAAGGATTCCATGTAATCTTTAAAGAAGACCTATGCCAGGTGTGTGACAAGGAATCTGGGAATGTGATATTGACTGGAAAAAGAAAAGGAAATTTGTATGTTGCAAATCTTATTTCTTTTACTGATCAAATCACATGTCTGTATAGCAAAGTTTCAACTGATGAAAGTTGGCTTTGGCATAAGAAGCTTTCCCACTTGAATTTCAAGAACATCAACAAGCTTGTGAGGAAAGGATTGGTAGCTGGCATTCCACAATTAGAATTTATACAAGAAGGATTATGTGATGCATGCCAGAAAGGGAAACAAAAAAGTGTATCATTCAAGAGTAAACCAGCAACATCAATCACTGACCCGCTACAATTGTTACATATGGATTTATTTGGTCAAGTGAATGTGATGTCTATCTTAAGAAATACATATGCACTGATTATTGTGGATGATCACACGAGGTATACTTGGGTAAAATACCTCTTTACAAAAGATGAAACTGCTCAGTTGATAATTGATCATATCAAGAAGATAGAAACTGAGTCAGGAAAAACAGTAAGGGTTATAAGGAGCGATAGAGGAACATAATTCAAGAATTCCCAAGTACTTGAATTTTGCATTGAAAAAGGAATAACTCATCAATTCTCAGCTCCAAGAACACCTCAACAAAATGGAGTTGTTGAGAGGAAAAATAGAACCCTTATTGAAGCAGCAAGGACTATGTTACAAGAGGCTAAGCTTCCCACATATTTTTGGGAGGAAGCTTTAAGCACTGCTTGCTTTACACAGAATAGATCCTTGATTAACAAAGCATACAACAAAACACCTTACAAGTTAATGACTGGGAGAAAACCATCTCTCAAGTTCTTACATGTGTTTGGTTGTAAATGCTTTGTACTGAGAGATTCATCAGAGTCAAGAGGAAAGTTTGACAATAAATCTGATGAAGCAATCTTCTTAGGTTATTCTCTGTCAAGTAAAGCATACAGAGCATATAATCTAAGAACAAAGGTCATTGTGGAATCAATTCAAATCATGCTTGATGATAAAAAGATTCCAAGAATGATTGGACAAGGATTGCATGAACCTCTCAGTTTTGAGAATGAATTGGATGCATGAAAATATCCATCAGAGACTACTGAACAACCCCAAGATAGCAATGATCCCTACATAATTGAGGGGGAGATAACAGTTGTGCATGAAGTGCCTAGAACTAATACTCTATCAGATAATAGAATGTTAGATGAAACTCAAGAGACTGGTAACATTAGTATCCCACCGGAGACTAATGTTTCACCAGAGACTAGAGTAACTGATGCACAATCTGAAACTACAGTGACACCGGAACAAATAGAAATAAACAACTCAGGGGGAGCTGATAATGCAGGAGTCAATGGTTTAGGGAGAGCAGTCTCTGATCATGAAGCTAGAATGGATAACATCAATCTAGACAATGAAGCCTCAACTTCAAGATCAAATCTGCCACGTGCAATTCCATGGTTGAGAGACCACACGCCAGATTTGATAATTGGAAGTTTAGAGGATGGAGTCAAGAGTAGAAGTGCAACTCAAAATGAATGTTTATATCTCAGTTTTCTTTCGAAGATTGAGCCAAAGAAAATTGAGGAAGCACTTCAAGATCCTGACTGGATAATTGCCTTGCAAGAGGAGTTAAACCAATTCACTCGAAACAAAGTCTGGAGACTGGTACCCAAACCAAGGAATAGATCAATAATTGGTGCCAAGTGGGTCTTCAAAAATAAATTGGATGAAGCTGGTACAATTACAAGGAACAAAGCAAGACTGGTTGCAAAAGGATACTCTCAAGAAGAAGGAATAGACTATGATGAGACTTTTGCACCAGTAGCAAGATTTGAAGCTATAAGAATCTTCTTGGCATATGCAGCCTACAAGAACTTCAAGGTGTACCAGATGGATGTCAAAAGTGCTTTCTTGAATGGAAAATTGGAAGAGGAAGTCTATGTCTGCCAACCCCCAGGTTTTGTGGACTCCAAATTTCCAAATCATGTCTACAGGTTAGACAAAGCACTTTATGGCTTAAAACAAGCACCAAGAGCCTGGTATGATACTCTATCTCAATTTTTGCTTGAAAATAAATTTGTTAGAGGTATCATAGATAAAACCTTATTTTATAGAAAGCAAGACTCAGACATAATATTGGTGCAAATATATGTAGATGATATTATATTTGGATCTACAAATGAAAAACTTTGTGAAAAATTTTCAAAACTTATGCAGTCTAGATATGAAATGAGTATGATGGGAGAATTAACATTTTTCTTAGGTTTGCAAATAAAACAATCAACTGATGGAATATTTATCAGTCAGTCCAAGTATATCAAAGACTTATTGAGAAAATATGATTTGGTTGATTGTGCATCTGCAAAAACACTCATGCTTATTGCCACTAAGCTAGATAAAGATTTAAAAGGAAAGAAAATTGATATTACTAGCTATAGAGGCATGATAGGCTCTCTTTTGTATCTAACTACAAGTAGACCAGATATAATGTTTGCTACATGTTTATATGCTAGATTTCAAGCTGACCCTAGAGAGTCACATTTGATTGCTGTAAAAAGAATTCTCAGATATCTAAAGGGTACCCCAAACCTTGGTTTATGGTATCCCAAAGAATCTGATTTTAAACTAATCGGTTATTCAGATGCTGATTATGCAGGTTGCAAGCTTGATAGGAAAAGCACAAGTGGAAGCTGCCAACTTCTTGGAGGCAGACTTGTTTCTTGGTTCAGCAAGAAACAAAATTCAGTTTCTACTTCAACAGCAAAAGCTGAATACATCGCAGCTGGGAGTTGCTGTGCTCAAATCCTATGGATCAAGAATCAACTCCTAGACTATGGTATGTCATTATCCAAAATTCCTATTTATTGTGATAATACTAGTGCCATAGCAATAACAGAAAATCCAGTGCAACATTCAAGAACAAAACACATAGATATTAGATATCACTTCATAAGAGAACATGTAAGTGAAGGTAATATCGAATTACACTGGGTAACAACTGATAAACAACTTGCAGACATATTCACAAAACCTTTAGATGAATCTACCTTTTCTAGATTAGTTTCTGAATTAGGAATGTTGAATTATGCCTCTAAAAATTGATTAATTTTTGAAAACAAGTTGTTTAGTTGTATGCAGCTAGAATTTATTTTCTAGATTGCAGCTGTTTTTAATTAAACAGAATTTGTGAAGCTAGAATTAATTTTCTGGAAAGAAGCTGTTTTATTTTATTAAAATAGAATTTTAGGAGCTAGAATTTTATTTCTGAAAAAATTTGATAAAATGAATAATCAAATGATTGATTATTGAATAATATGAGCTAGAGTGAGTAAGAGACTATTTTAGTCCCTGATAGTTGTTTTTAATTTGTCCCCGACTAAATTAAAAATTGAACTATCGGAGACTAACTAGTCCCCGATAGTCAATACTATCAGAGACTACCTTAGTCCCCGATAGTTAATACTATCAGAGACTACCTTAGTCCCCGATAGTCAATACTATCAGAGACTACCTTAATCCCCGATAGTCAATACTATCGGAGACTAATTAGTCCCCAATAGTTAATACTATCCGAGACTACATTAGTCCCCGATAGTCAACACTATCAGGGACTAATCTTCTTCTAGTCTCTTACAAATGAACTTATCAGAGATTAGGGTAATCTCCGATCGAGAGTAATATAGTAGTTATCTCTCCCACGATCAAAAACGGTTCACTACCCTTAAGAATTGCAAACGTTTCAAACAATTTGATAAAACAAAATTCAAACATCTTTGCAATTACAAACACTCAACCTCTGAAATTAATTTCTCTCTGCAAATACTCTGCAATTTAACTTTTTTTCAAGTTTTCTTCCAAAGTTCACAGATATCTGAAAATGGCCGCTAAAACTGTTCTGTTCAAGTTTGGAGACTTTGATATCATCAAGACAAACCATGCAGGGGTGGCTGATAAGCATGTCTTTGAAGCCCAGTACCACCCCTTTGTGGATTTCCTTCAACACTCCAGTCTTTCGTATGCCATTTATGAAGCCACCATCCAAGCCGCTGAGGTTATCACGGCTGTCTAGTCCACTGCTACCATCCAGGGTGAGAAAACTGCCTCCCCTGTGGTAAGTTTCAGGTATGCAAACTCTATTTATAATATAGATCATACCGTAGTTAATAATGCTTTACACTTGCCAATTTATGAAAACTTTGACTCACTTGTTTCTGATGAAGAAATTGTTTTTATGTTTAAAACTTTACATTATTCTGTAGAAATTACTTCTGTTGGGTCTATAACACGACCCCATCTAAGGCAAGAGTGGTCACTGTTCTTTGACATAATAACTAAAGCTTTTACTTCAAAATGCAGTGGCTATGATGCTATCACTACACTCACACAACAAATTGCTTTTAGTGTGTTGTATGATAGACATCTAAACATTGGGCTTTTAATTCTGCAAAATCTTTTGATAAAACTTAAAACCAGTAAAAATAAAATTTATTATTCTAGGTTTTTGATGATGATTGCTAATTATCTAATTCCTAACCTTGATATTACTGGAATGCAAGTTTTACCAACTATTTTGCAGAGTAAAAGAATATTTACAGATGTGAAGCATAAATCTACAAAGGTAATAGTTCCTTTATTTTTTCCTCCTGTCATGAGATCTATTCTCATTGACATGCTTCCAAATCTTTATTTTTTGCAATTTTTTGAGGATATTGAAAGCCAAAACCCCGTTAATCCTCCAACCACTTCACATCAACTGTCTATAGCCCTCTCCACAGTCTCTCAACAGATTGTGGTTGTAAAACCAAAGACAATCACAAAACTCCCAATTAAAAGAAAAATCATTGAGGGAGCAAGTGAGGATGAGGGAGAACAAGAAACTGAAGTTCCACTTCAGAGAAAGAAGAGAGTTATAACCAAAAGCCCACAGCAATCCAGTGCTTCTCAAAAAGCATTGGAGGTTATAAGGAAAAACAGTGAACTGTCACCATCCTCCCAAAAGGATGTTGACATTGAAGAAAGTTCCCAACCAGGAACACACTGTATAGAGTCTGCACAACCTCTTGTTCACCAACAAGAGGAAACCCAAAGAGAGAAAATAAAAGAAAAGAGTGACACAAGGAGTGCACACACGGCGTCATCTTTTGATGTTCCTCAATTTTCAATGTCTGAGGAACTGCCAACACTCCAAACTGTACATCCTTCTCCTTTTTCTCCCACTCTTGATTCTTTTGATATACATATGATTGATTATCTTGATTTTTCCCAAAAGGAGCCAAGAATCGAGACAAGCTTTCAAACAGATTACATGGATAGATCCCTAGCCCAAGATAAACAAAGGGAACCCCCTATCCATGCTGTCACAAGCACTTCTCAAACCCCCACTTTTGTAGGACAAAGTGACATCATCCATATGAGTGAGGTTGTGAGAATAATTAGTGAGAGTCAGGCTCCTGCCCTGGAAAAAGGAGAGACCATACACATACAAGAGAGTCAAGCTTTAGATAGCTTGGAAAAAGGAGAGAAAGAGAAGCTAGGTGCCCAACTCCAGGCAAAAGGAGAGGGTGTGAGAAAGGATGAGATCCTTGAACAAAAGAACAAAGAGAAATTTTCAGCAAGTATATTTTTACAACCTGTTGAAACAAGCTCACAAGAAGCTCTGGTTTCTTTTGCTCCCTCCATCAATATCCAAATAGAAGAATCAGAGAAAAGTCCAAGCACAGGGGATGCAGCATTACATATTATCTCTGAGATGTCAAATGCAGATTTTGAAACTCTTTATGGTCTACAACAGTCTCAAGATCATATCTCTACATTAAAGACAAGGCTTGCAGATGAACCTGTGCCTGAAGAAGCTCCAGAGCATAATGTTGATGAATGGCTTGATGTCTCTTATGCCAACTGTTTTCCCAGTGAGATGGCCTAGAACTTGTAGAAGGGGGG
>CM025781.1:11603213-11628115 GCA_014636745.2 Centella asiatica | reverse complement strand
CCCTTAATCTCCGACAAGCCAAATTTAATCTCCGAAAGACTAATTAACTTAAACAACTTGTTGAACAAACTCAACAAGTATTCCAGCAGTACATACAAGTAAAATGAATCTATCTCTTTATTAAAATGACTAAATTACAACCAAGAGATACTACTGCTAGCTACAAAACTAAAGTGTTACAAACCAACACTTTTCTATACATTTGTATTCCTAAGTATTCTAAAGACAATCATCATCAAATGTTAATAAAACCTAACACCAACACTCTAGAGGATGCATCCGCCCAATTAAGGCAAGACTATATGACCAATATAGGGTCAACTACATCTACACCATCAATTCAAGACATAATGGAAGAAGTAACCAAGGTGGATAAGAAACACACAAAGTTTCACCACTTCTTGGTTAGTGGCATCAATGGTGCAGTGAAGAAAATTGAGGAAAGGATGGAGTTGGAGATTGAAAAAAATTAGAAAGTGCTATGAAGGACACCTGCCAAGGAGGACAATTACTGCCATTGATACACTTATCAAAGACAAGTCCAAGACTGACAATCGACTTCAAGCCCTTGATGCAAACATCCAACTCCTGATCCAAAAGCAAGACAGAATGGAGCAGCTACTGGTGCAGGCAATTCCAAATCTGGCCACCTCCTCTCAATCCAAAGATGCTGATGTCAAAAAGGGGGAGAGTGGTCCATCCGATGTTCCTGTACAAAAGCACAAGTCTGGTCCTGTCCTTGATGCAGAATTGCAAGCAATGATGGACAGGATCTTAAAGAAACATGTTGATCTTGCAGCAGCTACAATAGCTACAACACAACTTCCAACACCAACAACAACAACAACAGCAACAACAACAACAACAACAATAGCAACAGCAGCATCTCCTCCTTCCATTGCACAAGCCCCAACAATGAAAGATAAAGGCAAGGGTGTTTTGGTTGAGGAGCCAAAGAAATCAAAATCTGCTCAACCAGGACAGCCTAAGCTGATGGGGGATGCTATGAAGACTGCTCACTTTCCCACTCCAGTTGAACTGATAGTGGATGGGAAAGTGGAGTTAGTTTATCCTCAAGAACAAAAGCTAATAGAATCTGATGCACTATTAGCTCAGAAACTTCAAGAGGAGGAGGATATGGCAGCAACAAGGGAGGAGGAGGAGTCAAAGAAGAAGAAAAGCTTTACAAGGAAATCAAGTGCACAGAAAGCATCCATAACCAAAAAGAAAAATAAAGAGATGGAAGAGGCTGAAAAGAAATCAAGAAGGAAACCCTTGGTTCAGGAATCTGCAAAGAAACCTGTAACCAGGGCAACTATTGAAAAGCCTACCTCTCAAGATCCTCCAAGGTCAACTGAGACTGCTTTGGGGACTGTGAGTGGACCAACAAAGCCACAAACAATTTCATCAAAGAAGTCTTACAAGGTTGAAATGGCAAGTACAGAAGAAATCATCAAGGCCCTTAAGAAAACCACAGAGAAGATAAATCTGGTAAAGGGTACAAATAACAAAGAAATTCTCCATGTTTTCTTGAAAGATGGGGAATCTCTGAAGTTTGAAAAGCTAGCCTTGGAGGGACAAAAGAAAGAAGACCTGGAGTGGTTGCTGACTGTTGTGCTTGAGACTTCTGATCTCAACATAAAACTTCGAAGCCAGATTCAAAAGGTGATGAAGGTGAAGCATAAGGTGGATACTGTGCCGGAAGCTAATCCTAAACCTCTAGGATTATGGTATGAGACTTTTCATGGGGAGAAAGTCTTCTTTGATTACAACAGAGATATTAATAGTGTCAGTGAGCGACATATTGAAGGATTTATCAGTTTGCTCAAGGATGCTACAGAAGAAATTGAGTTGGTGCTGAAAAAGCTGTTGATAGATAGACTGAAGTTGCTAAGGAAAAACAGAAAAGAAAGGTTGGAGTTGTTAAAGAAAAAATAAGGTAAACTTCTTGTGTTGGAGTTGTTTGTTAAAAATAAGCTGTAATTTTTTATTTTTGAAGTCAGACTTATAGGATTTAAACCTGAGTCTTGGTGGAAGCTGAACAACAGTTCAAAGATCTTAGTTCAAAATACATTTGTAGATAGAAATTCTTTATTCTTTTTCTAAGTAATTGTAATGTTGAGTTTTGACATCATCATCAACCTTGAAATTATGCTTATCATTCTGATATTCATAATTAGGGGGAGATTGTTATGTTTTAGAACATTTGATGATGATTGTCTTTAGATTACTTAGAATACAAATGTATAGAAAGTGTTAATTAGTAACACTGAAGTTTTGTAGCTAGCAGTTATCTTTTTGTTTGTAATTCATTCATTCTTTGTAAAGAGATATAAATATTTCTTATTTGTAAGTAACTGCTGGAATGGTGTATCGAAGCTTCAGAAAGTCAAGATGTGTATTTGATCTGTTAGAGTTTGCAAAAAGGCTTATCGGAGACTAGGAAAATTGGTCAGGGACTAAAAAGATTTTATCTGTCGGAGACTAGTTTTGCCTATCGAAGGCTAAGACTTAAGTCATCAGAGATTAAGTCTAAAGGAGTCAGAGACTAAAGCTTACGTCATCGAAGACTAAAAGTTAAAAGGATCAGAGACTAAGCTGACGTCATTGGAGACTAAGCCTTAATGCGTCAGAGACTAAATAATTCTATCGGAGACTATACAAGCTGACGTCATCAGGGACTAATTGCACCGGAGACTAGTAATGACATCACCAGAGACTAAAGATGAAGCATCAGGGACTAATCGTGATTTATTTCTTGAAAGATACAGAGTTCGAATTAAAAAGGAATGTCTTCCACGTAAAGCAAAATATTATTGAAGATGTAGCTGGTAAGGAAACTAACTAGAAATCTGTTCCTATCAAAAAGGAAAGATTGTATTTGATTCGAATAAGGAAGTTGAATTTTGTTCAGAATAGGAACTGAGTCAATAGTAATTCAGTTGTTAGAGAAGTTGTAATTAGGTTTACAGAGAATTGTAACTTTGAAGTTGTATAGGTTTTTCATAGTTTTGTATCTTTTCCTATACAGAATAGAAAAGAAGCTGACGATTACATTATTGTAATTGTTAGGATTTGTATTCAATTGTAAATCAATAAAGCAATTGTTTATAAATTGATTCGTGTTCTTATTCTTTATATTCCGCAAGAAAAGTTAATTTCTTAAAGTTCAAGTAATTTGAAAAGATTTTAAAGAACTTGTATTCAACCCCCCTTCTACAAGTTCTCGGCATCTCACTGGGAAAACACCAGTTGTATACCGTATGATTGTAGATCCAACGAATTTAGCCCCCGATGGATATTTTGAGGAATTTATACATAGGTGAATACCTGTCTTTCTTCGAGGAGGATTACACGTTGTTTATCATCAGTAATCCTAAAGACTCTTTAAAGATTTTTGAGGCATTAGTATTGTTTCACTGAGCCTCATAAACAGAATTGAAACTTTCATCAATATTTTCAGATTTGTTTCTCTGATTTGTTCATATACTTGCTGGGCGTAAATCACTCATTCTTGTTGAACTTAATGTCTTGCAGGGCATGGTCCAAAGGCTGAACCCTCTGATAAGGGGAAAGCAAATATGTTTGGCTACTAAGTTAGCCGCTGAGGAAGGAAGGAGGATGTTTTGAAGTTGTGATGTTATGTACTAAAATATAGAGATAGAATAGCTTCCGCTGAGAATGTAATATTTTGGGTTGTAATAACTCTTTACTATTTCTTTGTATCAGTATTTATACTATGAATGGATGTGTTGTTATCTTTTCCTTCTTTTGACGAACCCCGGGTCCAGTAAGGGATTTTGGGGTCGTCACAAACTCTATACTCTAGTTTTTAGAAACAAAGTTAAAAGAAGTTTTGTTCTAGATATTCCAATGACAAATTTTTAATTGTATTCTCCTGAAGTGGTGAGAAACAAACTGTACAAATTTTGTTTGAACACTTTTTAATAGTTGAAGAAAGTGTTGAGACAGTTGTTCTTACAATATGTCCAATAATGAATATTCATCATAAATTCATTATAAAGGAGATAAGATTAAAACTATTAGTTTAGAGTCTCTTAAAGGTTTTGTGACCTAATATGATTTATTCTTAATCTATTGTTTGAGTATTATAATTTGATGTGTCTTGATATTGTAGTTTTTTTATATCATTTCAAATTTGATGATATGCCTCTCATGACTTGTATCATTCCAAATTTGATGATATATCATAATTAAATTGTGTTAGGTATGAGACTATAACATTCCAAAATAAGACGTGTGGTTCTTATCTTTCATAAGAGAAACCATAATTGAACAAGTTTTGTGTTGGAAACTTGTTAGTGATGAGACATAGTTTTGTTTTGTGATTGGTACTAAGTTCTTTTGTGTTGAACTAGATACTTCTATAACAAATTATTTTATTATTCAAAACTTAGTGATGATGCATTGTAATTTGATATGTGGTTGATGTTAAGTTCTCAGAAGTTGAACTAAACACTTGAAAATCAAACTATGTTAATCAAAAATGATTAGTACATTATTTGAATCTGACTAATACCTAAGATAAAAAATGAAATTTTTTATTTGCATCACGTTTTGATATAAGTTTCTCTAACCCAACATCAAATAAATATCACACATCACAATTTTAAAAAGAGAAAAAAAATGTAAACCCAACATTAAAGAATTATCACATACACAGTTTCAAAAGCATAGCCTACAAGTCACACTCTAACAATGTATACAGTCTTAACTGTGGCGGGTTATAAGCTCACAGTTTCACAAATCACAGCAACTTATATTTAAACATTGTGACAAGACTTGGCGAGTGAATTAAATTGACATTGCTAGATATCGCAAATTTCTTGCAACGAATATTATGATCATTAAATTAATTTATAAATTCACCTATCATGTAAAAATTACTAAACAATGAGGGTGGTTAATTTTTTATTTTTTTTTTATCATTTTCCGAAGAAAACGTATTATAATATCAAATCATTGAATAAATGAATCACATTACATTATTACCATATGTTCTTCTTCAGTTGATTCAATTAGGTGTGGTAAGATAATTATTTTGAACAATCAGACACCATCTAGCTTCAATTTTAGTTTCCTCAAAAGATATTATAAAAACACACAAAAGAAAAATAACTTCTACTTTAATATACACGAAAGGAGAGAATATTTAAATAGTCAACTATTTAAATTGGAGAAAAACGTAGGTCAAGTATACGTCTCGTTTGTTTTAGTTTAAATTTTAGATAATATTTAATGTTATGTTTTGGATTGATAAAGTTTCCGATGCTAAAATTTGTATATGTTATTTTAACTTCAATGTTACAGACATAATATTTATCTATATTATTTTCAATCGTAGAATTTTCAGAAATTCCCTTCCTCGTGAAGGCAAATTATAACTATTTTATCTTATTTGAATTATAATGTTGTATGAAAGACAAAAATGGTTGGATATTTGAGAAAAAAAGATTAAACTCGTTAAATAAAATTATGATATTCTATCTTGATGTTACTCATTTATTATTTAATGAAATGTATATTATTATGCAAGTTATAATTCTTCTAATTATGGCGGGAGTTATTTTTTATGAATTGATATCTTAAACGTTCTTACGTTTACCAGTAATACGTAATTCATTTGTTTCAAAAAAAAAAAAGTTACATTTCATTTTATTTGCACTATTCGTGAAATCTTAAAATTTAAATCATGAAATTTTTTTAATAAGATTTTCATATAATAAAGAACATATTTTGTTGGAATTTGAAGGTATTTCAGAATATTAATCATTTTACTTCAAATCAAATTATAATAATACATTTTCACAAAAGTCCGAAACACATAACTTTTGATATGTAACTCTTTTTTGAAATGGAGGGGGTAAAATCAATTGATGTAGAAAGCAAGTTGACGGATAGTTGGCTTGAACTGCTGATTTTATTCTGGGACCTCATTTATACATGATACACTCCGTATAATGGAATTCCGAATGGACCTCGCAACACCAACAAACTCGCTAGAAAGAAAATTTCAATATAGAAAAACAAAATCAATGGTCGAGATATGGGATGAAATCTCTCCCTTATTAATTTTTAACAAGAGATGTAACTCTTTTTAGAACTAACAAGTTACTCCAATACATGAATACCATCATTGCTCCAATTATTTTGAGACATTAATTTTATGGAATGCAAATGCTTGATTGGTTAATGGCGTGTACGCGTATGTATGTGTATGCACACGCATATGAAATAATCCACGTCAAACGCTTGTTGATAGCATATAAATTTTCAAAACTTTTGCCAAAAGATATGATTTCAAATATTTTTTGTTTTAACTAATATCAAAAATATTGTTACCAACAAACATTTTCCATAAAACATCACATCACATATTTAATCGGTATGGTAGCAACAACAAAGTTGGGGCAGTCTAATAGTCTCGCAAGATCCACGCTTAAGTTTTATCTGTTTGCACATAATGTTACACTCAGTGCTTCCAAATGTTGGCATACATGCTGTCCAACAAGTGGCTCTACATAATATTTGTGAATCTTTTATAACTAAAATTACAGAATGTACTTTAATCATGTATGTAGAAACATCTAAAATGAAAGATATTAAGTTGAGTGGAGTAAACATTATCTTGTGTAATTTTAAATTCTTTCTGTTAAAAAGAACTGAGCAGCCCACAATGTGTCAAATGTGGGATAAAATAATAACATCAAGTTAAAATTTTGAAAATTGATATTTTAAATTTGACACTTTAACAAACTTGGAAGCACAAAGGTTTTGCAGAAAAAAAAAAAAAAACACTGCAGGTCAAGTTGATTGTAATTGTAATCGTAATTTCCAGTTCAAGAAAGAAACTTCAATGAAAAAGAGCAAAGAGGGAATTGCCAAGAAAATAAATGAATGAAATGCATACCTCTTGACAAGGGAAAGAAGCGAACACCTTTTTATAGAATTTAGGTAGTGATTGTTTGACAACCAACTTTTATGGAGGTTAAGAGGTAGTGACAATTAGTCTTGCAGAAACAACTGAATGAATGACAATACATGACTTTTAATGGGTGTTGAATTAGAAAAAGTCTCAAAAACCAGTAGATGGAACTGACTTCAAAACCAATGCAGCAAAAGAAAATAAGAACAAATCAAAACCATATAAACATTTTCTATTGTTTTACCATACATAGAAAAGTGTCATGCGTTTGTCAAACTGGAATTGAAAACAATTAATTTGGGAATTGATTAGAGAGTTAAAATTAAGCAGTAGTGTAATTAGAGGGCAATGAAACTATTAGATGAGAGTGAGATGCAATTCTTTGATTCTGATATTCAAACAAACAACTTGGAAGCGTCACCTAAAAGGATTAACTAATCAACCAATATCATAAGGGAAATTCGTGAATGAAGAAGAATATAAACAAAGATTGGATGATGAATCCGCACGTAAATGCCTTCTTGTTGTTCTAAGGGAGGAAGAAGAAGCTGATGCTGCTGCTGCTACTCCTGCATCTGCAGCAGAGGAGAAACAGCGACTGCTGTTGATAAAGCATCAGAGAAACTCCAGATTGCAGCATCTCAATGGCCTTCTGCATATGACTAAAGACAGCAGTAATAGGGTCTTGAATCATCTGCAATTCTATTTTATGCAATAACTTGTTGAGTTATGTAACTCATGACACTCGCGTATATCGTTATGTGTCAAATAATAAAGTTGAGAGTGGTTATACAAACTGAAATCAATATTATAACGTAACTAGAAATTACTTGTAGATTGTTAGTAAGTTAAAAGTAACTACTAATATGATTAATTATCACAAATTATTTGTAAGTTAAAGAAAATCAAATCATAAGAGTGAACCTACGCAGTTGTAAATTAAGATAATAATTTAAAGACAGAGGAAAGCACTACAAGTGTAATATATTTGGTCACTATAAATGAAACAATCCGATAATTGTAAATTATCTTATTGTGAAGTAATCTAATACCCCATTTGAGAAAATATTGATAATTTAATTAATAGATTGAGACTATCAATTTGAGTTAGTAATTAATAATGCAAAGACTAGATCTTTATGATAGTGATTAGATTGAGGAGTTATTTACCATGAATGCACATACAAATAATTACGATTGCAAAAGATATTAAATTGTACTTATGTTAACTAAGATTACAATTAGTTTATTATGTGATGGAAGCACTTGAATATCTTTTGTTAGAATTAGAGTGACTTTAGTAGTTAAATTTTATGTAGCTTTATGCTTAAATTATTAATGACATGTAAATGATAAGTTTAGTATTGGACGTGTTTAATTCAGTTATTTTAATTCTAGTTGATCCTAAAATATGGAATAAAGTTTGGGACATATGAATTACAGAATTTATTGACTCTTGCTAAAACACATAGATTGTCATTATTTGAACCTATAAAATATGACTAGTGTGAAGAGTGTGCTAGAAAATCTATTAAGTTTGATTTCTACACAACTATTTGGGTTAGTACATTCTAACATGTGATGATTTAATTAGTTGAGTCGCAAGAGTTGGTTGAAAATATGTGGTCAATTTTATAAATGATTATGATAGATACTCAAAATGTTTATTAAAGGTTGAAAGTTTTGACAAATTTCTACGGATTTAAGTGTAAAGAGAAAAATAATTGAATCTGTTAAAGAGTAGGAGAATATAGACTAACAGAGTTCAAGGATGCTGTGTTTTATATGTTTTTTTGATGAATCTTTGAAACTTGAATCTCATTCTCAACCTATAGATTGGTATAGCCAAAACAAAATATGAGCTTTGACGAAAATTTGTATTATATAAAATGGCATGCCTACTTGTTAATGGTGAGATGAATTCAGTTGTGGTCATATTCTAGAATAATACCTCACTCTAGTGTTGTGTTTTTAGTCTTCTAATAGAATTTGTCTAAATAAAACTTTTGACTTTTGAATTATAAAGGTTAGGACCGTATATTATATGTAGTAAATATAAATTCTAAGGGGTCCAAGGTGAGGAATATGATAAGCATATGTGTTTGTCTAAGATTTTCAATGGTTAGAACTATAGACATGTTTGATTATAGAGCAATAGACATGTTTTGATTTTCAACCATGTATTATTGGAAGCAAAGTTTACACTTTTATTGAGAATTTGTTTCTCAATTTACGTCATCCCTATTTTACGAGAAATACATGGTTGAATAATGAATGAGTCTTGTCTGAACCTAATTTTATTGATTTTTGACACTTTGATAGTGAGTAACTGGTGATTTTGATGATAACTCTGTGACTTCTCAATTAAATTGTGATTCATCCTTCCGATAAGAAGGAGATGAGATTTAAGGACTCATTCTTAAGGAAAAAAAGTTATTGTTAGTGATATGAATTCTTTGCTACATAATAAAACCTGAAATAGTTGATTTGCAAGTGGGTGAGCAATTATAAGTTGTAATTTGTTATTTGTTATTTGTGACAAATTTTAGTCAAAATTAGCACGTTTAATAGCTAATGATTATATATTTTGATTAGGGAATGATTTCTTTGAAATTCATTCACATTTCTGTCACGTGAGTTTGATAAGTATTCTTTTAGTTGTCACATTATTGTAGATGTGAATACAGTTTTGATTATATAGTGATCTAGGCATATCAACCTGAAAAGTTTATTATGTAAGGATTTGATAATTAAATATGTTAATTAATTAAATTATTATAAAGTAAGGTCTTGTATAAACACTTAAATTACAATAACTTTGACATAAATTAAAAAGCTTGAGATTGGTTCTTGCTGATTCAAGTAAATGTCTTTACTCATGTTAAAAGTCGGCACACAACCAAGCTTGAAAAAGCAGGCCAAAATTGCAAAACCGTAATTAATATGTTTCAAGTAACAATACCAGTTGATGGCAATGTTCATGGTATAATCATCAACAACAACGCCCATCAAACTCTTTTTCTTAAGAAAAAGGATAGGAGAAACATAATATTTCCTCTCTTTATTTTTGGGTAAAGAATAATGTTTCCTCTTAACCATAATACTAAAGCTATGTTTGTTTAGTTGTTAATACATCTAAACAGATTAAGCATCTGAATGTGTTCAGATGTTTTATCATTCAGACCATTTGTTTAACCTACCACTTATCTCTTAATAAACTTAGTTTTATCTGAATCTAGTAAGCCATAAAACTGAAACTAAATGGATTATGACCTAATAAAAAATTAAAATTGATTAATTCAAATATTTAAGGCAAAATATTAAATAAATAATTAAATTAATATTCAGACACAAATACTTAACCGATTCAGTAAATTCAAATATGATAAATCTATTTAAATTCAAACACCTAATTTATTAAACTGAAGGACAGATGTCATAGGTTTCATTTGGAGCATTTTCTCGAACAAGTTACGAGCATCATTAAGCTATTGGTAGTAGTTTCACGATGTGGAACTTGAGCAACTCATATTTTGGGGAACAAACTTCAGAATCATATTAAGCAAAGGGGAGTCTTGTCCTTCAGGCAGTAATAAATCCAATAGCAGAGCAAAAGTAGTAGAATCAGGTTTGAAATCCCTTCGGACCATTTCCTCAAGAAGCGCCACTGCCTCGTAACATTTTCCACCCTTCAAAAATCCTTGGACAATGACATTATATGAAACAGAATCTGGCAGACAACCATTTTCTTCCATTTTCAAGAGAAACTCTTTAGCTTGCTCAAATTGCCTTCTTAGACAAAACCCGTTTATAAGTATGTTATATGTCCTTACATCAGGATTTAAACCTTTAGAACAAAGGCTATCAAAAAGTTCCCTAGCTTTGTCAAAGTTCCCTTCTTTACAAGTACCATCAATGAGGCAATTATAAAGCGAAATATCAATACAAAATCCCCTTTTCTCCAATGAATGAAGAAGCGATATAGCTTCAGTTGTCTGATGATTATTGCATAGTCCGTCTAGCAAGATAGTGCACGTATAGTGGTTAGGCATTATACCATTGACTGTCATCTCATTAAAGAGCTCAAGAGCGGCTCTGCATTTACCAGATTGATATAGCCCATGTAATAGAGTGCTGTAAGTAACAATATTGGGCTTAAGTCCTTTGGAATGCATTTCTCGGAAAAGATGCATTGCCACATCCATTTTCTTCTTCTTGCAATACCCATTTATCAAACTGCTATATGTAACAATGTTGGGCAAAATGTTTCGATCATTCATGACATCTAATAAATCCATTGCTTCAACCATTTTCCCTTGTAAACAATGCCCATCAATCAGGGCAGTGTACGTGAAAACACATGGATACATACCTCTTTGAATCATGCTCTGGATTAAAAACTCAGCTTCTTCAATCTTCCCTTCCTTGCAATATGCATCCACCAATATATTAAATGTATACTTATCAGGGGAGACTCCCGTTGCACACATCTCTTTCCAAATTCTGGTAAGCTCATTCCAACGACCAAAATTGCATAATCCTTGAATCAATAAATTATATGTGACAACATCCGGCGGAATTCCTTTCCCAACCATTTCAGAAAATAGGTTTAAAGCATCATCAATCATCCTATCCTTGCAGAGACTGTCTATCACCGTGTTATACGATAAGGTGTCAGGTTTACAATTACCTTTTTCAAGAAAATTGAGCAAACCAATGGCTTTGGCGGTGTTTCCTGTTTTGCAGAGGCCATTAATAATCGTATTATACATGACTTCATTCGGTTCACAAACTTTCTCCCTGATTAGTTTCCTAAATAATTCCACGGCCTCGGGAGTCCTATCAGCTAAAATGAGTCCGTTTATAAGTGTGCTGAAAGTATGCAAAGTCGGTAAATGACCACACTTGAAAGAGCTGGCCAATATTGCAAATCCGTAACCAACTTGATTCAAGTGGCAATAGCAATTGACTGCAATGTTTCTAGTGTAATCATTAACAGGGACGCCCACGAGACTCATTTTCTTAAGAAAAAGAATAGTGGAGTCATAGTGTTTCATCTTGACAGTAATACGAAGTAATTTAGTAAACTCAACGACGGAGGGGAAAGGTTTCATCTGGAGCATTTTGTCGAACACCTTCTGGGCATCATTAAGATTAGCAACAGCGTCAACGTTAATCAATGGTGTCCTTGACAGAAATTGGGATCCTGAGCTACTGTAATTCATAGCTACGGCAGCAGCAGAAAAACGAGAGTGAGAGAAAGATATACCTTCATCACAACCAAGACATCTGCTCTTCAGAGCTGCACTATAAAAGGCTTTTCTCGTACAGATCATTGCGCACGTCTTACCCATGCTGGTCAAAGTCAAGCACCTGCACCACTGCCAGACGTTAGACTTCCCTCTCACAAACTCAGCTCACTCTTTTTAGTATTCTAACACACCCCTACAAATTGTAAAGTTTCTTTGTAAAATTATTTACTTGTTTTGGTAAATTTTAATATTAAGTTTTTTTCAAGAATTTATAAGTGTGTTCTAATTATGTTATTAATGTAAAAAATAATAGGTTGTTCATTGATAAATTTCCTGCTCTCCTCCAAATTTGGATTAATAATATTTCTATATCCAAATTTGGATATACATTAATTACATCTATAAAGAATGTATGTGATCTGCATACATAAATATAGAAATATTATTTTGTATAAATTTTATAACTAGAGCTATCATAACTATTGGATGCGTGATTTTAGAAATTTTGGATGTTTTCGATTAATTATTTTTATTTAAGGAAAACTATTTTTAAAATTGTCAATGTTAATGTAAAAAAAGATAAGCGCAAATGATAAATTTTGTAGTTGTGAAGATGAACCATTTTTAAACTTTAATTATCAAGCTTGTGGTTTGAGAATGGATTATGATTGCGGTTACAGAGCTAAAGGTGGTGCACCACATGTTGTCTTGTCCTCCCAGTATATTGAGCTTAATGAAGATGGTGGTTCGAGAATGGATTATAATTACAGTTATGAAGTTGGGGTGGTTCACATCATGTTGTCTCGTGCTCGCAGTATATTAATCTTAGTGAAGATGAACTATCTTATTCGGATCATAACCGAAACATGAAAATAAATGAAAATTTCCTCTCAAGCTGAGACATGACTTCGTAGTTCCTCCAGAAATGTAGACACTTTCTCATGATGGTGGTGGATTTCGGCATTTTTTCCCCTTCAAAAATCCTTGGACAATGACATTATAAGTGATAGAATTTGGCACGCACCCATTTTCTTCCAATTTCTTGAGAAACTCTTTTGCCCGCTTAAATTGCTTTAAGCCCTCTCATACAAAGCCCGTTTATAAATATGGTATATGTCCTCACATCAGATTTTAAACCTACTACAACACACGGACGTAGGATTTTAGTCGAGGGGGGCCAAAAATTTTTATGCACAATAAAAATGAATTTGTTAATATAATAATGTATTATAATAATAAAATTATTGAATTTAAAAGATTCACAATATTACTCTACTATTATTCAATTTTCGGTCCAAAATTTATCAAATTATAATGCTTTCGTTCCAAAATATAGTATTATTCTAAAATCAGAAAATAAATTATATTCTGAAGATTAAAAAATTTATACATAACAATAATCTTTATACACTTCATAATATTTACTTCAAAACTATTAAATGTTAAAAAATGCTAAATTTAATTTTAAAATATACTCACCCCGTCTCTAAATAAAAAACCTTTTTTTTTTTTGCACACATATTAAGGAAAATTTTACTTTAAAACAAATTATAGAGTAAATTTGGAAAATTTTAATTCAAAACAAATCTTTTTTCTATTTCCAATATAATTATACTTATTGTATATTCCAAAACAAAGTTGAGAGCAAATTCGATAAAATATTATCAAAATAGTAGTACTATTATTAGAAAGTGGTTATTTAGTTTGGGACTTCCAAAAAAGGAATAGAGGTCATTTATATAGAGACCGAGAGAGTAATATTTTAGAGATCTATTTAATAAAGTGACATATTACTTATGTTGACAAAAGAGTCAAGTTTTTTTTTTGCTAATATTAATGTTGCATATTTAATTGAAATTTATTCCACAAAAGATTAGTTTTTCAAAAGAAATTTGTTTGTAATATTCAACTGATGATAAAATAAAAGTATTGTAATGATAACTTTTAAAAGTAATTTCATTATATAATAAAAATATTATACAAATGTAATCTATTTTACATAACATACTTCAATGTCAAATTAAACTCTTTTTAATTTTAATTAAATGTATTTTTAATTTTAAAATGATAAAAATACTCTCTATATATATATATATTTTTTTTTTAAGTTCAGGGGGGCCCTTCGTCCATGGGTAGATCCGCCTCTGACAACACACCAAATGACAATGGCAGTTCTCATATTCCTGTTTTATCTCTTCTACTATCTCATGGGATTCTATTCCCACTTAAAAATCAAAATTAACCAACAACGGCTTGAAAATTTAAAACAACAATTATTCCTTCAAATTGCTTTATCCTTCGCTCCCACTACCTCAATTTCTACCATTATCTTATGTACAGCAGATATATGACGTGGGCATCATATATATATATATATATATATATATATATATATATATATATATAGGGATCGATCCATGTCTAACGTTAACTGTAGATACTTTCGTAACTAACACATTCATAGTCGTCGATCGGATAATCCAACGCTTGAGATCAAACTCAAAAAAAAAAAAAAAAAACCATTCCGCCAGTGTTAGTAGCGGAAGGGAATTTTTTTTAAAAAAAATTACCCTTCCGCTACTAACACTGGGGAAAGGGAATTTTTTTTAAAATTTTTTTTTCCCTTCCGCCAGTGTTAGTAACGGAAGGGAATTTTAAAAAAAAAAATTACCTTTCCGCTACTAACACTGACGGAAGAAAAAATTTTTTGAGCACACACTTATGCTTGTGCACCAAATGATTTAAGTGTAGTATTGATTTAACCGTATATATTTCACTGTGTAAATAACAACGCTTGAGATCTTTTTATTTGGTTATCCGATCAATACTACACTTAAATCTCCACACTTAAAAGTCTCCACAATTCTATAGTCTCCTGTTGATTAATATTATAGTTTAGTTGACATCTTTTTATTTGGTCTATTTATCAGTTTTATTGAGTATGTCTTATATATCATTTTTGAACAACTTTTTCAACAATTAAGAGATCTAATTAAAATAATAATGAGCCCCAAATATTATGTATATATATTACCACTCAAAAAGCCTTATAAATGTGAAATACAAACCCATCAAGCAAAGTAACTACAAGACTCACAACATAAGAGTAACACGAAAAAACACAAACTTTGTAACAAGCCAAAGGCGGATACGGAAGAGAACACTGAACATTCTAACGAACTTTGTTCAAAATGCGGCAAGTGGCTTCGGTCTTGGACAAATCTTCAATTGATCAAAATGATGCATTACATCATTCATCAACTTCCACTTAAACGTCATTAGATAAAATTCTAATATACAAGTGGAGATTTTTTATATTAGAACATAGAATTAAGAGTAATATGTTTATATCTGTATTTATATTCGTTTAGTGCGGATACGAAGAATGATAATATCCATCTAATAACAAATATATAAGACTACAAAAATAAATTTAATTATTTATGTGACATATACTAAACATTTCAATAAATTAAACAAATTATCGTACAAATTGAAATATTCATTTTGTAATACATCTATATTAATTTACTAATTCACAATAAGAGAATACGTTCAAGAGTACTCTTTAATTTTATTATTTATTAGTATTAGACTATTTAATTATCCGAATTGAGCCTATCATGTTCATACTAAACTATTTTTTTATTCTTTCATCACGAATTGGACTGGTGAAGAGTAAATTCATTTATGGACCATCTATATTTATATATCTATCAATCAATTTAATTATTTATATTAATTTATTAAATAAGAATAATTTTTTGCAAATTAGATTGATTAAAGTGAACTTATTTATTGATTCAGAGTAGGTCCATGTACGGACTATCTATATTTATCTATCAATAGATCTATTTATACTAATTTATTAATTAACAATAATATTTTAAAAATTAGATTGATTGAAATGAACTTATTTACAGACTAAATTACGATCAAATTAATGACATAATAAAATTAATTATCAGTCAAATTTATATTATTAAAATAACTACAATTAAATTGATAATCACAAATAATAATATGATTTAACATGATTAATCAATGTTAACTAAGTCAATTATAATATAAATTATTAATTAAACTAATATATTAAAATAAAATAATTAATTATAATTAAATCAATAATAATAAATTATCTGTGTTGTACACGGATTTCTAAACTAGTTTCCAATTATATTTGACCATAAACTTTTATATAACTTTAAAAAAATACATAAAAATATATGAATTTCATTTAAATGTTGTATAAAATTTAAAATAAATAATAATTCTAATTAAAAAATAGATATTACGGATATGAATAAGTATATATTTGTATTCATATTCGTTTTTAATCGAATACAAATAATATTCACTTTTTTAAATTCAAATATAAATTTTTTTTGGATATTTCGAGTTACGTTTACACTCCTGCATAAAAGTATAGAATTGGTGATAATACCATTGAATGATGCTATAGAAGCTCGTAATGCACTATTGAATAACGACCGAGGAATTAATTCAAACTAAACCAGCTGAATAACTATCAGAGCCTGTCTCTGTAATGTCTTGATAAACTCATCTTTTATTTTCGAACACTTCCATACCCACACAAATTGATTTAATCTTCTTTTAAATATAATTCTCTCCATTCCTTCGTATAAGTTTTTTTTTTTTAACAATTTATAAATATTAAAAAATTACTAATTAATATATTCATTTTGTATGGAACGTAAAAAAATAACCTTTTAATATCCAAGAGTAGTATTTCTTCTCTCTATTAAATAACTAACTTTCATCATATTTAATTGAGGGTATTTTAGAAAATGAATCAATAAATTCTACCTAAAAAATGTACAACACTTATATAGTAGGACATAAAAAAAATTACCTAAAAAACTTATTTGATGGGACGGATGAGTAATACTTAAATCTATTCACTCCCTCCGGCATAAATACTTAAATCTATTCACTTCCTAAAATATAATTATGTACAATGCAGTTACATATATTATCACCTAAGATTTTCATGTATCGTTCGATTCTCATATCCTTATAAAAAGAGAAAGTGGTTAAGGTAATTGAGTTATAGTTCATATTTTAAATCCTACATACAAATTCTATATCTATGATTCAAATTCTATATCTATGAATTTATAATATATCTAAAAAATTTAACTGTACGAATTGAAAGTGTAACAAAAGATAGAATGGTATATTAATTTTCATCTCATATTGTAGTGTATAGCATGATTTTTATAATTATGTAAAATTTGTATATTTTCAATGACTAACATATGTTGATTTTTATATGATTATAAAATATATGTAAAAGAGCTTTAAAAAATCATTAAAAATTTCACAAAGTTTATTTTTATATACTCTTTTAATCGGTAAGGTTAGATGTTTCTCAAATAATTTGAAAACCAAAGCACAACATGAATGGATAGCATTATAAAAATGAACTATAACTTAATTCTCTTTTTCCAAAAAGAAAACTATATACGAATGGAATTTAGCATTGACCTTAGAAAGTTAAAATAATTGGAAACCCCAAAAATAAAAAATAAAAGTAAAAATTTCCGATGAACGCTTCTCAATCGAATTTAACATCAACACAAATATAGTATTCTTAAAATTATTTGAGACATAATAAAATACAAATGCTTAATTTGGTTAACCAAATGTATTTGAGTATAACATATTTAATCAGTATAACAGCAACAATAAAGTTTGGGCGCTCCAACAGCCTCACAAGATCCGCGGTTCAGTTTTATTTGTTTGCACATGTTATTGCACTCTGTGCTTCCGAAAATTGGCGTACATGCTCTCGAACAAGTTGCTCTAAATAAAATTTGTGAATCTGGTAATAAATCAAAATAAATTAATTAACTAAGAAACTATACAAGCCATGCCTAAGTTCAACACACGCTCTGGATACGTTTATTTGCAGAATTGAATTCGATGAAATTAATAGTATCTTCAAATTAATAATACCTTAGAACTGGATCAATGATCACAAGAAACTAGAGTAACAATACTGTCGGACTAAACTAATGAAACTCATAATGTTCCTCCCATTTATTTAATCCCTTCTATTGAGGTATTTTATTTTAAATGAGACTATTTAGTCTAATCCAGATGTCAAATAAATATAATAGTATTTAGTAAGATTAATTAATTAAGTTTAAAGTGACAAAACAAACACATAATTATTTTTTAAATTAACTAAATAATCTAAGTCCCTCCATAATCCTGCAAACAAACAGACCATGTCTCTCTAACCCAACATTAAAGAAATATCATATACCACAATTTTAAAAAGAAAATAAACCTAAACCCAACAATAGAGAAATATCACATACACAATTTAAATAATACAGCTTATAAGTCACACTCTAATGCTTGGTTCGGTTTGAGCAAAGGGAATGAGGAGAAGAATATATCAAAATATAGTGAAAAATAATAGTAGAAGGAATGATGAAAAGAAAAATAAGAGAGAATCACAATAAAAAAATAAAGAATGAATCATTTTTTCTCATTGTGAAATAAAATTATACATGGAAGGAATGATTCATTCCACCACCATTTCTCATTAAAACCATAAAATTTTATAGTCTTTTTTAATAAATACACATAAATTAAATTAATTGTCTTCTTATTCCATTTACTCAAATTGAACGAAACATAACAATAGATATGGTCTTAACAGTACCCGGTTATAAGCTCACAATTTCACAAATTACAGCAACATAAATTTAAATCAAAACATTGGATAAATGAATCACATTATATTATTATTATATATTCTTCTTAAGTTCATTCAATTAGTCGTGGTTAGAAAATAATTTTGAAGGGAGGTTCCCTAGGGTTAGGGGAAAAAATATAATAATTTTTAACAATTATACACAATCTATCTTCTAATTTAGTTTCCTAAAAAAAGTTTTTTTTAAAAAAAACTTCTACTTTTATATAACGAAGGGAGAGAGTATTTAAATTGGAGAAAAATGTAAGTCAAGTGTATGTTTTGTTTTTTTCGATTTAAATTTTAGAGAATTTGGATTCTGACAATATAATTTTATACTGTAAAAATTTAAATCTCTAAAATTTAAGTCCAAACAAACAGACTATTTTCTTTCTAAAATTTGAAACTTACTTGGAGCAAGGAAACGTATACCACCATTGTTTGCCTTTGTAGCAATGGACATGTTGGGAATGGAAGCTCCGATGATTAAAAAGAGAATAATATGTTGAATTTAAAACTATAATCACTAAATATAGATCGTAATCCTTCATATTCAATTATTGAGAATATAATTAATAACACACGGAAGCATACCTGGATCCATAGATGTTGAAACTTGTGTTATCGTCTTCCTCAATCAAACACGCTTTAGGATATGAGTCATTTTTCTCTGATGGGAAGAGAAGAACTGTATGCGTGTTTGATATGTTGGGGACCATAACCTATTGTTTTCTTTATATACCGTCTAATTATGTCTCACATTATAACCTAATTAGGCTCGGTATTAGATATTCACTCATTAAGCTCATACCTAATTAGAATTTAATTGAGTCTCTTTATTTGATCACTTATTTTAAACTCAATACACAAATAGCAAATATAATTGATATTAAAATATGTAACCCACATAAATTATTATTATTATTATAAATAATAATTCTAACAATCTCCCACTTAGGCTGCATATAATTCAATAATCAATTGTATGATAAATTTTTCGTAGTGCACAACCTTATGTCATTTATTGCCTTTAGATTCTTTAAAAAACAATCTGGTCCATCTCTTATACTAGAATGAGATCATGGCGGCCTTTGTCAATATTAAATTGTGACTAAACCTTCCATGGTCACCAAAATAATATATTCAACGACATGGATCAAGTATGGACGAGTGACATGGAAATTACATGCAATGTGATCTGAATCATGTCTATTTCCAAGTTGTCCTAATTCAATCTCCATCAAGATTAATTACAATTCTCTAAACTTAATGTTAAACCACAATTAGAAAATTGAATACATTCAGAGTGATACTTTAACAAAAAATATAATTTCATCAACTATATTCTGCAGAAAAATAAACAACTTAATGTTTATGACATAAAACACCAAAATACAAACTCTCACTAAACCATAGTGTCAAACAAAACAACACCCATATTAGCAGTATGCTGGTGAAAGACCTTAGGTGTTAAACCCTTGGTTAGCGGATCCGCAAGCATGAAGTTTGTCCCAATGTGTTCTATCGAAAACTGACCACTCTGATATCTTTCTTTCACAACCAGAAACTTGATGTCTATGTGTTTCGACTTAATAGATTTTCTGTTGTTATTGGAATACATAACTGTTGAATTATTGTCACAAAACAACTTTAGTGGCCTTTCAATACCATTAATAATACGCAGTCCTGTGACAAAATTTCGCAACCATATTCCGTGATTGGATGCTTCATGACAAGCTATATATTCTGCCTCCATGGTTGAAGAAGCTATAAGTGTTTGCTTAACACTTTTCCAGGAAATAGCTCCTCCTGCCAACATGTAAACATAGCCTGAAGTGGATCGCAAAGTGTCTCTGCATCCAGCGTAATCGGAATCTGAATACCCGACAATCTCAAGTACAACCGATTTCCTATATGTGAGCATGTAATTCTTTGTTTTCTTTAGGTATCACATAACCCATTTGGCTGCTTTCCAATGATCAATTCCTGGGTTAATTAAGAATCTGCCCAAAACTCCCACTATGAATGCTATATCAGGACGAGTACAAACTTGAGCATACATGAGACTCCTACTGCCGATGCATAAGGTATCTTTTTCATCTCATTTATCTCAAGTTTATTGTTGGGACACTGTTTGAGATCAAATTTGTCTCCCTTAGATACAGGCGTATCTCCTGAAGAACAATCTTTCATGCCAAATCTTTTCAAAACCTTTTCGATATAACTCTTTTGTGACAATCCAATGATACCTTGAGAGCAATCTCGCAGTATTTGAATTCCTAAAACAAAAGAGGCGTTACCAAGATCTTTCATCTCAAAATTCTTAGCGAGAAATTTCTTGGTATCGTGCAATAAGCCTATATCGCTACTGGCAAGTAATATGTCATCGACGTACAAAATCAGAAAGATAAATTTACTCCTACTGAACTTGTGATAAACACAATCTTCCACCATATTTACCTCAAATCCATACGATGTAATAACTTGGTGAAACTTGTGGTACCATTGACTGGAAGCTTGTTTGAGACCGTAGATGGACTTCTTTAATTTGCACACCATAGACTTTGGATCTCCAGGCACAAAGTTTTCTGGTTGCTTCATGTAAATTGTCTCATCAATGTTACCATTGAGAAACATTGTCTTAACATCCATCTAATGTAACTCAAGGTCAAAATGAGCTACAAGTGCTATAATGATTCTAAAAGAGTCTTTCGAAGAAACCAGAGAGAAAGTCTCTTTATAATTGATGCCTTCCTTCTGAGTGAATCCCTTAGCAACTAAACGAGCCTTGTATCTTTCGATGTTACCACTCAAATCCTTTTTGGTTTTAAATATCCATTTGCAACCAATAGGCTTTGACCCTTAAGGTAACTCGACAAGATCCCAGACATTATTGTCTTTCATAGATTGCATTTCATCATTCATTGCATCCATCTACTTTTGAGAACTAGAACTTTGTAAGGCTTATTGAAGACTGATTGGATCATCTTCCCCTATGCCTATTTGATCTTCATGTTCTTAGAGAAAAACAATATAATAATCTGAGATTGCATTCCTCCATTCTCTAGTAGATCTACTTAATTGTTGAATTTGTTCAATAGGTCCTACATGGGGAATTTTGTTGTTATCATAAACCGGAGTTACATCTTGAACAATGGCAGGTACTATAATCTGAACATTGTCAATAGCAGTGTCAGGAATAGAAACATAAGTTTCTTCCTCAAAGGCAACAACTCTACCTTTATCTTCTCCCTCAAACTCAATATCCTCAAGGAACCTAGCATTACCAGTCTAAAAAAAAAACCTAGTTATGGGATTATAAAACTTGAAGCCCCGAGAGCATTCTGCATATCCAACAAAATAGAAACTGACTGTCTTTAAGTCCAACTTCTTTTCAAATGGCCGATATGGCCTTGCCTCAGCTGGACAACCCCAAATGTGTAAGTGTCGAATACTAGGCTTTTTGCCTGTCCATAATTCATAAGGGGTCTTGGTCACTACTTTTGTTGAAACCCTATTAAGGATGTAAACTATAATCTTTAATGCTTCTCCCCAAAGTGATTCAGGTAAAGAAGAATGATTTATCATACTCCTCACCATATCTTTAAGAGTCCGGTTTTGTCTCTCAGCAACACCATTCATACTAGGTTTGCCCGGCATGGTGTATTGAGGAACAATTCCACACTCCTTTAGGAAGTTAGCGAAAGGGCCTGGACGTTGTTCTCCTGATCCGTCATATCTGCCGTAGTTTTCACCACAACGATCAGATTTGACAGCCTTTATTTTCTTGCCTAATTGAAGTTCAACTTTAGTCTTGAATTCTTTAAACACGTCCAGAGATTGTGACTTCTCATGTATTAAGTATAGGTAACCATATCTAGAGTAATCGTCTATGAACATCATAAAATACTGTTGACAATTCCAAGAAGCTGTAGGGAATGGTCCACAAATATCAGTATGAATCAGTTCTAAGACATTTGTAGCTCTATTGGCACCTAATTTTCTTGAGTTTGTTTGTTTTCCCTTAATGCATTCAATGCAAACTTGAAAATTACTTAAATCTAAAGGAATAAGAATTCCGTCATTTATAAGCCTTTGAATTCTTTGTTTAGAGATGTGACCTAAACGCTTATGCCATAAAATAGCATAATACTCATTTAATTTACGTTTTGCACCTCTAGCACTTGAGTGCAAGATTTCATTATCAAAAGTAATAGTTTCAAGTATATAAAGATTATCAATCAAAGAGCCAGTGCCAACCATAGTTGAATTTAAGAAGAAACTGACTTTATTATTTCCAAAAGAACAAGTATAACCAAATTTGTCCAAACAAGAAATAGAAATTAAATTCCGTCTAAATGACGGTGCAACATAAGTTTCAACTAAGTCTAAATAAACACCAGTCTTTAATAGTAATCTAAATGTTCCTATAGCTTCAACTGGAACTTTATTGCCATCGCCCACAAAGATGAATCTTTCAGCATCACTTGGCGGTCAGCTCCACAGGTAACCCTGCATAGATACACTTATGTGAGTAGTAGCACCAGAATCTACCCTCCAAGTATTTTTAGGTACAGAAGCTAAATTAACTTCAGAACAGACAAAAATGAGAGTCTTACCCTTTCTTTCACGCCAAGCAGCATATTTAGAACACTCTTTCTTCATGTGTCCTGCCTTTTTGCAAAAGTAACAGGTGGGTTCCTTATCCTGCTTTGCCTTTTGTTGCTTAGGTTTTCCGTTTGCAGTATCCTTAGCTCTCTTTCTTTTCTTATCTTGAGAGTTTGATGTCAAATGAGCACTTTTAGTCTTATCTCATTGCAACCTTTCTTCCTCTTGCACACAATGGGAAATGAGCTCATTAAGAGTCCATTTTTCCTTTTGAGTATTGTAACTCACCACAAAATGGCCAAATTGTGCAGGAAGTGATATTAGGACCAAGTGAACGAGCAAGTCATCCGTAAGCTCTAACTTGAGTTCTTTGAGTTTTCCAGCAAGATTAGACATCCCAATGATGTACTCCCTTATGTTCCCCTTTCCTTTATACTTCATGGTAACGAGTTTTGATAAAATGTTACTTGTTTCTGCCTTTTCATTTTTAGCAAAATATTGCTCAATTTCTTTGAGGAACAATTTGGCATTAGTACTCTCAGTAATAGATCCCCGAAATCCTGTTGGAATCGTTCGCTTCATGATCGCTAGACTCATGCGATTAGAGCACTCCCACTTCTCAATTTTATCTGTTTTCGAATCATCCGTAGTAGGAGTGAGTTTCTCTGTTCTTAATGTAAGATCAAGATCCATACAGCCAAGAACGATTTCAACATTTTCTTTCCATGTAACATAATTTGTCTCATTCAGCATTGGGATTATATTCAATTAAGCAGGTGTAGTATTAACAATAGCAGAAACTATAAAGAAAACAAATAAAATAAAACAAGCAAGCTCACATTCAATATCCGAATTTAACGTGATAAACAAATTTAAATAATGGCAAATTCAATCACAAGATACCTAGCACAACATTGAAATTTAGTCTTTGGACAGAAAAATCAACTCATAATTGGTACTCTTGATGCAGTAATCAAATATTAACAATAAATTTCTATCAAATAATATGTCTTTCTTTGAACCGACTTATTATTTACATGAAAATCTTAATAATTGTTACATACTTATTACCACCAGTATGTTTTAATTTTGGCAAAATAATATATTCGTTTGGGTCGATAATTATTCGCATAAAATTTAAACATACATTAAATATCTTAATATTTTAAATTAACCAATCTATACAAAAGAGGTTACTTTGGCAACATATTGTTTCAATTAATTAATTCAAAATATCAGACACTGAAATAATTAATAAATAAAACTTGCCAAAATTTAAATTTAAATCTCATATATATCACGTCCCAAATAACAGACACACACACACACACACAGATATATATATATATATATATATATATATATATAT
>CM025781.1:11561859-11593213 GCA_014636745.2 Centella asiatica | reverse complement strand
CATCTGAATAACCGATTAGTTTAAAATTAGATTCTTTGGGATACCATAAACCAAGGTTTGGGGTACCCTTTAGATATCTGAGAATTCTTTTTACAGCAATCAAATGTGACTCTGTAGGGTCAGCTTGAAATCTAGCACATAAACATGTAGCAAACATTATATCTAGTCTACTTGCAGTTAGATATAAAAGAGAGCCTATCATGCCTCTATAGCTAGTAATATCAATTTTCTTTCCTTTTAAATCTTTATCTAGCTTAGTGGCAGTAGGCATGGGTGTTTTTGCAGATGCACAATCAACCAAATCATATTTTCTCAATAAGTCTTTGATATACTTGGACTGACTGATAAATATTCCATCAGTTGATTGTTTTATTTGCAAACCTAAGAAAAATGTTAATTCTCCCATCATACTCATTTCATATCTAGGCTGCATAAGTTTTGAAAATTTTTCACAAAGTTTTTCATTTGTAGATCCAAATATAATATCATCTACATATATTTGCACCAATATAATGTCAGAGCCTTGCTTTCTATAAAATAAGGTTTTATCTATGATACCTCTAACAAATTTATTTTCAAGCAAAAATTGAGATAGAGTATCATACCAGGCTCTTGGTGCTTGTTTTAATCCATAAAGTGCTTTGTCTAACCTGTAGACATGATTTGGAAATTTGGAGTCCACAAAACCTGGGGGTTGGCAAACATAGACTTCCTCTTACAATTTTCCATTCAAGAAAGCACTTTCGACATCCATCTGGTACACCTTGAAGTTCTTGTAGGCTGCAAAAGCCAAGAAGATTCTGATTGCTTCAAGTTTTTCTACTGGTGCAAAAGTTTCTTCATAATCTATTCCTTCTTCTTGAGAATATCCTTTTGCAACCAGTCTTGCTTTATTTCTTGTAATTGTACCAGTTTCATCCAATTTATTTCTGAAGACCCACTTGGCACCAATTATTGATCTATTCCTTGGTTTGGGTACTAGTCTCCAGTCTTTGTTTCGAGTGAATTGGTTTAACTCCTCTTGCATGGCAATTATCCAGTTAGGATCTTGAAGTGCTTCCTCAATTTTCTTTGGCTCAATCTTTGAGAGAAAACTGAGATATAAACATTCATTTTGTGTTGCACTTCTAGTCTTGACTCCATCCTCTAGACTTCCAATTATCAAATCTGGTGTGTGGTCTCTCAACCATGGAATTACACGTGGCAGATTTGACTTTGAAGTGGAGGTTTCATTTTCTAGATTGATGTTATCCAATCTAGCTTCATGATTAGAGACTGCTCCCCCTAAACCATTGACTTCTTCATTATTAGCTCCCCCTGAGCTGTTTATCTCAATAGTCTCTGGTGTCAATATAGTCTTTGATTGTGCATCAGTGACTCTAGTCTCTGGTGAACCATTAGTCTCCGATGGAATACTAATTTCACCAGTCTCTTGAGTTTCATCTAATACTCTAGTCTCTGATAGAGTATTAGTTCATGGTACTTCATGCACAACAGTTAACTCCCCCTCAATTATGTAGGGATCATTGCTATCTTGGGATTTTTCAGTAGTCTCTGATGGATATTCCCATGCATCCAATTCATTCTCAAAACTGAGAGGTTCATGCAATCCTTGTCCAATCATTCCTGGAATCTTTTTATCATCAAATACAACTTGAATTGATTCCACAATGACCTTTGTTCTTAGATTATATACTTTGTATGCTTTACTTGACAAAGAATAACCAAAGAAGATTGCCTCATCAAACTTCTTGTCAAATTTTCCTCTTGTTTCTGATGAGTCTCTCAGTACAAAGCATTTACAACCAAACACATATAAAAACTTGAGAGTTGGTTTTCTCCCAGTCATTAACTCGTAAGGTGTTTTGTTGTATGCTTTGTTTATCAAGGATCTATTCTGTGTAAAGCAAGCAGTGCTTATAGCTTCCTCCCAAAAATATGTGGGAAGCTTAGCCTCTTGTAACATAGTCCTTGCTGCTTCAATAAGGGTTCTATTTTTCCTCTCAACAACTCCATTTTGTTGAAGGGTTATTGGAGTTCAGAATTGATGAGTTATTCCTTTTTCAGTGCATAATTCAATAATTTGGGAATTCTTGAATTCTGTTCCTCTATCACTCCTTATCACCCTTACTGTTATTCCTGACTCAGTTTCTATCTTTTTGATATGATCAATTATCAACTGAGCAGCTTCATTTTTTGTAAAGAGGTATTTTACCCAAGTATACCTCGTGTGATCATCGACAATAACCAAAGCATATCTATTTTTTAAGATTGACATCACATTCACTTGACCAAATAAATCCATGTGTAACAACTGTAATGGGTCAGTGATTGATGTTGCTGGTTTGCTCTTGAATGATACACTCTTTTGTTTCCCTTTCTGGCATGAATCACACAATCCATCTTGTGTAAATTCCAACTGTGGAATGCCAACTACCAATCCTTTCCTCACAAGCTTGTTGATGTTCTTGAAATTCAAGTGGGAGAGCTTCTTATGCCAAAGCCAACTTTCATCAGTTGAAGCTTTGCTATAGAGACATGTGATTTGCTCAGTAAAAGAAATAAGATTTGCAACATACAAATTTCCTTTTCTTTTTCTTATCAAAATCACATTATCAAATTCTTTGTCACACACCAAGCATTTGTCTTATTTGAAGGTGACATTGAATCCCTTATCACATAGTTGACTCACACTTAGTAAATTGTGCTTTAAGCCATCAACTAGTGCTACTTCAGTGAAGATGACATCTCCATGTTCAACACTGCCATATCCCCTCGTATGGCCTTTGCTGTCATCTCCAAAAGTGACTTTTGGGTCACTTTTCTCTTCATACTGTTTTAGCAGAGACTTATCTCCAGTCATGTGCCTTGAACAACCACTGTCCAAGTACCATGATTTCTTCATTTTGCCCTGCACAGTAGAGAGTAACTAGTTTGAGATTTTTGGAACCCAGACTTTCTTAGGTCCTTTCTCACTAGTTGTAGACTCAAGACTTGCCTCAGATTGAGTTGATTGTCTTTTAGCAATTTTGACTTTAATTGGACAATCATTAGTCTTGCTACTTATTTGTGAGAGACTGCCAAGTTTAGGGTTTTCATTGTTAATGCAAAGATTATTTAACCTTTTTACAGGTGTTTCATCTTTTATTCTCTTTGAAGATGCAGTCTCAGTTATAGGAATTTTATTTTTGCTCCTACAGTTAACAGCTATGCGGTTGGGGTTACCACATACATGACATGTTTTTCTAGGAGCATCAGGCATTCTAGCATAATTTGTATATTTATTAATGTCGATTTTTCCATTCCTATTTTTCTTATTTCTGCTTAACTCTACTAATTTTTCAGCCTTTTTGTCTAGAAGATTTTCTAGTTTTTTATTTAATTGTGTCTTTGTCATGAACTCTGTTTTCCCAGTGAGATGACAAGAACTTGTAGAAGGGGGGTTGAATACAAGTTCTTTGAAAATTCTTCGAATACTTGTTCTTTAAGAAACTAAAATTTTCTTGCGGAATAAAAAGAACAAGAACACAAATCTATTTATAAACAATTGCTTTATTGATTTACAATTGAATACAAATCCTAACAATCACAATAATGTAATCGTCAGCGTCTTTTCTATTCTGTATAGGAAAAGATACAAAACTATGAAAAACCTATACAGCTTCGAAGTTACAATCCTCTGTAAACTTAATTACAGCTTCTATATCTACTGAATTATATTTAACTCAGTTCCTATTCTGAATAAAATTCAGCTTCCTTATTTGAATCAAATACAATCTTTCCTTTTTTTTTTTATTAGGTAAAGATATCTGGTGAGTTTCCTTACCAGCTACGTCTTCAATAATATTTTACTTTACGTGGAAGACATTCCTTTTTCAATTCGAACTCTGTATCTTTCAGAGATTAATTTACAATTAGTCTCTGATGCTTCTTTTAGTCTCCGATGGCTTTAGTCCCTGACGTATCTTTTAGTCTCTGGTACATTTAGTCCCTGATGACTCTTTTAGTCCCTGGTACGTTTAGTCCCTGATGACTTTTAGTCCCTGATGACGTCAGCTTGTGTAGTCTCCGATAGTGTTATTTAGTCTCTGATACGTTAAGGCTTAGTCTCCGATGACGTCAGCTTAATCTCTGATTCCTTTTTCTTTAATCTCTGATGACGTAAGCTTTTAGTCTTCGATAGAAAAACTAGTCTCTGACAGTTAAAAACATTTTAGTCTCTGACCAGTTCTTCTAGTTTCCGATAAGCCTTTTTGCAAACTCTAACAGATCAAATACACAACTTGACTCCTTAAAGCTTCGATACTCCATTCCAGCAGTTAATTACAAATAAAAATAATCGTATCTCTTTACAAAGAATAAATCAATTACAAACAAAGAGATAACTACTGGCTACAAAACTTCAGTGTTACTAATTAACACTTTCTATACATTTGTATTCTAAGTAATCTAAAGACAATCATCATCAAATGTTCTAAAACCTAACAATCTCCCCCTAATTATGAATATCAGAATGATAAGCATAATTTCAAGGTTGATGATGATGTCAAAACTCAATATTACAATTACTTAGAAAAAAAAATAAAGAATTACTAACTACAAATGTATTCTGAACTAAGATCTTTGATCTTTTGTTCAGCTTCCACCAAGACTCAGGTTTAAATCCTATAAGTCTGGCTTCAAAAAAAATTACAGCTTATTTAACAACCAACATACCTCCAACTTCAACAACTTCATCTTTTAGTTGAGCTAGCACTGGAAGACTCCTCATCAAGTTTCTCTTGAGACTTGCTTGTCTCAACCATCAACGCAGCTCCTTTGTCCCTGCCATGCATGCGTTGTCGTTGCTCTACTTCAAGTTCATATGTCTTTAAATTCCCGTAGAGCCTATCCAGTGTGAGGATATCCAAGTCACGAGCCTCTCTTATTATTGTTGTTTTTGGATCCCAACTTGGAGGAAGAGATCTCATGAACTTGGTGTTGACATCTTCATTGTCATAGGACTTTCCAAGTATTTTCAAATCGTTGAGCAAAGTGTTGAACCTATCATAAACTGACGTTATTGGTTCACCAGGCTTTGTTTGAAAGAACTCGTATTGTTGTGTCAACAATGACCTTTTGTTCTTTCGGACTTGGTCAGTTCCTTCACATAGGACTCTGATGGTGTCCCAGATTTGCTTAGATGTTGTGCAATTGATGATGCTTGTGAACATATTTTTATCAATTCCATTATAAAGTATGTTCATCACCTTAGCATCCTTCAACACTTGCAACTTGTCTTCGTTTGTATAATCACATTCTGGAGCAAGTTCAAAGTGTTCCGCCACAACAGATCCATCAACGGTTTTAGCAGGAATAAATTTCCTGGGTAGATAGGGACCCTTCTTAATCCTATCAATATAGTCTGGATCTGTTTCTCTTAAGTGCATGTACATCTTTTGCTTCCACATCGGATATTCTTCTCTTTTAAGGATTGGAATGCTGGTACCACCATCACGACTTCCCGCATACGCAATTATGTTAGAGCTGCTTGCTTCGTCGTTAGCCATCTCTTGGAATGTTTTAATTGAATAAATTTAATTACAGGCTCTGATACCAATTGTTTTCCTATGAGATGTCGAGAACTTGTAGAAGGGGGGGTTGAATACAAGTTCTTTTAATACTTTTCAAATTACTTGTTCTTTAAGAAATTAAATTTTCTTGCGGAATATAAAGAACAAGAACTCAAATCAATTTATAAATAATTGCTATATTGATTTCACAACTGATTACAAATTCTAACAATCACAACAATGTGATCATCAGCTTCTTTTCTATTCTGTATAAGAAAAGATACAAACTATGAAAAACCTATATAGCTTCAAATTACTATTCTCTGTAAAACTAATTACAGTTTCTCTAACAACTGAATTACTATTAACTCAGTTCCTATTTTGAATATTGTTTTCCCAGTGAGATGGCCTAGAACTTGTAGAAGGGGGGTTGAATACAAGTTCTTACAACTTTTTCCGAATTCCTGTTCTTTAAGAAATTAACTTTCTGCGGAATATAAAGAACAAGATCAAAACTTTATAAACAATTGTTTTTATTGATTTAACAATTGATTACAAGTTTTCTAACAATCAAAAACAAGCTTTGATCGTCAGCTTCTATTCTGTGTATTTAGAGATAATACAACCCTTTCAAATCTCTATGGTATACAGACATACACAGCTTCGAATTACAATTCTGTAATTTATAATTACAGCTTCTAAAACTAAGTTTACAAAAACCTAGCTTCCTAATTCAAATCAAATACAATCTTTCCAATTGAAAGATTTCTAACAAGTTTCCTCGTCAGCTACGTCTTCAATAAAGTCTACGTGTTCATGGAAGACTTTCCTTCTTTGATTTGAACTCTAACTCCATCAGCGATTAAGTCCTCGACTAATCTCCGATAGCTTCTTTAATTAGTCTCTGATCACTTCGAGTAATCTCCGATGCTTTAATAAATTAATCTCTGATCACCTCGAGTAATCTCCGATGCTTTGGCTTTAGTCTCTGGTGACGTCAGCTTTTAATCTCCGAAGTATTGTGTTATTCTCTGATGACGTCAGCTTTAATCTCTGACTCTTTAATTACAATCTCCGATGACGTAAGCTTTAATCTCCGATGACCAATCCTTCAATCTCTGATGAATAAATCTTTAATCTCCGATGAAGGATTTCTTCAATCTCCGATGGGCAAAGTCCAATCTCTGATGAACAAAACTTTAATCTCTGATGGACTTTTCCCTTAATCTCCGACAAGCCAAATTTAATCTCCGAAAGACTAATTAACTTAAAACAACTTGTTGAACAGACTCAACAAGTATTCCAGCAGTACATACAAGTAAAATGAATCTATCTCTTTATTAAAATGACTAAATTACAACCAAGAGATACTACTGCTAGCTACAAAACTAAAGTGTTACAAACCAACACTTTTCTGTACATTTGTATTTCTAAGTATTCTAAAGACAATCATCATCAAATGTTAATAAAACCTAACAAATAAAATTTAGCTTCCTTATTTGAATCAAATACAATCTTTCCTTTTTTGATCAGGAAGAGATTTCTGGTTAGTTTCCTTTCCAGCTACGTCTTCAATAATATCTTGTTTTACGTGGAAGACAATCCTTTTTCAATTCAAACTCTATATCTTTCAGGAAATAAATCACGATTAGTCCCTGATGCTTCATCTTTAGTCTCTGGTGACGTCATCAATTAATCTCTGGTGCTTTTAGTCCTTGATGATGTCAGATTGTGTAGTCTCCGATAGAGTTATTTAGTCTCCGATGCTTTAAGGCTTAGTCTCCGATGACGTCAGCTTAGTCTCTGATGCTTTTAACCTTAGTCTCCGATGATGTCAGCTTTAGTCTCCGACTCTTTTAGACTTAGTCTCTGATGACGTAAACCTTAGTCTCCGACAGGCAAAACTATTCTCTGATAGATAAAAAATCCTTAGTCTCTGACAAGTTTTCCTAGTCTCCGACAAGTCTTTTTGTAAACTCCAACGGATCAAATACACATTTTGACTTACTGAAGCTTTGATACTCCATTCCAGCAGTTACTTACAAATAAGAAATAATTATATCTCTTTACAAAGAATGAATTACAAACAAAAAGATAACTGCTGGCTACAAAACTTCAGTGTTACTAATTAACACTTTCTATACATTCGTACTCTAAGTAATCTAAAGACAATTATCATCAAATGTTCTAAAACCTAACAATATCTGTCCTTTCCAGACCTTGGGAAGGTTAGGAATTGACAAGGAAAGGTTGTGTAGTAGTGGAATTATTGTCAGAGCTTTTGATGGATCAAGAAGGGAAGTGATGGGCGAAATTGAGTTGCCAATAGATATAGGACCACATACGTTCATGACAAATTTTCAATTCTTGGAAATCAATTCGGGATACAACTTCTTATTGGGTCGTCCGTGGATCCATACAGTGGGAGCAGTTCCATCAACCCTCCACCAACAAATCAAGTACATCATAGACAAAGAGCTCATTATTATCATCGCTAAAAATGGGATGAAAAAAGGGGATGTGCCATGCATCGAACTAGATTCGGGAATAACTCATGCATCTTATAACGCCTTGGAAGTGATCCCAGTAAATCACCATCAGGTTAACCCATCAATCAAATTCTCCAGAGAAGTCACAAACATGGCGAAAGAAATGATATCTCATGGTTTTAAAGATGGCAGGGGCCTCGGTCAGAATTTGCAAGGGACAACACAACTGATCCATCCTCCAACCCAAAGGAGCAAAACAGGTTTAGGGTACAAAGGAAAGACAAGGAAAGGAGAGAAAACAGGAATCATGGAAATTCCACCCATTAATCAAACCTTCATCAGTAATGGAATCGTTCAGGAGGAAGGAAATTTATTGCATCCAGATAAGGCAGGGGTAGAGGAAGATAGTCAGGAGGCATTAAGCATGCATCTTTCAAAGATCGACTGGGACTTTATCGATGCCTCCCAGTTGTTTAACGAACCAGAAGTAGAAGAAATAGTTGTCCTGATAGAGGGAAATGAAGATGAAGTAAACTTGGAGATAGCCCCATGCAGCCAGAAGGATTATAGAATTGAACCATTGAACCACTGCCCAGTGTTGAGGCATCCCGGTACCTGGGATGTTAAAAAGTTATGGAAAATTTCTATTTTGCTTTTGTCTTGTTATGTAACTTATTTTACTTCATATTTTGCTTAGAAAATGGAGATCCACATTCTAGAATGGAGTTAGTAATCAAGGAAAAGTTTTTGGATCTCCAAATTTTGGGATGCCTTTTATTTAATTTATACATTTGAATTATGATTGATTTCTCGAAACTCATCATTGTCTTTTGACTTTATAGGGGAATTCTTCGTTGTGCTAAAAAGGTCATCTCTTCGTCAAATATTAAAATTGGTGATTATAATCAGGGCAACGGATTGAATTCCGAACTCATGGGAATCAAGTCTGAAGAGCCTTTCGATAATGAGGAGATTCTAGAAGAAATCAAATGAATGTCCAAAGAAACTCCCAAACCAAATCTAGACCAAACCATCAAAGTGAATCTAAGAACGGAGACCGACCCCAAAGAGGTACAAATTGGAGCAGGACTGACAAAGGAACAACAAGAAGAATTGACAGGATTCCTCAGATCCAATATTGAAGTGTTTGCATGGTCCCATAGAGATATGGTGGGATTATCCAACAATATCGTAACTCATAAACTGCCGATCAAAGCAGGTTATGCACCGATAAAGCAGAGGCTCAGAAAGATAAAACTAGAATGGAGCCTAAAAGTGAAGGAGGAGGTCGTCAAAAAGTTTGAAGCAGGGATTATAAGGGTGGCTACATACCTTGAATGGCTCGCCAATATAGTACCCGTACCAAAGCCCGAAGGAAAGGTAAGGGTATGTGTGGATTACCGAGACTTAAACAGAGCAAGTCAGAAGGATAATTTTCCCGTACCTTTCATACATGTCCTGATCGACAATGCCGCCAGACATGAGATGTATGATTTTGTCGAATGCTTTGCGGGATACCACCAAATATTATTAGTCGAGGAAGACAGGGAAAAGACTGCATTCATTATGCCTTGGGGAACTTTCTGTTATCGCAGACTACCTTTCGGACTAATCAACGCTGGGGCCACCTACAACCGAGCAACGATGGCAATATTACATGACTTAATACACAAGAAGATAGAAGTATATGTGGACGACATCATAGTAAAGTCCAGGAAGAAAGAAGACCATTTGTGCAACTTAGAGAAGTTGTTCTATCAATTGAGGAAATACAACTTGAAGCTCAATCCAGCGAAATGTGCGTTTGGAGTTACTGCTAGGAAATTATTGGGTTTCCTGGTAAGCAGCAGAGGTATTGAGATTGACCCTGCCAAGGTCAAAACAATTGTTGAGATACCACCTCCTAAGACAGAAAAGGAGATCAGGGGATTTTTGGGGCGCATTAATTTCATTGGAAGATTTATCTCACATTTGACAAGCACTCTAGAACCTGTGTTCAGGTTATTAAGGAAGAACACTTCATTGTCAAAAGGCGTTTGAAGCTTTAAAGAAACAATTACTGGAAGCACCAGTGCTAGTGCCTCCCACCCCGGGAATGCCTTTATTTCTATACTTGACAGTAAATGGAGATGCCATCGGATGCATGTTGGGCCAAAAAGACAAACAGAACAAAGAAAGGGTCATCTACTATTTGAGCAAAAGATTCGCCCAAAGTGAGCAGAAATATTCATCAATCGAAAAAGCCTGTTGCGCCTTGGCGTGGGCAGCTAACCGCCTCCAACATTACCTTCACAGCCATACAACTTATCTGATTTCCAGGATGGATCCATTGCGATACATACTGGATAAACCCATTTTGAATTGTCCACTCTCAAAATGGTAATTGATACTTCAACAATTCAATATCATCTACGTGTCTCAGACAGTGGTAAAGGGACAAGCCATAGCTGATCAGTTAGCTAAAGCACCGTCAACCGAAGCAGAACCTTTCGAGGCAAAATTTCCCAATGAAAGCTCAATGTTGATACATGTCACTGAATACCCAATACCCTTTTGGAGTTTATATTTTGATGGAGCTATGAACACCATTGGTGCTGGGGCAGGAGAGGTTTTGGTATCTATAACAGGGAAACAGTACCCAATGGCAGCCAATCTCTAATTCTGCAATTCCAACAATACGGCAGAGTACAAAGCATGTATAATGGGATTGAAAATGGTTGTGGAAATAGGCATCAAAAGTTTGACCGCATTTGGAGATTCGGAGTTGGTAATCCGACAATCAAAGAAAGTCTACATCACGAAGGAATTTTGACTTCTCCCATATCATCAATATTTCCTGCAGTTAATTAAGTATTTCGAAGAAATGAAATTTGAACACATACCACGGGATAGGAATGACTTTGTTGATGCTCTTGCAACCATCGCTTCCCTAATCCATGCTTCAAACCGAGAAATTCTGCTGCCTGTGGGAATTGAATTAAAAGACAAACCAACATATTGTTGTCAAATTGAAGAAGGAATTCCCATGACAGAAAGAACATGGATTCAAGATATGAGGACCTTTCTGGAGAGTGGATCCCTACCTGACAATGCAGATTCGGTACAAAAAAGGAGAATACAACGAATGGCCATTCGTTTCTTCCTAAACGGAGATGTGTTATATAAGAAGAATCCAGAAGCAGGGGCTCTAATTTGTCTGGAAGAAGGAGAGGCATTGAAGTTAATGGAAGAAGTCCACAGAGGAATTTGTGGACCACACATGAATAGTGAGATGTTAGCCAAGAAAATTATAAGAACGGGCCACTGGTGGATCGCTCTAAAGGCAGATTGTGAGAAATATGTGTTAGAGTTAATTGATAATGATGATGTTTAGAGAATAAATTGTGCATCTGTAAATACTTAAGGTACTTTATAAACCTTAATATCAGCACAAGTTTTGCATCCACTGATGATAAACTTATTCATCAGGGGATGATCAAACACTTCACATGACAAGTCGTAAAATGGAACATCTAAAGGACTTGACAAAGTGAAGAGGAATGTCTGATGTTACTCCAAAATAGTCGAAGTATTCTGCACATCAGATATTCCAAACAAAGTTTCGTTGATTAAGAATCGTCAAGGGAACCTGTCAAGGGATGACTGAGGCAGACCAACCCATCAGGGGAACGCTTCAGGGTATGACAGTGTCAGGCTAACCCATCAAGGTAACCTGTCAGGGGGAAAGCTGAACACTGCATCAGTGGAAGCCATCAGTGTATGTCGCAGGTCATAACATCAGTGGATCAAAAAAGCACTGAGTAAAACTCAAGTGAAGATTGAAGGCCTGATCAAGTCTTGAACAAAGGCTTGTCATCAGGGGATCCAAAAGGACTGATCAAGTTCATGTCAGGGCTTGACTTCAATGGATAGTTATGACCACATGCACCCGTCATAAGGACTTACACTCAAATCAACGAAGCTTGTTATAGAAGCAATAGATATTAACTGGAAAGATATTTCTTGAAGTTTGTTCGGTCCAATGAGAACTCTCGAACATTAAATGCACGCAGATCAGAGGAAGAAAAAGTAGCAACAAAAAGCAACAGCAGACTGTCACAAAGGACATCGATGTGACATATATGCGGCTGAGTTGAAAAGAGTAGCACGTCTCAGCACGTGGGTTCAACCACTGATCTTCTACATATGCAAAGGAGTTCTCAATACATAAATAGATCAATCTAATAGATCAACAAATAAGAAGCACACAAATCACTAGAGCAGCTTTGTAATATATCTTAAGAGAAATATTTCAAAGAAAGATAAGAAGCTAATGAGTGTGAATTAGAAGCTGTAATTTTATTACAGATTTTGTAGCTGTTTAATCACATTTGTGATTATACAGATTTCCATAAAAACATCAAGTTTTAATACATCTATTTTAACTTGAATCTGTGCGTTCATATATTTTAGTTTTTCTGTAGCTGCTTCCAATCAGTGTCATCTCTAGTTTAAAAAGAGCCAAAAGTTTTTAGGTTTGCATTCATCCCCCCCCCCCCCCCCTCTACAAACACTTAAGCTTATATTGTTCTAACAACATGTCAGGAAATGTTATCAGTGCCAAGTCCATGGCAATGCACTCCACGCTCCGCCAACCGAGTTACATTGTATGGTATCTCTTTGGCCATTTGCGATGTGGGGCATGGAGTTATACTTGAGCTTATATTGATTGATGAAAAAAGGATGCAAGCTGTTTATCATGGCCAATTATATAGACAGAGGATTTCAAAGGCATACAACAAGAAGGTCCTACCCAGGTCCTTTAACAAGAATGATTTGGTGCTAAAAAGGATTCTATCTTGTCAAGATAAAGCAAGAGGAAAATTCGCACCAAATTGGCAAGGACCGTTCGTGGTAAAGAAAGTCTTGTCAGGAGGAGCCCTCATCTTGCAAGAAATTGATGGTGAGATCTTTCCTCAACCCATAAACTCTGATACGGTAAAGAGATTTTATGCGTAAATTATTTGATATTTATGATGAGTAGAATGACATTTGTTTTGGGGGAATCAATTAGTCTCTTTGCCTTTTACACCTACTCTTCATCTACCCTACCTTGAGGCTTTTACCCTTTTGTCCGCCAAAAAGTCTCCTCCGTAAAAAACTTGCCTATACTGAATGGCTTACAAAAAAAAAGAAAAAAAAAAGAAAGAAAAGAAGCAAAACAAAGGATCACTAGAACTACGTTTTGACCTAATCTCCTTCAAAGGAGTACGTAGGTAGCCTAACTACGGCACGATCCAAATCATAAAAAATATCCTCCTGGGGTCAAAACCTCAAAAATGCCTTGAATCATTTCCCCGTTATCTGGGAAACATCTCTTCAAACTAGAAGGAAAATGAGAGAGATCTAATCATGATTGACGGATCACCCCAAAGATCAACCTTCTAACCCAAAAGCCTTATGTCTCACAAATCATGTCACCCGATAAGAGAATATTTGATTCCCCAAAAAGCAAAAGTCATGATACTCATCGAAATTCCCAAATCGTTTGTGCATAAGGAATATTTATCAAGAGATTGATGGGATTGATACCATAAAGAAGCCACATTGGTTATGATTTCCAAGGACAATATTGTATTTATGCTGGAAAAAAACAAAAAAAAAGGGAGAGAAGTAGCGAAAACCCGAAAGGGCACAACAAGTAAAAACATAGGGTCATGGAAAGATACAAAACTGTTGACCTACTGAAAACCAGAAATGGCAGGGAGGTGCAACAAGGACATAACCGGGTCTAGCGAAAACCCAGAAATGGGTGTTAGAAGTAAAAAAGAAAGAAAAAGAAAAAAAAAGAAAAAAAATAGAAAAAAAACCTACTTATGATAGATATAGGAGGAGTATAAATGAAGCACCGACGGGATGTCCGGGGAGCCAGGAGAATGAAGTTGATCGAATCAAAGTTGAGAGAATTAGAGGATTTGATCAAATAATGAGACCTCAAAACGTTGACCGAGGTATAATCATCGATTTCAATGGAGGTGAGGAATGGCCATCCTAGACAACAAATTTGGTGTTTCAGGTGAACAAATCCAACAAATAGGTGGAACCAAGGAAGGACTCCCATGAATCTCCATGAGGGTCATAACACAATTGGAACCAAACAGGGATCATACTTAATCGAACCGCTTTTATTTTGATAACAGACATTGGATTTAGGCATTTTATAACACACCTCATTTTGCATTATTTGCATGCATGTGGGTACAACACCCTCTGTTTCATGTCATCTTACTACGCAGATGATTTTGATGCATTTTCAAGTCTGATTTTTCAAAATTGCGGTATTCGTAATCATTTTACTACGCCAATGATTTCCGATACCATCTTTTGGTTGCAAGCTACTCAGATCATTCAACTACGCAAATGACCCTGGGGCAGCTCCAACCCTTTGTTTCATGTCATCTTACTACGCAGATGATTTTGATGCATTTTCAAGTCCGATCTTCAAAATTGCGGTATTCGTAACCATTTTATTACGCCAATGATTTTCAATACCATCTTATGGTTTAAAGCTACTCAAATCATTCAAATACGCAAGTGACCCTGGGGCAACTATTCAACCTTTTGTCTCTAAACCATCTTACTACGCAGATGGGGTTGTTTCAATTTCAAAATTTGTTTTCAAAATTTGAGTCAGCAAGATCATTCAACTGCATAAATGATTTTCTTTTTGGCTATTTGGTCATTACCATTTAACTACGTCAATGGTCTTGACATGATTTTCTGCTTTGGGTGTCTGAGATTGTCTTACTACGCAGGTAATTTCAACACCACTTCAAATTATAGAGTTTGACTTGACATCTATCAAAATCTTTCAACTACGCAAATGATGTTGGTATTGCGGTTTTGAAATAGTTTTGATCATTCCACTACGCAAATGATCTCAACTGGTTTGACGCCATGACAATCAAGTCCCGATCATTCAACTACGCAAGTGATAGTGATGAGATTCCTCAGGTTTTGGCGGCTAGAAATCATTCTAATGCGCAAATGATGGCAGGTCCCGAAATCGGGGAGTAGAGGTGCCTACGTCTTTATCACAATCATTTTTACTGTGCAAAATGATCATGATAAAGAGGGGCAGCTGTAAACACCTCAATTTTGGTTTCTATTTTATTTATGTTTTGCCTTGATGTAATAAAATATGGAATGAGGCTTGTTGGATTTAATTTTATGTAAAGTGCAGGATTGACAGTTTCTCCTCTTTGAAGTGAATGGAGTTCATGACCGAAGCCCTGATGGACCAAGAATAGAGATGGACAAACAAAATGCCAAGATAGCGTACTCAAAAATCTACACATATGAGGATCTTGTCGATGTATTTAGGCTTGATGAAAAAGAAAATGTCCTCAAAGCTTATCTTGTGATAGTGCTCATGCAAGGCATTGGTTGGGAAGTGCAACAAGAGCTATAGTGATTTTAAAAGTGGACAAAATCGTATGAAACATGGAGCAAGGCAAGACTGCAGTTGGGACATTAAGGGACATATTCTCGGCGCCAGGGGATATTTTCTCGACATCAGGGGATAAAATGACTAGTGTCAAAGTCGTTCTCGGCCATCACCAAAGTCGTCGGGTAATCCATACCAGCGCCAAAGTCGAGCATCAGGGGATAAAAAATGACTAACGCCAAAGTCACTTTTAGCCAACGCCAAACTCGTCGGGAGATACTCTGTCACCAAAGTCTGGACATCAGGGCCAATTACTCAGTGCCAAACTCTTTTCAGGCAATCCAATTCATCGCCAAACTCTGGGCGTCCGGGAAAAAATTTTCTCGGCATCAGGAGAAGTGTTTGAGCATCAGGGGATGTTTCTGAGCATCGGAGACTAGAGTGTTAGGGGATAAAGCACATTGTCGGAGACTAACACATCGGAGGATAAAAATTAGTCATTGGAGACTAGTGCGTCAGGGGATAAAGTATATTGTCGGAGACTACCACGTCAGAGGATGAAAAATTAGCCATCAAAGACTAAGTATATGTTCACCAAAGACTAAAATTAGCCATCAGAAACTAATTTTATCCCATCAGAGACTAAGAAAATTGTTACGTCAGAAACTGTTGCTTGGGGTTACAAGAACTCATCACTATATCAAAGATAAAATGGTCATCAGAGATTGAAGGTGACATGTGGGATGACACACGACTGACTCCAGCAATCCATTAAATCAGCAAAAGCTAAGAAATAGAAAAATAAAGAATGTGGTCCAATTGGAAAAGACCAGCCGCAATGGATGTCACATAGCAGTTTTGGCGTGCAAGAAAGCCATTTGGAAAAAACGGAAGTTATGTGACAGAGCTACAATTACCAAAGTAATATCAGAAATATCTTAAGAGATAGCTTGTGTAGGAAGCCTAGAAGACAGAGGAGTTGGGCTTATAAATAGATATCCCAGAAGAAGAGTACAAAAAAGGAGGGAGAACAGAGAACACATACCCAAGAACACATAGAAGAAAAAGAGAGAGTGACACACAAGTAGAGATAAAGAGCGAGGGATAAGTGAACTATGAGGGAGCTTTAAATTATTTTTCTTAGAATTTCGCTAAGGGAAATACCCTATTTGCTTGCACAAACATCCTCCTTGTAATTTTTCTATTCTGTATCAATCAAAAAACCAAGGCTTACTGATTTATTTATTTATCTTGAGCCCCTGTCACCCTATCTTTTGCTTCGATCAAGGTTAGTTCATATTCCTATAATAGGGTGGTTTCCAGTTGAGAATAGCTTTGTGCATAGCTACCTCTGTGGGGAACACCCTTATACTTAGACTCATATACCTACGTATCATCCAATCTCACACTTTTTCACAAATACATTTGTCTTGACATGATTTATGTTTGATTTCAGTTCATATAAAGTAATTTAAACGGTCTGATCTTTATTTTGTTATCCGCATGTAAATATTTGAATAGTTATGATTTCTTTTCTAACCTTTTGTTTTGTGTCATACCTGAGCTAATGATTCATGGAGTTCAAACCCTTCTTGGACAAACGGCGGAGAGTCGGTAATAAAGGGACTATCATTCGCTGAGATTCATCTTGTTCAGTTTTAAGATAGCTCTTGTTTTTTTAGACAATGTTATAAGTTTTTGCTTGCTTCGGGTAAGAATAGTTTGTTTTGGGACTGGTCCTTCATCTCCAGTCTATTCCTTGTAAATATGTAACCAGAACTGAATAACGGAAATGTAGAAGCACACATGTACACTAACACACACCTGCACCGCTAACGTACTCGTTCCACTTTTGAGCAACTTCGGGTTTTAAGAGATGATTTCATGGAAACAAAATTTAAAAAGCAGTCATTAGTTATAGTGAGGATAGGGGGTGCCTAACACCTTCCCCCTGTTCAACCTAGCAAAGAACTCAGTTTTTCTTGGTTTCGCCTGGGCCATAATTTAAGAGTCATCTTAAAATCAACCTTTCAAATAAGATAAAGACTGGAAAGGTGTCCTAACACACTATCTCAGATTTTGTTAGGTGGCGACTCATTTTGAAAAATACTTTCATCATCTTGTCGTATTTATAAAAAACTTGGACTTTTGGAAAAGGGTTTTAAGAAACTTTTTAAAGAAATCTCACAGCTCAACCCCCAGTATTTTCCAAAAATTTCCGGGCACGACAAGATACATGTTGATAACACCTAGCCAATATTGCTCAACTGACAGCCAATCTCATCACCAAAATTCTTATATGCAATTATACTTCTAGAATCGATCCGCACAATACAAGATAAATGATTTTCTTCGTCAACTTTGACGTAATAAAAGAACTGGCCTAAACTATTCATTTCAAGACTTTTTAATATACGCAATGCCACTGTCACATCATTTGATTCATTTGAAGAATTTGAAAGATCTCGAATCACATTTCTTATATCCAGATCACAAAACCCAACATTTTCTCGACTACCATAATATTTCTTAAAAACACCTATAAAGTCTACCGAACCCACTCTCATGCCTTTGAACAAATCTATCATGTCTCTATTCACCGGAGTAATTTTTTTGATAACCAAACACTGGTGGTTGTTTCTGTTGTAAGTGAATGCAACAAAAAGACCCTGAAATAACGAATCATGAAACAATTCATATATTGATATCGTTTCTATAAAACTTATCTTACTCGGGCTAACTAGTTCATGATTGTGATTGAATTCAAGTCTCGGTACCCTTCATTTATCACTATTTTTATCATGAACAACGTACATTCTAGTCTTGCACAAACAATAACCGATACAATCTCTCTATCGTTTACCCTTTTCTACTTGAACATTTTCATCTCCAATATTTGTACGTTCTATATGAGTTTTTGTTTTCTTACAAATAAAAAGTCTAGAATAAAGATTTGTTGTATGAGCATGCTTACGAGAAGTTTCAATTTTTATCTCAAAACCATTTTTGTAGCGTATCTTCTGTAAAAAGCTTCAACTTCATCAAGAAAATAAAATTTTTGACTCAAAAATGGTACAATTTTTCCTTCTCATCAACATTTGTATTATTAAAGTTATTTTGCTAATCATTTTATTATTCTTCATCATCAAAATTATTTTGTTGATCGTTTCATTGGGATTCAGACTTCCTCCAACATTGTAATTACCCTGTTTAACATTGTAATTACCTTGTTTACCAAGAATTTAACCACAATTATAATTATGGGAGTTTTATTCTCTGAAATAGGGACTGGTCGCAGAGATTGGTACGATTTGCGAGTAAACACGGAACCTTCCTACTTAAAAGTGATGATCTGTACGAGAAAAGCCTTTTATAGAGCAGCTCTGAAGAGCAGATGTCTTGGTTGTGATGAAGGTTTATCTTTCTCTCAATCCCGTTTTTCTGCTGCAGCCGTAGCTATGAATTACAGTAGCTCAGGATCCGAATTTCTGTCAAGGACACCATTGATTAACTTTGATGCTGTTGCTAATCTTAATGATGCCCAGAAGTTGTTCGACAAAATGCTCCAGATGAAACCTTTACCCTCCGTCGTTGAGTTTACTAAATTACTTGGTATTACTGTCAAGATGAAACACTATGACTCCACTATTCTTTTTCTTAAGAAAATGAGTCTCATGGGCGTCCCTGTTAATGATTACACGGGAAACATTGCAGTCAATTGCTATTGCCACTTGAATCAAGTTGGTTACGGATTTGCAATCTTGGCCAGCTTTTTCAAGCGTGGTCATTTACCGACTTTGCATACTTTCAGCGCACTTATAAATGGACTCATTTTAGCTGATAGGACTCCCGAGGCTGTTGAATTGTTTAAGAAACTGATCAGGGAAAAAGTTTGTGAACCTAATGAAGTAATGTATGGGATGATTATTAATGGTCTTTGCAAAAGCGGAAACACCACCAAAGCCATTAGTTTGCTCAAGTTTCTTGAAAAAGGTAAGTGTAAACCTGACACCATATCGTATAGCACGGTGATAGACAGTCTGTGCAAGGATAGGATGATTGATGATGCTTTGAACCTATTTTCTGAAATGGTTGTTAAAGGAATTCAACCAGATGTTGTCACGTATAGTTCATTGATCCAAGGGTTATGCAATTTTGGTCGTTGGAATGAGATTACCAAAACTTGGAAAGAGATGTGTGCATCGGGTGTCTCCCCTAATAAGTATACATTTAATATATTGGTGGATGCATGTTGCAAGGAAGGTAATATTGAAGAAGCAGAGAGTTTAATCCAGAGCATGATTCGAAGAGGTATGAATCCAGATGTTGTCACGTACAATGCCCTTATTGATGGGCATTGTTTACAAGGGAAAATGGTTGAAGCAGTGGATTTATTAAATGTCATGAATGATCGAAACATTTTGCCTAACATTGTTACATATAGCAGTTTGATAAATGGGTATTGCAAGAAGAAGAAAATGGATGAGGCAATGCATCTTTTCCGAGAAATGCATTCAAAAGAACTGAAACCCAACATTGTTACTTACAACACTCTATTACATGGGCTATATCAATCTGGTAAATGCAGAGCTGCTCTTGAGCTCTTTAATGAGATGACAGTCAATGGTATCGTGCCTAACCTCTATATGTTCACTATCTTGCTAGACGGACTAAGCAAAAATAATCAGACAACTGAAGCTATATCGCTTCTTCATTCATTGGAGAAAAGGGGATTTTGTATTGATATTTCGCTATATAATTGCCTCATTGATGGTACTTGTAAAGAAGGGAACTTTGACAAAGCCAGGGAACTTTTTGATAGCCTTTGTTCTAAAGGTTTAAATCCTGATGTAAGGACATATACCATACTTATAAACGGGTTTTGTATAAGAAGGCAATTTGAGCAAGCTAAAGAGTTTTTCTTGAAAATGGAAGAAAATGGTTGTCTGCCAGATTCTGTTTCTTATAATGTCATTGTCCAAGGATTTTTGAAGGGCAAAAAATGTTACGAGGCAATGACGCTTCTTGAGGAAATGGTCCGAAGGGGTTTTGAACCTGATTCAACGACATTTACTCTGCTGTTAGATTTATTACCGTCCGAAGGGCAAGATTCTCCTTTGCTTAATATGATTCTGAAATTTGTTCCGAAGGATAAGAGTTGCCCAAGTACCAACTCGTGATACTACTACCAATAAATTTTTGGGTTTCTTTTTGTGGCATTACGTCCATATCAGATCAGTGCATACTAATTCTGTGCGAGATTGGTGAGAAAGACGGTGAGAAAATTTTATTGCTGCTTTTATTGTTGTTTTGTTATTAGTTGATTTCTGAAGATATGTTAAAGCTTTGCAGATTATTTGAGATTTGCAGGTGTAAATCTTTTTAATGAACAATTCTGCTTTGTATTCTCTCCTCCGTCACAATCTCACTCCTCAATACTAAAAGGGTTTCTCCAGTTCTAGTGTGTGTTATATTGCTAGGGACAGGGGGTACGCGTAAAATGTGCACAAAGATATATTTTCATTTTACTTGGTTGCTTTGATTTGACATAGAGCTGGAATATCTCATATTTCTTGCATCGGGGATATGCTTATGTTAAGGCCCAACCTGAACATGTTCATTATCACAATTTAATCACTAAATTTCAAAATTTGACAGAAATTCAAATTGAAAAAAAATAAATAATAAAGTATTTCGTCATTTAACAAACTAAAAAACATTGCAAGTAATTCTTAATTATTTTTATTTTTTCTTAAAAAAATACAAGTTTAAAACAAAAATAAAAACACTTAATAATATAACTCGTGTTGTACACTTGAAATTTTACTTTTGTTTGCTACAAGGATCACCGTATGAGATGTATAATTCCATTGTCAACACAATGATCATCTACGTAAATAAAGATAAATTTATTGTTCAACGCACTTCTTTGTACTTTTGATTTGCTTCTACATTTTGCAAGGATATGTAAATTTACTAAAATATTTGTTTTCACATATTTTCTCTCAAAAGCATCTGACCTGATGCTAAAACCAAGTTTTCTAGAAATACAATACTGGTTAAGCTTGTATCATTGTATGTATTTTTGGAAATACTCAGGAACATCAACACTATACTCTGCCAAGCATCTATTTGTCTTCCAATTCTTTTATAGGCCAGGGAATTGTTAGTTTTGACCATGCTTAATTTTTGATATAATTCTTTTTATACAATTTGTATTGGGAAGGGGAAAAAAATGGTACAATTACTAAGCAACGTCAACATAAAGATTTTTTAGATATATTATAAATTTATAGATATAAAATTAGTATGTAGAATTTGAAATGTGAGTTATAACTTAATTATGTTAAGCCCTTTTTTTTTTTTTATAAGGATATGAATAATTATACTTTGGGGAGTGAGTAGATTTAAGTATTACTCATTCCGTCTTATTAAATAAGTTTTTTAAGTCATTTTCTTATGTCTTACTATATAAGTCATGTACACTTTTTAGGGAGAATTTTTTGATTAATTTTCTAAAATATCCTCAATTAAATATGATGAAAGTTAGTCATTAAATAGATATCAAGACTTTCTAGAGACAAACTCTGATAGTTATTCAGCTGGTTCAGTTCGAATTAATTCCTCGGTCGTTATTCAATAGTGTATTACGAGCTTCTATAGCATCATTCGATGGTATTATCACATAAATAATTAAATTTATTTTTGTTGTCTTATATCTGAAATATCCAATATTTGCAATTGTATTCGTTATTAGATGGATATTATCCTTATCTATATCCACACTAAATGAATACAAATACAGATATAAACATACTTGTATCCGTATTGGACCATTTAAACTCTTAATTCTATGTTCTAATATAAAAAAATCTACACTTGTATATTAGAATTTTATCTAATGACGTTTAAGTGGAAGTTGATGAATGATGTAATGCATCATTTTGATCAATTGAAGATTTGTCCAAGACCGAAGCCACTTGCCGCATTTTGAACAAAGTTCGTTAGAGTGTTCAGTGTTCTCTTCCGTATCCGCCTTTGGCTTGTTACAAAGTTTGTGTTTTTTCGTGTTACTCTTATGTTGTGAGTCTTGTAGTTACTTTGATTGATGGGTTTGTATTTCACATTTATAAGGCTTTTTGAGTGGTAATATATATACATAATATTTGGGACTCATTATTATTTTAATTAGTTCTCACATTCTTCGAATGAATCGCTTAATTGTTGAAAAAGTTGTCCAAAAATGGTATATAAGACATACTAAATAAAACTGACAAATGAACCAAATAAAAAGATGTCAACTAGGTTTACTGTTTCTAGTTTTATAAAATTTTATTATGTACTAATTTTTCGAGCTCACACTTGTGCTTGTGCACCAAATGATTTAAGTGTAGTATTGATTTAACCATATATATATATATATATGATGCCCAAGTCATATATCTGTTGTACATAAGATAATGGTAGAAATTGAGGTAGTGGGAGAGATGGATAATGCAATTTGAAGGAATAATTGTTGTTTTAAATTTTCAAGCCATTGTTGGTTAATTTTGATTTTAAGTGGGAATAAAATCCCATGAGATAGTAGAAGAGATAAAACAGGAATATGAGAACTGCTATTATCATTTGGTGTGTTGTCGTAGGTTTTTTAAAAAATAATAATGATGATGATGAACAATATTACCATACAATTTTTTTAAGGGACAAAATCTTAATTAGTAGACATCAACTGATTTAATTTCATTTAAAAATTCAAATCTTTTGTATATTAAATATTCTATCTTACATTTTTATTACTCTCTCTGTTCCAAAATAGATGACTTACGAATTTTTATGTGTAATTTAGTATATGTTAGATGTGTTCATAAATTAAATAAAAATTATAAAATAAAAATATGATAGATAAATATTAATATTATGAAAAAAATAAAAACTTCCTAAAATACATAACATGTACTAAATTTCATATAAAACTAAGTGTTACTACGGCACTTCTTCAATCATTCTTCGGACAGATGTAGTATTTTAATTTTTCTCCCGTTTTTTATTTTTGTTTACCGGAATTATCATGGCAATATTTGCAAATGCTAATTCATAAAGACAATGAACTTCTTTAATTGTCTTTAATGCATAAAGACAATTTTTGCAAATGGTAATACAAAATGATCGTCCGTACGAGAAATGCTTTATGTCACATAAATAATTAAATTGTGCAGATCTCTTCGATGAAAGATTATGTTTCTGCTATCCTTTTTCTTAAGAAAATGAGTTCCATGGGCGTTGCTGTTGATGTACCATGAACATTGCCATCAACTGCTATTGCCACCTGAACCATATTGCTTTTCGTTTTGCATATATCGAAATACACTTTGAAATAATAATAATGATGACGACACAAAATTACCATAAAAAAATTTTAAGGGACAAAACCTTTTCTCTGACATCATCGCTGAAGGATAAAATTGTCAGACTACGGAAGCATTGTCTTTACTTCAGTCAATGGGAGAAAAACAAATTATATATTGATATTTTGCTTTACAATTGCCTCATTGATGCCTCTAGCAAAGAAGGGAAGTTCGACCCAGCCAGGGAACTTTGTTATAGCCTTTCTTCTAAAGGTTTAAAACCTGATGCGAACACATATACATATTATTATCATCAGCTTATCGAACTCAACATAAATTCGTTTCAATTAGGATTCTACATTACCTCATGCACCTTTAACGTTTTGTCCACGTATAATATTAATAAATAAAATATAATTAATATTTATCAAATTATTATTATTATTATTATTATATTTAAACATACATTCCACCATGAAGATACCTTGCGTGCTTAATGTTGTTGAAATACCTAATAAATAAAATATAATTAATATTTATCAAATTATTATTATTATTATTATTATTATATTTAAACATACATTCCACCATGAAGATACCTTGCGTGCTTAATGTTGTTGAAATACCTAAGGATGTTTGTCGTCTTGACAACATGTCGAAATCCACCATAACGAGAAAGTGTCCACATTTCTGGTGAAATCCTACAAAGTCACGCCTCCCTTTGACAAAGCCAGGGAACTTTTTGATAGCCTTTGTTCTAAAGGTTTAAATCCTGATGTAAGGAATATTGCATAGAAATAGATCTAACAACACACCGAAAACAATAACAACAACACAGGAAACTGAAATCAAGCTTGAACTAGTCACTACAAAAGAACAATAAACCAACCCATTAGAAAAGAAGATAACAAATCATTAAATAGTTCACAGAAGCTGCATAAATAAGTAATTAGAGTAGCATGTCCAATAGAGTGCAAAAAGTTAAATTCAAAATATATAACAAGAAATTGTGATATAAAAATCATTTAGCATCAGACTCATCATTCGCTGCAATGTATCTTAGAAGCTTATAATTGAATTTACCAGAAACAAATTCATGTACAGATACAGATAATTGTCGGTAACATCACTATGTGGAACTTGATAAATTCCTATCCTTTGGAACAAACTTGAGAATCATATTGTGCAGAGGAGAATCTTGTCCTTCAGACAGTAAAAGATCCAACAGCAAAGAAAAAGTAGTAGAATCGGATTTGAAACCCCTTTGGTCCATTTCCTCAAGAAGCGTGATTGCCTCATAACATTTTTTCCCCTTCAAAAATCCTTGGACAATGACATTATAAGAAACAGAATTTGGCAGACAACCATTTTCTTCCATTTTCAAGAGAAACTCTTTAGCTTGCTCAAATTGCCTTTTTATACAAAACCCCTTTATAAGTATGGTATATGTCCTTACATTAGGATTTAAACCTTTAGAACAAAGGCTATCAAAAAGTTCCCTGGCTTTGTCAAAGTTCCCTTCTTTACAAGTACCATCAATGAGGCAATTATATAGCGAAATATCAATACAAAATCCCCTTTTCTCCAATGAATGAAGAAGCGATATAGCTTCAGTTGTCTGATCATTTTTGCTTAGTCCGTCTAGCAAGATAGTGAATGTATAGAGGTTAGGCACGATACCATTGACTGTCATCTCATTAAAGAGCTCAACAGCAGCTCTGCATTTACCAGATTGATATAGCCCATGTAATAGAGTGTTGTAAGTAACAATGTTGGGCTTAAGTCCTTTGGAATGCATTTCTCGGAAAATTTGCATTGCCTCATCCATTTTCTTCTTCTTGCAATACCCATTTATCAAACTGCTATATGTAACAATGTCAGGCAAAATGTTTCGATCATTCATGACATTTAATAAATCCATTGCTTCAACCATTTTCCCTTGTAAACAATGCCCATCAATCAGGGCAGTGTACGTGAAAACACATGGATGCAGACCTCTCTGAATCATGCTCTGGATTAAATACTCAGCTTCTTCAATCTTCCCTTCCTTGCAATATGCATCCACCAATATAGTAAACGTATACTTATTAGGGGAGACTCCCGTTGCACACATCTCTTTCCAAATTCCGGTAAGCTCATTCCAACGACCAAAATTGCATAACCCTTGGATCAATGAACTATATGTGACAACATCTGGTTGAATTCCTTTAACAACCATTTCAGAAAATAGGTTCAAAGCATCATCAATCATCCTATCCTTGCACAGACTGTCTATCACCGTGCTATACGATACGGTGTCAGGTTTACACTTACCTTTTTCAAGAAACTTGAGCAAACTAATGGCTTTGGTGGTGTTTCCTGTTTTGCAGAGGCCATTAATAATCGTATTATACATGACTTCATCCGGTTGACAAACTTTCTCCCTTATCAATTTCTTAAATAATTCCACAGCCTCGGGAGTTCTATCAGCTAAAATGAGTCCGTTTATAAGTGTGTTAAAAGTAGGCAAAGTCAGTTTACAACCACACTTAAAAAAGCTGGCCAAGATTGCAAAACCATAACCAACTTGATTCAAGTGGCAATAGCAATTGATTTCAATGTTCATGGTACAATCATCAAAAGGAAGGCTCATGAGACTCATTTTCTTAAGAAAAAGAATAGTGGAGTCGTAGTGTTTCATCTTGACAGTAATACCAAGTAATTTAGTAAACTCAACGACGGAGGGGAAAGGTTTCATCTGGAGCATTTTGTCGAACACCTTCTGGGCATCATTAAGATTAGCAACAGCATCAAAGTTAATCAATGGTGTCCTGGACAGAAATTCGGATCCTGAGCTACTGTAATTCATAGCTACGGCTGCAGCAGAAAAACGAGATTGAGAGAAAGATATACCTTCATCACAACCAAGACATCTGCTCTTCAGAGCTGCACTATAAAAGGCTTTTCTCGTACAGATCATCACTTTATGTTGTCCCCCTGGCATATTGATCTTAATGAAGATGGTTAGAAAATGGATTATGATTACGGCTGCCGTGGATTGTGCAAACTCTCACTGCGCGCAAATTGGGGCTCGTCATATTTTGAGGCAGATTTCGACTGGCATCATCTCCGGCATCTGCAAATAGGGCAGGTCAATGGTCTTGCACCAGTATGATTTAATTTAAAGAAAGGTATGTTCTTTAGTTTAATCGGCAGAAGTGAGCATGAGATGACCCCCGGTTGAAATTTAATATTTCTATCAAATGAATTTAAACTTAAATTTTGTTCGAATTAAACTAAATTTGAAGATGATGTTCATGTTAATTAAACCTTAAATTGTATTTGAATTAATTAATTTAAATTAATTAAATTCAATATTTGTTTGGGTTATTTAAACATGAAGATTATGAGTCTTAATTTATTATTTGTAAAAGTATGACACAATTAAATGTTGAGTATGTGAATGTATTTTAACCACTTTATACTAATTTTGCGAGAAACGCACAGAGAAAGTTGATTGAATTGAACGAATATCAATCAAATTGACGGAAACTAATAAGAGATGATGAACTTGAGAATCAGTTAGAGAGGAATGGATGTCAAGGATTTCTTGAAAACATACTCTCTCGCGAAATAAGTTTCTATCTTTCAATTTTAGTTTTAAATAAGTTTCTATCTTTGAATTTTAGTTTTAAGTTTAATTTTTGTGCAAATTATTGTGTATTATAATTTCTATTTGATGCAATAACTTGTTAAGTTATTTAATTCATGACACTCATGTATGTTATTATGTGTCGGATAATAAAGTTAGGAATGGTTATACAAACTGAAATCAATATTAGAACGTAACTAGAAATTATTTGTAAATTTTTAGTAAGTTAAAAGTAACTAGTAACATGATTAATTATCACAAATTATTTCTATGTTCAAGAAAATTAAATCATAATAGTGAACTTACACAGTTGTAAATTAAGATAATATTTTTAAAACAGAGGAAAGTACTACAACTGTAACATATTTGGTCACTATAAATGAAACAATCCAATAATTGTAAACTACCTTATTGTGAAGTAATCTAATACACCATTTGAAAAAATATTGATAATTTAATTATCAGACCGAGTCTATCAATTTGAGTTAGTAATTGATAATACAAAAACTAAATCTCTATAATGGTGATTAGATGGAGGAGTTAATTGTCATGAATGCACATATAAAAAATTACGATTTCAAAATATATTAAATTGTGCTTATATTAACTAAGATTGCAATTAGTTTATTATGTGATGGAAACACATGAATATCTTTTGTTAGAATTAGAGTCACTTTAGTAGTTAAATTTTATGTAACTTTATGCATAAATTATTAATGACATGTAAATGATGAGTTTAGTATTGTACGTGTTTAATTCAGTTATTTTAATTCTAGTTGATCTTAAAATATGGAATAAAGTTTGAGACATGTGAATTACAAAATTTATTAACTCTTGCTAAAACTTATAGATTGTCATTATTTGAACCTATAAAATATGACCAGTGTGAAGAGTGTACTAGAAAATCTATTAAGTTTGATTTCTACACAACTATTTGGGTTGGTACATTCTAACATGTGGATGATTTAATTAGTTGAGTCGCAAGAGTTGGTTGGAAATATGTGGTCAATTTTAAAATGATTATGATAGATACTCAAAATGTTTATTAAAAGTTGAAAGTTTTGACAAATTTCTATGGATTTAAGTATGAAAAGAAAAATAATTGAATCTGTTAAAGAATAGGAGAATATAGACTAATAGAGTTCAAGGATATTGTGCTTTATATATTTTTTTTGATGAATCCTGGAAACTTAAATCTCATTCTCAACCTATGAATTGGTATAGTCAAAACAAAATGTAAGCTTTGACGGAAATTTGTATTATAGAAAATGACATGGCTACTCGTTAATGGTAAGATGAGTTCAGTTGTGATCATATTCTAGAATAATACATTACTCTAGTGTTGTGTTTTTACTCTTCTAATAGAATTTGTTAAAATAACACTTTTGACTTTTGAATTTTAAAGGTTAGGACTGTATATTATATGTAGTAAATATAGATTCTAAGGGATATAAGGTGAGCAATATGATAAGCATATGTGTTTGTCTAAGATTTTCAGTGGTTAGAGCTATAGACATGTTTTATTGAGAATTTGTTTCTCAATTTACGTCGTCCCTATTTTACGAGAAATACATGGTTGAATAATGAATGAGTCTAATATGAACCCAGTTTTACTGATTTTTGACACTTAGACAGTTGAATTAGAATTCTTTTAAGTATCTATTTGATGGTGAGTACCTAGTGATTTTGATAAAAACTCTGTGACCTATCAATTAAATTGTGATTCATTCCTTCTGATAAGAAAGAGATGAGATTTAAGGACTAATTCTTAAGAAAAAAAAATATTGTTAGTGACATGAATTCTTTGATACATAATAAAATCTGGAATAGTTGATTTGCAAGTGGGTAAACAATTATAAGTTATAATTCGTTAATGGAGAAGAATCTTATTTGTGACAGATTTTAGTCAAGATTGTCACGTTTAATAGATAATGATTATATGTTTTGATTAGGGAATGATTTATTTGAAATTCATTCACCTTTCTGTCACGTGAGTTGGATAAGTATTCTTTTAGTTGTCACATTATTGTAGATGTGAATACAATTTTAGTTATATAGTGATCTAGGCAAATCAACTTGAAAAGTTGTAAATAGATTTTATCTTAGTCTACTTGTTAGGATGAATGTAGTGATACAATGAGATTGAGACACAACGTGATCAAGTATGAACTTATGGAGCAATTGGATTAATACAAACTAGTCAGTAGTCTCATGTGTGTAATGACTTGCACAAATATTGACATAATCTTTGTAGTTGACATAGTCAAATAATATTCCAAAATAAGACATGTGTGGTTCTTATCTTTCATGAGAGAAATCATAGTTGAACAAGTTCTGTGTTGGAAACTTGTTAGTGATGAGACATAGTTTTGTTTTGTGATTGGTACTAAGTTCTTTTGTATTGAACTAGATTCTATAACAAACTATTTTATTACTTAAAACTTAGTGATGATACATTGTAATTTGATATGTAGTTGATGTTAAGTTCTCAAGAGTTGAACTAAACACTCGAATATCAAACTATGTTAATCAAAAATGATTAGTACATTCTTTGAATCTGACTGATACCTAAAATAAAAAATAAAATTTTTTATTTGCATCATGTTTTGATATAACTTTCTCTAACCCAACATCAAAGAAATATCACATATCACAATTTTAAAAAGAGAAGAAAAAAAAATGTAAGCCCAACTTTAAAGAATTATCACATACACAATTTCAAAAGCATAGCCTACAAGTCACACTCTAACAATGTATACAGTCTTAACTGTGGTGGGTTATAAGCTCACGGTCTCACAAATCACAGCAACTTATATTTAAACATTGTGAACACTTGGAGAGTGAATTAAATTGACATGGCTAGATATCGCAATTTTCTTGCAACGAATATTATGATCATTAAATTAATTTATAAATTCACCTATCACGTAAAAATTACTAAACAATGAGGGTGGTTAATTTTATTTTTTTTCATTATTTTCCGAAGAAAACGTATTATAATATCAAATCATCGGATAAATGAATCACATTACATTATTACCATATATTCTTCTTCATTTGATTCAATTAGGTGTGGTAAGATAATTATTTTGAACAATTAGACACCATCTAGCTTCTATTTTAGTTTCCTCAAAAGATATTATAAAAACACACAAAAGAAAAATAACTTCTACTTTAATATACACGAAAGGAGATAATATTTAAATAGTCAACTATTTAAATTAGAGAAAAACGTAGGTCAAGTATACGTCTCGTTTGTTTCGATTTAAATTATCGGTTTGTATTCCATCGGTTTTCATCTCATTTAAGATAGAATATTTAATGTTATGTTTTGGTTTGGTTTGGTTTGACTCATTCCCAAAACTAAAATTTGAATATATTATTTTAACTTTAGTGTTATAGACATAATATTTATCTATATTATTTTCTATCCTAGAGTTTTCAGAAATTCCCTTCCTCGTGAACGCAAATTATAAGTACTATATGTTCATTTCAATTTTAATGTTGTATGAAAAACAAAAATGTTGGATATTTCAGTAAAATGATTAAACTCATTAAAATTAAATTATATTGTTCTAATTTTGAGTTACTCATTTGTTCTTTGATGAAATTTATATTATTGTCCAAGTTATAATTCTTCTACTAGTGACAGGAGTTATCTTTTAAAATTTTATATCTTTAGGGAACATTTTTTTAGGGCAGTTTTTACGTTACTAATATATACTACTTCCGTTTCACAAAAAAAGTTACATTTTATTTGATTTGTACCATATTGTAAAATTTTAAAATTTATATCATGGCAAGAATTTAATAATGTTATCATATAATAAAGAATTTGTTTTGTTGAAATTAAATGTATTTTATAATGTCAATTATTTTACAATCGAAGTCAATTAAATTCAAATTTTAAT
>CM025781.1:11514492-11541859 GCA_014636745.2 Centella asiatica | reverse complement strand
TATCTATCTGCTCAACCAAGGAGCCTTCTACTTGAAGATAGCAAGCAAGATTTTCTGAAATCTTCTTAGTGTCTGTGTGACAATTGGACTAAGTGTCCTGCTAAAGTGGTCTAAGTGACCCATTGTAAATTGGACTAAGTGTCCTCTTACTGATTGTTCTGTGTGAACAAATTATAGTGATAGCCTTCTCAAGTAAAAGAGAAGAAGAGTGGAGTAGGATTATTCTGAACTACTATAAAAATTCTCTCTTCTCCTGCTTATCTTTTATATTGCTTCCTTGCTCTGCTGTGCTTTGCTTTAGTCCTGCTGAACTTGTTCAGCAAAGACTTACTATCTTTGCTACTTCAAGCCATTAACTTTTGATACAAAATCTAAGGGGTTCCTTACTTAAAACAATTCCGCTGCTAAATTCTTTGAAATCATAAGAAACCTTTTTATAAGCAAGAAGATTTTTAATTCAGTAAAGTTTTCTAAGTAAAACTTAATTTTTGAAAAACACTATTCACCCCCCCCCCCCCCCCTTCTAGTATTTTTTACCCTTTGGGACCTAACAGTTACCTTGTTGGGATTTTCTTCAATTAGACGTTTGGAGAAGCAGTTGTACCTATAGCTTTCAGCCAATTATTTTCGTTAATCAAAACATATTTGTCTTATAGATTGTTTTACAGTACAACATATACTTTAGTAGTTTTTAAATTTGATGATATGTGATGATTTTGTATTTTTTTGAGCTTATTACAATCGAATTTATTATGCTCTCAGAGGATTTATCCTCTTACTTTGCTTGTAATTCAATTTATTTGGTGAATGAAATTTTAATATATATATATATATATATATATATATATATATATATATATATATGAATGCAATATAACAAATAACTTTATATACATGACTAATGAAATTAACGACAAAAAAGTAATTACAATACTTGGTAGTTTAGTTACCATAATTATCATACCTATTTAAAATTAATTTCATAAAATAAGTGTACCAATTCTAAGACATATGTATACATACACTATAAATTATACAAATAAATTTAATGTTTCATTTAGAATTATAGGAATTTTCATGGAATTCTTTTTATGGAATTCAAATATAATATTTTTTTTTTGCGAAACAGAGTGAGTATATAATTATTAAAGTTAAAATATGTTTTCCTTATTTAATTTAAACCTTATTTCTTATACTCTTTTTTGACTTTTGTTTCAGATATAGATTTTATTCCTTAAATATTTTTCATTTTAATTTAAATTCACTTAAATTTATTTATAATAAAGATTGATATGTAACTATTTAGTTTCATATTTATTTATTTATTTGAATATTTCTTATATAGATTTTGAATAAATATTTTACAACTATGTAATGAAATTATTTATGACTCTATTATCATTATATCGATAATGTAGTATATAAAAATATGTATGAAATATGAATAAACAAATACGAGATCAAATTTGAATTTACAAAATCATTTTAACTTGCTGAAACTATGCAATTAGTAATACTTGATAAATTAATTAAAATAATTTTATTATCATACGATCAAAATTAATTAATTCATACATAAATTTGATATTAAACAACAATTAGATTGACATTATATTTTAAAATAGAAGAAATATTAAATTATAGCTATTAATAAATATTTAAATAAAATAATAAAATAAAAACGATACAAGTTGCGATGTAGTATTGAATAATAGATATATATTGAAATATAGATTACTAGCTCAAATACTCGTGCACAATACAGTTGTATTATAAGTATTTTTGTTTTTATTTTTAACCTGTAGTTTTAGAAAAAATGAAAATAATTAAGAATTTTTTACAATATTTTGTAGTTAATTATTAATAATTTGAAGAGAATTCTATAATATTTATTATAAATTAAATTCTAGATCGGATTGATGTTATGTTTATATGATGTTATGCTTTGTTACTAAAAGTTTTGTTTATATTTTGTGCATTTTTTTATTTTTTTGTACGGCTTTTTAAAAAAAATTTAGGGTTTAGGACCAAAAACTTTTAAAGTTTCGCCATTTATTTTTTATTTTTTAGGGTTTTACATGTATATCATATATATACCATACATTTCGTCTTTTATTCCTTTAATATATAATAGCTCAGAAACTCGTGTATAACATGAATTGTATTATTAAGATTTTTTATTTTTGTTTTAAATTTATATTTTTTAAAATGAAAATAATTAAAAATTACCCACAATGCTTTTTAGTTAGTTATATGACGAACTACTTTATTATCTATTTTTTCAATTTGAATTTCAATCAAATTTTTAAATGTATTGATTATATATATAATTTTTTTAATAATTCTCTCGAGTAATTCTTCTATAATTTATATTTTATTTTATTTTGATATGTGTAATTTTTTTTATTAGCTGCTAATGTTATTACATCTTTTTTTAGTATATGTGCCAGACACATAATATTTTTTATTTTGGTATAAGTATTATTAAGTATTTTATCTTTTTTTATTGAAAATTGATTGCGTGATTATTTTAATAACGAATGCAAACATAACATTTCTTTATTTATTTTTTATTTAAATAATGGTCAAAATATGTTACATTGTGAACTAAAAAGTCACCATGTTAATCGTTAAACAAATTCTTAATGCTATTCACTTGAAAGTTAATATAATATGCCTTGTATATATTGGAACCGGCGATTTTTTAAGGATTTGCGTCTTTTTTTAGTTTTTAGGGTTTTACATACGTATCATATATTTTGTCTTTTACTCCTTCAATATATCGGTATATATTAACATGTTAATTTTTTCTGATATTTTTTAAGTATATAAATGATATATTTTAGTACGGAAGATACTGTATTACTTAAACATATGTTTGTATTTTTTTTAGCTATTTGAAATGAAATTATTAAAGTTGAATATAAATATCATAAAAAAATATAATTTGATTATAAATATGTATATTTTATTTATCATATATAAATTATTTAAATAAATTGATTGGTTAAAATTATTATACGACAAAGTTAGGTATAGATATAGGGATAGATTGTTGACTTTCAAAGGTACCATATCCCAAATATAAATTTGCTTCAAACTGATATAAGTACATAACATAACGTTAGTTGGAACCATCATAAAATTTTTGTAAGATATTCCTAAATAGTTCGGTTATTATGATAGGCAGTCTGATTCTCCAAAAATGTTAAGATATTCTCGTACTTTAGAAGGTTGAGCGATACATATAATTTTTTGATTTCGGTAGATTGCGAATCAAATCATATTTTTTTATATATGGTTTCACAATGAATGAGAGATATATTATATTCTTCGTGATATGTTATTATTTTTATGCGATCAATGTAATTGAATTCAATATATTCTGAGGATTGTTTTTTTCTTCTTATAATTCGATTTTATTTAATGAATGAAATCTCAAAATAAAGATGTTACATCAATTTGTAAAATGAGAAATAGAAAATTTATTCAAATCGACTTAAATATAATATTATTATGACTTCTACAGAATCATTTTAATTTATTTCCTGTGATCAAATTAAATTATGTTTAATTGAATTTAACCGAAACTGTGGATATTGTAGACTTTTGAGAAATAACACTTGCTACAATTCCTAAAAGTTGAAACTAATCATGTTGATTCTAAATGTGAAAAATGATTGCAATTGAGTTTAAGAAGTCCCAAATTATCTTATATTTGTGGGATGGGAATATTATCAATGGAAGCTCCAACCAGAAAGAAGAAAACAACAAATTTTGCTAAACCCATCTCTCTCTCTCTCTCTTCTATATATATATATATGGGCTTTAGGAGTGTGAAGGATTTTTAATGGCAAAAACACTAAAGGATTCTGATATTTTTTGTTTGGTTTCAATTTAGTTCAGTTATAATTTAATAGTTGTTGTACTTTTGACATATATTTTATTTTGATCCAAATTTAATTTGAGATATTTATAAAAACTGACATGTCTTAAAAAAAGTGCTCAAATAATGTGTACTTGAATTTCTTTTTAAATAAAAAGGCATGCACTAGTTTGCTTTTAAAATTTCTTGACTATTTTACCGTCAAAATGTATATCATTCCTTATTTAACAACTTTATTATCCATTAACAATTGCGCCAAATTTCTTCCAATATTATAATAATAATTTTTACGCTTTAATATTCTTCATCTGTAAAGACTATACTTAATATATATAATGTCTATATATATTATGTGTCTCAAGACTATATATTATATTATGTAATATATTTAATTAATATAAATATTATATAGATAGATAGATATATGAGAAAAAAGGACGTGCTCATGTGAGTATATAATTGTTCATGCACATTACATCGTATTTTTATTTTTTATTTCATTCTGAAAATTTTCAACGTATAAATTGAAAAAGTATTTAAATTGTATATGGTCATCAATTTTTTTCAAAAAAATTTATAAGTCTAACGTATACATTATAATTGTACAAAAATAATGCTTTTTTATATAAATAATCTAAAAATTGCATTCTTAAGAATATTAAATATCACTAAAATTTTTGGAATATGTATTATGATATACCATTTACATATTTTTAAATTATACAATATACTTATATATGATATTATGATATTGTAGTATTGTAGTATCAATCAATAAAAAATAATTTTTATTGATTTTAAATCTAAAATTACAATATGGTTATCAATAATTGATACCAGTTTCTAAAAAATATATTCAAGAATGAACCACTGCTATCTAAAAATTAATTTCTAAGTTCTCAATTTCTAAAAACATGCTTCTCAAAATCTCTTAGATTTTGTTGTGTTATTATAGAATTAATTAACTGAATAATCTCTTTCTGTTTTTCTCTACTCTTTCCTATATCTCTTTAAAAAGTGTAATGAATAAAATTGTGTTTGTTATTTCTAAGTAGCTAGCTCCTTGTTGAGCAGATCATGTAGCACTTGTTCAAGCACTTGAAGTGTTTCTTGCTAATGTAATGGAAGTGTCAAATGTCAGAGCACTTATTGGTAGTTCACTAGTCATAAATGAAATTTATGACTTCTATTTATACAAATCAATTCGTTGGGAATTTGAAAATATATTTGTTGAGAGTTGTACTTTCTTGACAATAACATGTACCTTTACGACAGTCCTATCCTTGGTAAATAAAGTAGCCACTATTTTGCCTTATAGTGTGACTAAGCAAAATCTTAGCGACCAAGTGTAAGCCATAACTTTATGTTCTTTGTAACGGTGTGTTTGTTAGTGAATTCTTCTTAAGTGAAAGACAAGAAGAACATAGTAGTTTGGGTCGAAACACTATAAGAATCTTCTTCCTTTCTTTTTTCATTATTGCTCATTGTTTACGTTACTTATTCATCTACCCTTACTTTGTTTAGTTCTTACTAAACTCTTTTAGAAAAGTCTTTACTGATATTACTACTTTAAGCCATTATATATTTACAAGGGTAATTTGTTAATATGTGGCTGCAGACTCTTTTCAAAATATAAGAAAGATCTTTTATAAGTAAGAAATTTTATAAACTACTGATTTTATAAGTAAACTTTTAAATTTTAAAAAAAACACTATTCAACCATCTTCGTTTTAGTTTTTTTTTTTCTTTGGAACCTAAAAAGTGGTATTAAAGTTTAGCACTCTTTGCTAAGCCTTATAGCTTGAAAGGATCTAAAGTTATGGTTTTAAGAAGTGATTTTGGTGGCAAATCCCCCATGTGCTCCAGAGATAGATTTGTTAATTGAAAATTAAGAATACATGTATACATGGATGCAATCGATGAGTAACTATTTGAAGTAATAAAATTTGAACCCTATAAACGAGAGAAAATTAATATTGCTGAACCAAACAAGGTAGTAGAATTTTACAAGAAGGCAATGACCATTCAATTCATGACACATGAAGAAGAAATGTTCGAAAGTGTTTCTAACAGTACATCTACTAAGGAGGTATGTGATACCATATTGGCTCTAAATGATGGCACAACAAAAGTCAAAGAAAATAAGCAGTCACTGCTTATAAAACAATATGCAATGAAATTTTTAACACAAATTAAAAGTAAATTTTATTTCTAATTATCAAAATTAATTTTTGTTATAACACAAATCTGATTATCAGGATGAAAAGTTAACTAGTAATCATTACCATATCTATAAAATATTAAAATATATATATATAAATCTCTCAAAATTAAAGTATCACAACAAAAAAGAATAAAAAAATCAAAAAACTAATAAGATAGTCAACGATAAAGAAATAAATTAGATTAAAATCTACAACAACTTATATGAAAAAAAAAATAAGCACCACAATAAAATTACTAAAAAAGAATTAAAAATTTATGAAATTTAAATTTAGTATTTGGCCATGTAAATTTTTGTAGATAATTGCAATAATTAAAAACTTGAAAATATAAAAAAAATGCAAAATATAAGAAAATAAAATAATAACTTATTAAATGAATTTATAAAATAAAATATACCCATTAATTTTTAAATTTATAAATATAAAGTAAATGATATTATATCCAACAATATGAATTATTAATCTCATATTTAATATAATAAAATTTATTAAAAATTATAAAATAATATATATTATAGATTCAATAATTTTAATCAATTTTAAAAAAAAATATGTTGTGCACGAGTCAACAAACTAGTAATTATTATTTGAAAATGTTAAAGGGGTTTGTTAAGAACTTTTGAAAATGTGGGGAAAATTTTGAAATTGCTACAAACTTTGTAGCATTGTTTTGTGATTTTTGTCTATACACGCTTCACGTGCACCTCAACAACACAGGATTATTATCTCCCCATCCTAAAATAGTAAAATCACACTCTCTAGCCAAAACCCTAACCCTTCTCTCTGTCCCCTCATTTTCTTCCGCACTCGCCACCATTCTCCATCTACAGCTGCAACCCAGGAGAGAAAGAGAGAGAGAGAGAAACAAAATCTTTCAGAGAGAGAAACCAAAAATGGTGTCTGGATCAGGGATCTGTGCAAAGAAAGTGGTGGTGGATGCTCGCCACCACATGTTGGGAAGGTTAGCTTCCATTTTAGCCAAAGAGCTTTTGAATGGCCAGAAAGTGGTGGTGGTGAGGTGCGAGGAGATTTGCCTCTCCGGTGGTCTTGTTCGCCAGAAAATGAAGTACCTCAGGTTCCTCCGTAAGCGGATGAACACTAAGCCTTCTCATGGCCCAATTCATTTCCGTGCCCCTTCTAAAATCCTCTGGCGCACCATCCGTGGGTGAGTTCTTATTTATTCCATTATTTGAATCTTTCATGGATTTATTTGTGCTTGTGTTTGTCATTTGAATTGTTTGAGGAATGCCCTTTTATTGGTATGGCCTGTTGAACTTCTTATGAATTCATAAACTTTGATTGATGGATATATTATGAATCTGGTAGATATATTATGAATCTGGTATCTGTGTTTTTGAATTTGTATCTGTGTTTGTCCTTTGGTACTGTAGTTGCATATTTGTGGACAATAAAGAATTACCCTTTTATTGATATGGTCTGTAAAAGGTAATTTGTGTATTCAAATGTTGAATTTGTGGTCTCATTTGTTGCTATTTTGCGATGGGATTTAGGACTCATTTGGTCATTAGTTGCTTTGTTTGTTAATCTTTTTCTAATCATAAAAATATATGTTTTCTGTATTCTCGATTATTTGGTTCAATTTTGAAAAGTATATGAAGAATGAACAAAATTAACATGCCTTATTTTTCATGTTGGTGCCAACATTAAATATAGTTAAAAAGTATTCATAACATTTGAAGCTCTATTCGGTGGTGTGGCTGTTAAATCTTCATGTCCCTAACAGTTACTTTCCTGTTAAATCTTCATGTCCCTAACAGTTACTTTCCTGAATGTCATAGCGAGGGCTTTTGTTGTATAATATGGCCTTAGGAACAAAGTATTTATAATTGACTATTACTGGTCATTGACAACACATATTAAAAATCTATGGTAATGGGTAGGTTGCATATTCTTTTTTTCCTGGTGTGTGTTTATATTTATGTTTTTCTATTATCTCAATAGCTGGGTGTTTGAGACCTTCTTAAGAATTTTCCTAGAACCATAAATTTGGTGTTTGAATACATAACATTGCATTCCTATTTGCAGTCCGTTGAATTTCATTGTTTCTTTTTAACATGGTTGTGTAATCGTTTATAGGATGATTCCCCACAAGACTAAGCGTGGTGCAGCTGCTCTTGCTCGTTTGAAGGTTTACGAAGGAATCCCACCTCCATATGACAAGATTAAGAGGATGGTTATCCCCGATGCTCTTAAGTGAGATACGCTTTGTCTATTTATATTGTTCTATTCATTTTGAATTCAGGTAAATATGTTTGCTAACTGTTTTCATGTTCGTAAATCAGGGTCCTGAGGCTTCAAGCTGGACATAAGTACTGTTTGCTAGGCAGATTATCTTCTGAGGTTGGGTGGAATTACTATGACACTATCAGGGTGAGATTCAGATACCTAATTCTTTTGTTTTTTTAACAGATGTTAATTCCCTGATCAATGAATATTTTACATCGGTAGTTGAATTTTAGCGTCTTTTGTTGGTTGCTTTGCTCGACTGTTACAGGCTTGGCATGGGTAATTCGATGAATTCTATGTTTTTGAATGTTTTGACCTGTCTTCCAAGTTTGAAATGATTAATGGTATATTGATATTTATTGTTGCAGTGTATACAAATTTCATCATATAACTGTTTTTCAGCTAAAGCTTCTGCAATCAATAATGCAGTGCATGTTTTTGGGAATTTCACTCATTGAATTTCTCATTTTGGTCTATGTTACATGGACTTTTTGTTTTGCCTCAAAGTGCCTGTGTCCAACAATTGACATCCGAACAAAGGTGTCAATGTGGACACTCCATTGTAGTGTAAAAATATGATAACCTTGAGGCGCACCCATGTCAGATTTTTCAAAGTACCCATATCCGACTAGGCACTCCATTTGAGTCCATATAACTTAAATTTTGGCTTTGGAAGTTTTATATCATAATTGAATTGTAGCTGTAGTTGGTCAAAATGGTATTTTGAGAAGCACACAAATAAAAGCACTTTGATTTGACAAAAATAAAGCATTTTCTTTCTGAAGTTCATGTTATTCTTTCTGTATCTTCTTGTACTGCTGAAAACTAGATGAATAAATTTATATTTCTAGCTTTGTAGACGTAGAAAAATGCATAGAAGGTGCTTAATTCCTTGTCATTTGCAATGGTGTTTGCTGCAGGAACTTGAGAAGAAGAGGAAGGAAAGGGCCCAGGTAATGTACGAGAGGAAGAAGCAATTGAACAAACTGAGGATTAAAGCTGAAAAGATTGCCGAGGAGAAGCTTGGATCCCAGCTCGACGTTATCACTCCAGTCAAATACTAAAATAGAAATATATATTTCCGGAGTGAAAGTTTTGTTGGAGTATCATGTTGCAGTTATCTTTGTTTCATTTAGATTTTATTTCTAGATTGAAAGGTTTATCACCCGTGGTTATTTTGGACAGAAAGTTCTTTATATTTTGGACCCTTTTCAAGTTAAACATCTATTGCTTGCTTTTCTTCATTTGTTCTTGAGCTCAACATTGTGCTATTTTGTTTCCTTTTGTATTATTTTATTATCATCTGTTTTCAAATTGTAAGTTACAATTATTTCTCCCTGGTTTAAATGGGATATAATTGGTAGACATGTTTAGTTTGTTAATAGCTAAGTAGGAGTCAACTAATGATAATCATTAGTTCAAGTGCTAAAGAAGTTTGCTTGAGTTCGAGTCTTATAAATGTAGAAAATGAGTTTGGGAGAGTTTCTTATCTCATGGAATCTGTCCTGGGTTAAATTTAGGTTAGTCGTAGATCAAATGAACTATTTATACCTGATGATTTAACCGATAAAGTAGCAGTTAACTGAATTATGATATGGAGAGGGGTTGCAAATCTTGCATTTTCCTTGTCTTGTGAGCCGAAAATCTCTAGTTATCATAGAAGAAGATTTACATGATAATCATCTCGATGATAAGCATAATTGGTGATCTAAAAGGCAGTTTAACACCAGCTTAGGCAGGCGTCTAAGCGGCAGTCTAGGTAGTGGTGGTAATTCTATCAACAAAAAAAAATTATTAGATGTATATATATGCGTTGAATTATTTAGATGGTTGATCAGGCAAGTATTAAGTTGGTTAGGTTGTAATGTTCAAGCTATTTTTTTTTTTCTTTTCACAGTGATCACTTGAAATTAGGGGTGTGCATGGTTGTAACCGCATTAAACCGTAATGTGCAGTTTTTAACATTTCAATAACCGTAACTGTGGTTAACCGCAACATTCGGTTAAGTGCAATTTCGGTTAATAAACCGCAATTTTGATTTTTATTTTAGTTTTATCCATACACGATGAAATATTACGAGTAACAATATTTTAGTGAAAGATTGATATAATTATATGATAAATTTTTGAAACAATTAACAAACACATGAAATAATTGATGTTCTACCATGATAATTATAAAATTTCATAATTATGTTATAGACAAATTAATGACATATCAATATGTCAAACTCTCTTATTTAACTATAAATACAAAACTTAAAATCAATGAATACAAAAATAGCACTATATTATTATAAATAGATTTATTTATAAATATGATATCTATTACTTGACTACAATATTAAGAAATTAGTTTATGAATATAAGATTTTCATATGTAAATAATGAATATTTGATTACATAATCCTATAATTTATAAATTTTGGTTTCGTTTTTTTTCCCGGCTGGATTAGAGGCATTAACCAAATGTTGTAACCAAACCGTGTGGTTCGGTTTATATCGGTTTGGTTTTTCAGTTTTTCATTGCGGTTTGGTTTTTTCATTTGGTTTCTCGATTTTTTTCGATTTATGCGGTTACAATTTGATTTTTACACACCCCTATTTGAAATGACAATAAAATAAAAAATCTCGTTCTTTTCAAACTAAGAAACAAAGCTAGTTATAATAGGTATTTTTGTTTGAGTAACGTAATAACCATTTCTTTTGTTGCATCAATGTATATATGTCGCATAGCAATCATCTAGCCGTCGGCATAATTTTCACCTATAAAATCTATGCGCTCAAAGCTCGGTTGTCCACATAGCTTCACATAATGCTCCGTAGAATATTGCATAATATTAATCAGATATTTGCCCATTTGTAAATAAAATATTTTAAATTTCACTTTGCATAAATTCAACTTATTGAACATTTTATTTTATTTGATGAAAATATAAATAAATTGATTAATTTGCAAAAACGATTATTTAAAATTTTAACATTTACTAATTAGTTGTAGACAACATGTTTGTACGGAAGCTAACAAATAGTATTATATACTACTTCAAAAACTTGAAGAAAAATATGCCACCACATAATCGTGGTCTTTATTTTGAAAGTGAAATATATGCTAGTATATTTTCAAATTGATCTTCTTCTTAACTAAATGATGGTTGCCCTTTAATGATTTTTAAACTGATTGATTCTTGGTTCAACTATTAAGACTAACAAACGCTTTTATTAGATTGAAAGTTCGAGTCTTGGTAGTCGTCATTCTTAATGGCTAATCTATAAATACTATTGCAATCCCTCAAAGAGACCGATGACATGCTTTGACCTTGAACTGAGTAGTTTTTCTTTACCTAAACGTTTTGCGGCGAGAAAAAAAAAACTAATTGGTTCTTTTGAATGATTTTTGTATTTATCTTAGAAGTAATTTCTAGCAAACTTATTGTTTTCTGAAAAAACAGAGAATATATATATGATAAAGTACAAAACCTTGAGTTTGTTTATTTTTTCGTTTACTTGTTATCTCTTTCATTTCATGCTAGGTCGTGTCACATGACTTTAAAGATTTATAATGATATCTACGAATTATTGATTACCGACAAAAATCAAACAATAATATTATACCTACACCCAAAAAGAAAAAGAGAAAGTGTTCACTCTATTATCTAGTTATCTAGGAAAGAAAAAAGTAATTAACTAGAGTCCATTTGGAAAGTCTACTCCAAATGATCCTCACATAATATTTGTAGAAACTAAATAAAATAAGAAAGGTAACTCATATCACAAAAGTCAATCACAAGATTCTTAATTTAATTACAATATACATATATTCCATGTGTAGAACTTCGAGGCTGGTCCTTCCAAAACAATTGGATTCATGAACACTATAAAATGAACCAAAAGGTCAAAAGCTTCATTAGTTTCACTAGCTGTACATAATAGTCAAGTATTTTCCTAGCTAGTGAAAACAAATTTTTGTCCCAAAAAATGTTATTTTCTCAATGGTTTATTTGCATTGCATTCCATGCTTTTGTCATGGGAATTGCAATAGAGAATTGCAATGCATTTGTGTTGTACAAAAGGGCATCATCCTGTTACCAAACAATCTATGTTGATTCCTCCGGGCAGGGGAATTTCTCTACTATTCAATCGGCTATTGATTCCATTCCTTCAAACAACAGCCAATGGATTCGGATTTACATCAAAGCTGGTTCCTATAAGTACTAATTAATTCATATTTCGTGCACTTTTCAACAATTATTCGTTTTTTTTTCTCTCTCTTCCACGGACAAAATATACGAGAAACGATATTGCTAACATGTAATTTATTGAAAATTAGTTTTCTTGTTCCAATACATTTTTTCTCCTTTTTTTGTTCATTTTAAATTTGTCTCGTGTCTTTCCGAGCTCGTAGTTTAATGACATAGATAACCGTAAAGAAACACAAGTCATTGTTTCTTTTTAAAATTCATAATCAAATGACAAAGATAACCATAATAAAACACATATAAAGGTTTTCTTTAAAGAGATTTAAACAGTTGATTGGTATTTATGTTGTGTGCTCGTTAATTTATTTTTCATTTTTCTTATATTGAATTTATTATTATTATTTTTTTTTTTTGGGTTATTGCAGAGAGCAAGTTGAGATCCCTTATGATAAGCAATTCATATATCTCAAAGGAGAAGGGAGGAAAGTAACAAATGTTACTTGGAATAGTCATGACGATATTGAAACATGCGCTACTTTCAAAGTCTATGCTGATAATATTGTTGTCAAGGAAATAAAATTTGTGGTATGAATAATATAATTTGTGGTGTATATATATATATGCGTGTGTGTCTATATAAATCTATTTATACATGTGAGATTTTATGTATATTTATTTTGATTATATAATTAATAAATAACAATATAATGTGTGTTTAAAGTTCATGGCTGCAATTACGCTCCAAAATTCTTGCTTTTCTTAGGTATTGATATTTGCAAACTATAATTGCAAGCTAATTAGTATGGTAATACATATGTAGAGAAATCTCAATGCATATAAAATGTATGATTAGGAATTTATTTTAACAATATGTCAAAATGTCCTTGTAAATGCTTATATCCACATGGTGGTTAATTACGATCAAATTTTCATTAAATTAGTGTATAATGAATTTTGCATCAATTTAGACAAAATTCATTAGACAGAATTGTTATTTCCACACAAGAATTGAAAAATATCTATAAACGCATGCTTAAAGTAATTTCGGAGACGATTGTAATAAAATTAGCAACAGTGTACCAGTTTCTGACTTGATTTTTTCTTATTCTTTTGGTTGCATAATTTCTTTTCAAAAAAATTATTCTTTTAACGCTCAAATGATTGAATTTACCTTTACTTAAATTTATTTTTTGTATGTGCACGCGCGTATTTATTGTTGGACTTGAAATAGAACTCGTACAACGTTCCGTGGAACGCATCCATCGGGCGGAGACAAGCGGTGGCGGCGTTGATAACAGGTGATAAATGTAGCTTTTATGGATGTGCGTTTGTGGGATTACAGGACACACTGTGGGATGTTCGAGGCCGACATTACTTCTATCGTTCAAGTATTGTAGGAGCCATTGATTTTATATTTGGCGCTGGCCAGTCTATCTATGAGGTATGATTCTCCACCCCTTCAATCTTTTCTTCCTCCCCCACTCCCCACCCCCCCCAACCCCCACACAATTTTACAATTTGGACAACGACAACTTTATGCCTACCTACTAAAACACAATACAAAAGTCATGACACAATGAGAAAACAATTATTTCTATTTGTAGTAATTTAAAATTGAAATGGCAACAATCGATTGTAATAATAATAACGATTTTAAGCTTATAAAATCGCATTTAAATAGTTGTAATGATGATTTATACTCAAAATTACACCAAATCGTATCATACTTTCCTCTACCTCTAGGTCCTAATATGCATTTGTTCCTATAATCCATTCTTCCAAACTACATGACATTTCAAAGTGTTATTTTTATCTTTTATAATGGACGTCTCAGTTGCCTATAAACATATTAGTTGCATTTTCATACTTTTTTCTAAATTATGCTCACATTAATTGCATAGCACCATGAATAGAAAATAATAATTGCTCTTGAATTAATTGCAATTATACAAGGGTATTAGCCAATTTATGCTAACTTTTAGGAAAACTCGAATTACTTAATAATTGTGCAAAACCCTAACATGACAACATTAGTAATATTGTTGAAAATCAATAATCTTGTATTTCTTATAATTATAACATAATCTCTTACCATTTTGATCCAACTAGAAGAATGTATCACCTCAAAAAAATTCCTTATTTTTGTAACAAAGTAACATAGTCATTGATCAAACTGCTCATTCACTACATAAAAATATATACAATTAATTTTTGATGGGTGTGTAGTTAAGTGCGTGAGAAAAAAGAAAAAGTTTCTGATGTCGCCCTAAATTTAAATTATAAATTATAAATTTTGGGACGCAGCGGTGCAGCATATACGTAACAGCAGGCCAAGCTCTATACGGGCTAGCCGGATATGTAACGGCCCAGGCAAGAACAGGCCCAAACGAGTCGAACGGGTTCGTGTTCAAACACAGTAAAGTGTTTGGAACAGGACAGGCCTTTTTGGGGAGACCATGGAGGGATTATGCAAGAGTTCTTTTTTACAAAACTACAATGTCAGATGTGGTTGTTCCTCAGGGATGGAATGCTTGGAATTCTGTTGGACATGAGTAAATAATCCATTCTTCTCATCCTTTTTAATTTTGTTTCACTCATTCATCCTTTTAATTATAATAATACTATATTTTGGAACGGAGAACATTATAATTTAATAAATTTTGGATCAAAAATTGAAAAATAGTATATCAATATTGTGAATTTTTTAAATTCAATATATATATTTTTAATTATAATATATTAGCACATTAACAAATTCATTTTTATTACACATTTAAAATTTTTTGATGCCCCTAAACTAAAATCCTCGTCCATAGCTGGGGTAGAGTTTTATGTTACTTTTGCTTTCTAAGAATGAGAGCCCTTTACTAGAACGATGATAAAGAATAAAAGTACGGTCGACATTTTCTTTCTCGTATGTGTGCACGCGTTTGATGATCGGTATGGTAAACACTGTTTTATTTGTTGTGTCGACAATATTTTCTCGTACCAAAATAAGAGTTCCATTTTTTTTTACATTGTGTCCTAAAATTAGACTATTAGAGTTTCATGATGTTTTTTTTTCATTTTGTGTGCATTGCAGGAATCAGTTAACATTTGCAGAAACTCTATGCAATGGGCGCGGAGCACGTGGTAAACGAGTTGAGTGGGAAACTAAGTTGAGTGATGAAGAATGGTCGCAATTTACAAATATATCTTTTATTGACACTGAAGGTTGGATTAGTCGCCAACCTTGATTTTTTCTTTTCTTATTTCCTTTTCAAAATTTATTATTATATTATTATTCTTACTATTATTTGATTTTATTATTCTTTTTTGCTTTTGGGCATTAGTGACAATGAGATTGATCATATGTATCCTGTCTCATTAGTTTTATACGGAGAAAAGACAGTTTAGTGTATCCTATTTTAGTTAAACGAATATTTTACACTTTTATATCAGTAATTTTAGTAGTTCTGTAGTAATTTTAATATTTTCGATAGTGACTTTAATATTGTTAGGATTAGTACCCGATTATACGAATAATTAAGAATGAAAATAAAGAACAAACACAAGAATTTTAACGTGATTCGGTCGATGTGACCTACTCCAAAAGGCGCGAAAGATTTTTTCACTATATCAGAAAATAAAGAGAACAAGGCTCGTGCAGAGTGAAACCCTCGTAATATTTTTCTCTCTTTCACACACTAAAACAACTAGCATCATATTCTATTTATAGGGTAACAAAAAAAGAAGAAGAAAAACCTAATTTAATGGGCCGCGGTTCCCTCTAAAAATAAAAGCCCAATAAATAGAAATCAAGATAAATAATATCACAAATCTCCACCTTGGCTTGATTTCCACCAAGCCACCAAGAAGTTGAACAATTTTCAAAACATATCTCTAAGCTTATATGAGCGAACTCGGTGTAAGAAACATGAGATATGCTAGAAAAGTGTCCACCTCGTAACCAAACAAGATATAGCAAAAAACACTCTAAGTCTCCTCGCCTTTCAATCCCCTCTGCGGGCAGCTCAAATTGTCTTACGAACACCAATCAAATCCAAGAAATGCTTGAACTTGTCACCTGTCACTGGCTTAGTCAACATATCTGCGAGGTTGTCGTGAGTGCTAACCTTTTTCACAACAATGTTTCTCTCATAAACCACCTCGCGAATAAAATGACAGAAGATAATGTTTCTCTCATGTTATGCTTGATTTTTGACCAAGTGTATAGCACTTTGGTTATCACAGAAGATAATTGAATTCTTATCTTGCTGAACGCCAAGCTCAATTAGAAGATTTCTCAACCAAAGAGCTTCTTTCACAGCTTCTGCTGCAGCCATGTACTCTGCCTCAATAATAGATAAGGCCACTGTTGACTAAAGTGTCGATCTCCAACTAATAGCTGAACCAGAAAGACTAAAAAGTTAGCCTGGCCAAGATCTTCTTTTATCAAGATCACCTGCATTGTCAGAATCAACAAAACCAACCACAGAAGATCCTAAAGAACCTGTACTACCAAAGACTAAACCCAAATCTGAAGTACTCCTCAGATACCTAAGAATCCACTTCACTGCCCACCAATGCATAATACCTGGATTAGCCATGTATCTACTCATGACACTGACTACATGAGAGATATTTGGACAAGTGCATACCATATAATACATCAAGCTACCGACTGTACTAGAATACGAAACACGAGACATTTCTTTCTCATCTAGTTTAGTCTGAGGTGAATCTAAAGCTGATAGTCTGAAATAAGAAGCGAAAAGAGTCTGAACTAGTTTGACATTTTGCACACCAAACTTCTCAAGTACCTTCTTGATATACCTCTTTTGCGAAAGATATAATTTCTTAGACGTCCTGTCTAGATAAATCTTCATACCTAAGATCCTTTTAGTTGCAGCAAGATCTTTCATCTCAAATTCATCACTAAGTTGTTTCTTCAAAACCTGAATCTCAGACATACTCTTAGCAGCAATAAGCATGTCATCAACATAAAGTACCAAATACACAAAAGAACCATCTCCAAGCATTCTAAAGTAGACACAACTATCATATATACTACGAGAATAACCATGAGTAAGCATAAAAGTATCAAACCTCTTGTACCATTGTCTTGGATATTGCTTCAGGCCATACAAAGATTTCCTCAACTTGCAAACATGATCTTCTTTACCTTTCACAAAATGACCCTCAGGTTGAGTCATGTAGATAGTCTTCTCAAGCTCGCCATATAAGAATGTAGAGTTGACATCAAGCTGCTCAAGCTCCAAATCATATGAAGCAACCAAGGCAAGAAACACACGGATAGAAGTGTGTTTCACCACCGGGGAGAATACCCCATCATAATCGATGCCTTTCTTTTGACTGAAGCCCTTAGCCACCAAACGGGCTTTGAATCTAGCATTTTCAACTATAGGTATTCCTTCCTTCTTCTTGAAAACCCATTTGCAACCAATGGCTCTTTACCCTTAGGTAATTCAACCAAATCCCAAGTCTTATTTTTCTGAAGTGACTCGAGTTCCTTTGTCATAGCAACAGTCCACTGGTCTGATTTTTCGCAAGTAATAACCTTTATATATAAGTTAGGTTCAAGAATGCTTGTATCTTCAGCAACAACAAATGCATGAGACACCAAATCAGTATACCCATATCTTTGAGGTGGCCTAATCTGCCTCTTCTCTCTTCTAGTAGCAATGGAATATGACTTCTCAACAATAGGTTGCTCAACATATGGTTGTTCAACCTCCACAGACTCTCCACCTGGAACAACATCATCTGTAGGAGAATCATCAACAACATAAGATGGCTTATAAGATGTATCTCCACCAAACTCCACCTCAATTTCAACCCCATCAGAAGTTCCTGTTCCTGTAGACTCAGCAGAAACCTTTCCATGATCAAGCATAAATTTCTCATTAAAAGTTACATCCCTACTAATAATGAATTTATGCGTAAGTTCTAGACACCAAATACAATAACCTTTCACCCCATCAGCATAACCAATAAATAATCCCTTTCTAGCTCTAGGACTAAGTTTATTATCTTTAACATGATAATATGTTGGACATCCAAATATCTTTAAATTAAAATAGTCATTGGGTTTATCTGATCATACCTTATTTGGAGTCTTACAGTCAATAGCAATAGTTGGTGAACGATTCACAAGATAACAAGTTGTGTTAATAGCTTCAACCCAAAACTCCTCTCCTAAGCCAAAATTGGAGAGCATACATCTAGCTCTATCCACAAAGTCTGGTTCATGCGCTCTGCCACTCCATTTTGTTGTGTAGTGAGCCTAACAGTACGATGTCGAACAATCCCTGATTCAACACAAAATTCATTGAACTTCGTTTTGCAAAACTCTAAGCCATTATCTATCCTGAGACGATTTATCTTCTTCCTAGTCTGGTTCTCAATCAAAGTTTTCCACCTTTTAAAGGTTTCAAACACACCACTTTTGCGTTTTAGAAAGTAAACCCATACCTTCCTGGGATAGTCATAAATGAATGTCAGAAAATACATGGAACCACCTTTAGATGTCACTGGATATGGCCCCCACAAATCTGAATGGATATAGTCAATGGTAACCTTCGTAAAATGAATGTCAGTACTAAAGTTAACTCTTTTCTACTTACCCAGGACACAGTGCTCGCAGAAATCAAGTGGTGTAGTATGAACACTGCACAGTAAACCACGTTTACTCAGAATATCCATTCCCTTCTGACTCATATGACCCAAACGCATATGCCATAACTTAGTGGCTTCTTTACTAGAATTTGATACTGCAGATGAGACTTGAGCAGAACTAGTCACACTAGAACCATGCAACACATAAAGACCGTTTTGTAGTTCACCTTTTAGCACAACTAGAGAACCTTTAATAACTCGGAGAGTGTCACCTTCACCATAATACTTATAACCAAGAGAAGACAAAGTGCCAAGTGAGATCAAATTCATCCTCAAGTTGAGAACATGTCTCACATCTATCAAAGTTCTTATCACCCCATCATGGCATCTAATATGAACATGCCAATACCAACTGTATCACAAGTTGCATTATTTCCCATCATAACTGAATTACCAGTCAATGGCTCATAAGTGTTGAACCAATCCCTATGAAAACACATATGGTATGTAGCACCAGTATCTAAAATCCAGTCATCAATTGAATGGCTATTGGCCACACAAACAGTAAGAACATTACCATCATCGTCAGTTGCTTTCACAACGGCTGCTGAATCTGTACTCTGACCTTTCTATTTCTTTTTCTTCTTCAAGGAATAACAATTTGCTTTGTAATGCCCCTTCTTATGACAATAGAAGCGCTTAACATTACTAGTTGTTGATCTAAACTTGAAACGAGATTTGGGTTGACCTTTACCTCTTTCCCTGGACTTGGATCTTCATTTCACAACCAAACCATTTAAACCTTGAGTATTAGAACTTTTACCATACATCTTATTTTTCAATTCTGAAGAGTGAAGCGCAGACTTGACATCTTTCAGCTTTAAAGTCTCTCTATTGTAAAGCAAATAGTTACACAAGTTCTCATACGAAGATGGCGGCGAACAAATCAACAAGAGAGTTTGATCCTCCTCATCAATTTTAACATCAATATTTTTCAAGTCCATAAGATTCTGATTAAACTTATCAAGATTATCCTGTAAAGGTGTACCTTCTTTCCTCCTCAACGTGTAAAGCCATGTTTTCAAATATAACTTAGTTGTAAGCGACTTTTTCATGTACATGTTTTCCAATTTCTTCCAAAGTCCAGTAGCAGTTTCCTTGTCAGCAACCTCTTTCAAAACATTGTCTTGCAACGACAACTGTATCGCACTGTGAGCTTTTTCATCCATCTCTTTTGCCTCAGCGGTTGTCATATCATCCGTGTTAGGTCCCAAATGGTAAAAATACTAGAAGGGGAGGGGGGGGGGGGGGGGGTTGAATAGTGTTTTTCAAAATTTAAGTCTTGCTTATTAATAGAGTTTCTTATATTTTGAAAAAGTCTAGCAGCGGAATTTGTTTAAGCAAAGCACCCCTTAGTTTTTATAGCAAAGGTTAATGGCTAAAAGGAATAAAGATAGTAAGTCTTTGCTGAGAGAGTTCAGCAGAGACCAAAGCAAAGCATAAGTAAAGCAAGTAAGTAATACGAAAGATAAGCAGGAGTAAAGATAGAATTTTTATAGTGGTTCGGACTAAGTCTACTCTACCCTTCTTCTCTTTTACTTGAGAAGGCTATCACTAGAACTTTGTTCATACAGAACAATCAGCAGGAGGACACTTAGTCCAATTTACAATAGGTCACTTAGACCAACTTAGCAGGAGGACACTTAGTCCAATTTAGTCACACAGACTCTAAGCAGAATTGAGAAAATCGTGCTTGCTATCTTCAAGTAGATTGCTCCTTAGTTGAGCAGATTGATAGCATTTGTTCAAGCTTTATGATGTCTTGTTGAAGTTTTTAAGATGTCAGAGTGTCAGAGCGTTCTTGGTTGTTCAGTTGTCATAAATGATATTTATGACTCCTATTTATACTACTCCAGAAAACTATCCGTTGGGAATTTGAAAATAGATCCGTTGGAGTTGTACTGACTTTGATGTGACTTCTATCTTTATAGCTGTCTTTGCTTAGTTCAAAAAGGTAGCCGTTATTTTGTCTTCTAGTGCCTTCTTGAACAGTCTTCTAGAAGTTGACTAAGCATGAGTAAAGATAAACTTTTCTGACAACTTGACTTTGATAAGCAAAGGATCTTGCTTACTTAAGTCCTTGCTTATTTTCATTCTAAGCAGGACTAGACTTGGGATATTCTAAGTATATAAAGGTCCTTGCTTATTTCCATTCTAAACAGAACTATACTTAGAATATTTCTTGCATCTTCAACAACCTTCTTCAACAGACTTCAATGGTGATCAAACTCCTTGCTTAACTAAGTAGTATATCCACCTAACAAGTTGTATATTTTTCTAAGTCCTTTTACAATGTTTAAGCAAGAACTATATTACATCATCAATTCTTATATATTAAACAATAAATAAATGTTTAAGCAAATGTTATATAAGCAGGGGTATAACAACAATCCGGATATTTACCATCCAAAGTTTTGACATTCCCTTCACAACGTAACAAGCCTTCATCTTAATTTTTCACAAAGCAAAATTATTTTTACGGTCAAACAGAATCATCGTAAATTTCGTCGACGTACTCATCATCACAAATTAATAATAATTTAAGATAAATAATTTAAGCCAAAATTATTTATCAGATACCTAAGTTGTCGTTGCTGTAAATCGATTAACGTTGCCACTAAATCAGAGCACTTTGATTCACAATTAATAATATATTAATTGTAAATTAAATACAAATAGCCGCATTTGCAATCCTTGGTTACTTAGAAAATAATTCAATTGCTAACTTCTTAAGTAAAGCTTATTCATGTACTATTAACCTTAGTCACGAGACCCACAACAAATTACTCTAGCAGACCAAAAGATGTTGTTAAGTGTCGCCACACCCAAAATCGATTTACCCACCGATTAGAAACAATTGCTCCTTCTGATTAATTAATCGATCGGACCAAAGATCTAAAAAATTCTAACAAAAGCTTTGATACCATTTTGTTAGGATTAGTACTTGATTATACGAATAATTAAGAATAAAAATAAATAACAAACACAAGAATTTAACTTGGTTCGGTCGATGTGACCTACTCCAAAAGGCGAGATAGATTTTTTTATTGTATCAGAAAATAAAGAGAACAAGTCTCGTACAGAGTGGAACCCTCGTAATATTTTTCTCTCTCCCACACACTAAAACAACTAGTATAAATAAAAGCCCAATAAATAGAAATCAAGACAAATAATATTACAAATACTAAAGAGAAATTAATGAAAATTTCACTTATTAAAGTGGTATTTGGTGTGGCAATACATTATTAAAGTGTCATTGACCTTAAATTTAATCGAGCATTTTATTGTTATTATAAGAATATTATAAACATCTATATTGAGTAATCTTTATATTACAATAATTCAAACCCCCGAGAGAGGGACAATAATAGTTGATCTACTTTGGCAAACCCTTGGTACATATTTATTGAAAAATTTTAAGGAGTTTTAATGAGAATAAATGAGCTATTGAATGTTTTTTATAGTATAAAAGTAAATAGTTCTACAAAGGTAAACAGATCAAATGTGACACATTTATGTTGTAAGATTAATATTATATTTATATGGTATAAAATCTTTTTATATTCTTTCTTTTCATTTCTTGTTATTGAAATTAAATTTAAAATTGAATAAATATTATATATATATATATATATATATATATATATTTGTATGTGTGCGGATGCACATACACGTATGTACATGTATGTGCATGTGTATATACACATAATTACATATGTTAATGATTAGTAAGTGGGATAAATCTTATCTGTTATTATCTATTTAAAAATAAAAGAAAAAACAGCACTGGTGATTGAAATCAATACAACAAATTAAATATGTGGGTATGAGTATAGTGTGCGTTTGAGCTAGAAGCAAGGCTTTGGGAGTTACAGGGACCTGTTGTTTCTATATTTGTTGCTACCACCGTTTTAAAAAATATATATAAATAAATAAATAATAATATTTAAGAATAGAATATTTGTATAATTCTTTTTATTATAAGGTAATTTATTGTAAAAAAAATAAACTTATAATTTTTTTATCTTTTATAATTTATTAATCGAATATTTATAACAAATTTCACGTGAAAAATTTGTTGAGAACTCTTGTTTTAATTCCAAGTAATTATTAGTTGATGATGTACATTTGAAAAGAGAAGGTTCAAGTAAAGGCCTTTCGTAGGAAAGAGAGTGCAAGTTAGTGACACTGTAATATTATATGGTCAAACGAAGCCAATACATATGATACTTAATCAGATTAAATCAAATCAATGTTATCAAAATCGGATTGAATCGGCCGGTTCAATCAGTTTAACCGTAAATCAGTCATGAGTCCGGTTAATTTGATTAAAATTAACAGTTCAGCAGAAAATCGAGAAAAATCGGTCGAACTAGTGAACCGGTTAGAACTGGGTTTTCTCCTTTTGTTACTTAAAATTGTGTTTTTTATTTTTTTGTGAACCGGTGAACCAGTTTAATGATATTTTAAAAATATTTGATGAAATTATTTTGATTATTAAAAATTTATGAGTTATAGTTAATAAATTTATAAGAATATTTATGATTTATAAAATATTTTTTCCTAAAAACACAATAGTCCGGTTGAACTATGAATCAGTTAATTTACCGATTTAATATCCAATCCGGTTATGATAACATCAGATCAAATACATATTTGTGTACAGAAAGAGGAATTGTTGGTACAGCGAGGGGAGGGGATATGATATTCATGTAAAGAGTAAATTTATGCATACAAATAAATTTACAATAAGAACATAAAACTAATCAATCGATAATTAACAACTTTCTTATTCTCTTCCTTTTGCTGTATGCTTCACTGTTTCATTTTTTTTTAATTAATTTTAAAGTTTTTTTTATGAAATTTGCTAATATATATTGAGGGTATTTATCTTTTTTGAAAAAAATCCAAGGAAAAAATGAAGAAATTGAGACTTCCACGCATTCTCAGTTGAACAAATTGTAAATAAATAATATTTTGTCTGCTCCATGACAAATTAAGTTATACCCCCTACATGAATATGCTCAAATTAGATTCATGGAATCTCATTACTTGTGAGGTTGTTTCTTGCTCAGTTCTAAATAATAAAAAAATTGGTCAATTTAATATAAAATATTATAATTTAATCGAAACAAATTTCTAACTGACAATATATTATTCTAAAACAGAAGAGATCAGCAAAGTATATAGATGAAATTTTATGAAACCTACATAACAAAAGATTCTTAGTAACTCAAAATACATTCCATTACATGTTACAACTAGAAGAGATATCAATATACGCATGTCAAAAGCATTTTTGAGCTTGCAGCACATGCACTAAGCAGATAAGCAGCCAAAAACCACATTATCCGAACTAAATGCAGAGCTGGTAGCAGTTGTAGCTGACACCACAGCTTCATTCTCAATCCGATAAGCCGTCGCCGATGGCCGGACTCCGTTCTCCTTCTTCGTACTCTGCAGCATTCTGCCGGATTCCGATCGGGCATGGCCATTTGCTGCCAATTTTTCCATTCTTCTTCTCATGACATATTCTTCAGAAATAAACACATCCATGATTTTTTTTTTTAATTTTTAAAACAGAGAAAATTTAATTAATAAGTATAAATTTATGGTATAAGAGAAGGTGTTTAAGTATTGAGCATTGGCAGTATTAATGAAAGTGAAAGAATTTATTTGGACTTGTATCATGCCTTAACCTTGAATTTATATAGTTAAAATCTATGGGCTTAGGTACCATGTTTTTTGGGTTAAACAATTGACGGGCAGCTGGTTCAAATGTTACCAAGGGGCAAGGGCGCACTGTGATCGGTTTCCGTGAAAGCACTTTGCTGTCTCTTGAGTCTTGACCTTTGTTGACATCTTCTACTTTAAAAGTATGGTGTGTGTGTGTATATTGTTACATTTTTTTGTAAATTACACAAAGTTAAATTTAATTAGAGGATTTATTTTAATTCAAGGTTAAGGCATGATACAAGTCTGAAAAAGTGTACGTTTTAGTGATATTTATAACCATTCTAACAATAAGAGACGATTGACAACGAAAATTGAATTCAAACATTATAAGCAAAAAAATATTTGATTTTTACTAGGTTAATCAACTCTCACGCATTAATGAATTTTGTTATTTATAAATCAACAACAAAACATTAATTTTAGGAGTTTATATATATAGTATTAACTATATAATAATGAACTCTTTTAGTTTTTGTGTAGGGGATGGAGTATTAATTACTCCCTCTATTTTAAAATTAAAGATTAACTTTAATCATCTAAATACGTAGTTTTACTCAATATTGATATTTATTTTCCCTAATCAAAAAGTGTAAATTAGTTTAATTAAGTTAAGTTACGAGTTATTAAGAGATTAGCTCCTAGCAAAAATTGGTCTAAAATAGAACCGCATTTAGGCTTGATTAATTAACTTTTAAATCAAGTATATCTTAGTGTGAAGTTTGAATTGAATAATTTATATTTTTAAAGAGTATTTACTACACAAGTATCGTAAAATATTTTTCGTTAGGCCTCACATGAATATCATTAAGAAAATAATTACATTTGATCTCTAAATAATTACGTACCCACTACAATTTATAATAAAGCGAGAAGAAAATTCTATTCAGATAATTAGAGGAAATGTGTCTCAGTTGTCAATAATACTAAAAGTTCTCAAAATTTTTAATTACTAAACTAGGATCTCATCGATTATATTATAAATATTTTAGCGATCAATTAAAATTAAAATTTGTTTATAGTGCTAAATTAGTAATGTCTTGATTCTTGAGTCTGAAAATCCAAGTTTAAAATAATTCACAAAATTTCACAGCCCTGCCCCAGTAGTATATAACACAGTATATGATGCTTGATTGAAGTTCAAACACTTGTAAAGAAGACAAATTGAACAAAAATTTAATCATTTGGTCGGTTATTTTAACTATTTACTGACATACGGAGCAATAAACTATTTTTACCACCACCGAAAGTTAATATCACAAAGAAGTCGAATACTTTTTTTCTTTTAATTGCTAATTAATTAAATAGACTATTACTTTTATAATATGTTAGGAATGGACTATCTAAATAATTATTATATCGGGATTTCTTTTTCGTAATTTAAAATTTTAAAGTCAAATTGATCAATCATAAAATTAATAATTGACCAATATATTTTATATTTTGAAATTATAAACTTTGATTGTATGTTAAATATATATTCTTATGTAATAGTTATGTGTTGGTATCTAATAAATACTAGTCTCTCGGACACACTTATGTGTGTGTAAATTTATCCTTAATATAATATAATAAAATGAAATTTGTATTGGCTAATTTTAAATATAATTGAATTTACAAATTTTAATATATAATGAGTTTTTAATTTTTGCATTCAATTCCAATACAAGAGATGATATATCTGTTAAAGTCAAGTGTGGATAAAAAATAGAATGAGATAATTTAACTTTTTGTTTTAACGGTGTGACAGTTTTTTTTCCTCAATATGTTAACCGTGCCGCAAGTTTTTTTTTGTTTTTCCCCCAAAATATTTTCTCTCTGTGATATAAATTCACAATAATTTTTTTTTCACATACTTTTTCTATCTGTAACACAAATTCACAATAGTTTTTGTAAACCCTAAAAGGATAAACAATTGTTCTAATTTTAAAGTGACTAGTTTGATCATAAAGATATCAAATAAGGACAAATATGAGTGAGTATTTCTGTATTTCAATTTTTAAATGATAAGATGTGATTGAGACGACTTCGAGTCCATAAGCTCCACAATTAGGAGAAATTTTATGATTTCTATTAATTTTTCACGTTTTAAACTATATAAAAGAATGCATGAAATAATCACGGGCAGCCAAGATTTTGTTTTTTGTTTGAAAATGCATCATGATTATGAATATAGTTCACAATTCCTATCAATATGTGTCCTGTACAAATGTTTAGAGCCATTATGTACGACAATCTAACGATAATGTAACCATAAAAGAAATCGACACGATATGTGAGGCTAAGCTCCTCTCCATAATATTTTTCTCCATGCATTCCATACTTACAATCTCAATCATGACTAACTCTTAATTCTAATTATTATTTTAAAAATAAATTTAATTTAAGTTGATCAATGAT
>CM025781.1:11466527-11511984 GCA_014636745.2 Centella asiatica | reverse complement strand
ACACACACACACACACACACACACACACACACACACACACACACACATATATATATATATATCTCACAAACACCATCACACAATTTGTCCCAATAGTACAGTCCCACTCTTCTCAAAAAAGAATCCCATACCCAAATATAATTGAGACAAATGAGGGGGTCGGCATTTTCACTTTGCTATTATCATTTTCAGTAAAGAGTCCGGCTGCTAGTGGTCAATACGAATTGGGTTTACATTTGTACAATCGATATATTTGAGTAACATATATCGATATATTTGAGTAGCACATCGATATTGGTTAACATTTATTGATATTTAGTAGTACAAGTTGACACCTCCAAATAATACATATCAGAATTGTAATAGGATCGAACTATTGTAGTAACATTTGTGAAAGGACTCTTAGATATCAAAGTCTTTATTATTCAGAGTTATACAAAGAAGTATTTGTTGAACAAACATAACTTCAAAGAGAAACTGAACAAATTAATTAAAAGTATACAAAAACGAATTTGCAGTTACAAAAACATATATAACTCTAAATAGATCGAGTAGTGCTATTGTGTACAAATAAATATAAGAAGTAGAAACTAGAAACTATAAATCTGAAAGCACCAAGATCACTGATGGTGCAAATGCAAAAGATTCCGGAAGAGTTTGCAGTCATTTTGTGGAACTTTTGTGTACAGAGCATTCTCCTGTAAATATACCAAATCACATGCTAGTGTTTGCATGGATAAAACTGAAAATCTGTTGTACTGAAATTGCTATATCATCTGCTGTAAACCTTGATTCACTTGCTACCTACAAACATGCATTGTAATGGTTAAGCAAGTCAAGAATATATATACACCTAAAAGAAAGATGACATTTTTTTTTAAGTATGGTTGTAACAATTTTTCCGCTACACTGTGCAGCAGAAGTGATTCTAAATTAGCTCCCTCTATATTATAACTCTATTTGTTCATCTTAAATTTTAGAAATACTAAAGTCTGGTAATGCAATTTATATTATCAGAATCTAAAATATCTAAAATTTTAGGTGAAACAAACCGCGTTATATGCCGTAGAATATGCCGTAGAAGTGATTCTAAATTAGCTTCTTCAGTACATACGATGTAACTGAGGAGCTATTACAGGAAGTATTAGTTATGAATCAAAAAAATTGAGTGAAACGAGATTTGTTCAAACAAATTGGTTTGAGTGAAAATTATGAACATGTGGATTTTTCTTACCTTGACATTGAAAGCATAGAGAACAGTTTGTTCAATAGTGGTTATGTTGGTATGAAGGATATTAAGCTCCAAATCCTCCAATGCAGCAATGGTCTTAATGAGCTGACCTGGCCTCCTCCGGCATAGAATCTTGATCATGGCATCAAATCCTAACACCCTCACTTCCACATCTGCCAAGCAAGACTTGCTCTCAGCTGTTTCCTCTCGTAATCCGGTCTCGAGTTCGACAAGTTTCATCGGATCATCCGAAACTGGAAAGAATGGTGGTGGTAGTGGTGGTTGAGGTTGCTGCATTGCATTGGATGAATCTCCCAAAGCTCTTGGTGCATCACCGTATAGTCGTCGACGCTTTTGTGATTCAAGGCATTGCAAGAGTTGCTCCAATTCTCTAACAAACTCAATCGCTCCACCAATTATAGAGGCTTGATCCCCCTTTATTATAATACAAAAGAACAAACATGCTTCAAAAGCTTCATAAAAAAAAAAAGGACAATTTAACTACATGTTTATTCCAGAATTTGAGATATAATTTTAAATATAAATTACAGTTTTAAATATATCATGCACGCCGCTAATACTATATTTTTCCGTAATAAATGTCAGGAAGATATAACGGGGAAAAACTGTCGTTTTTAAAATAAATTTCTAATTTTATAACAAAATTGCGAAATGAATGTAATTTTCATACCCTTTGTACATAAGAGCCAGGCATGAGAGATCTCAAAACTCGAAGATGCTCATTCATTTGCTTCCTTCGATTTCTTTCAACTGCGATATGAGTCATCCTTTGGCTCTCAACTTCTTCACTTGTCTTTGTAGTTCTTGGCCTCTTTCTCTTATTCTTCCCCTCCGCGACTGGGCTTTTCTCAACATCTTCTCCAAGGAATTGAAGTTGTTGCACAGATGTAGTCTCCGAAACCCTAGTTTCGACCACTCTATCACCATCTTCTTGTTCATTCATTTTCCCTTTACTACTTTCCTCATTTTCTCCAACATTTTGAGGAACTACCATCAAAGACTGATGATCATCAACATGTAACTTTTCATTCAAAACTGGAAATTTCAAGAAGTATACCGGATCAATACCCGTCTCATCTTCCGAATTTTTTGCTTGGTTTAAGCCCAATTTAGGCCCAAAATCCTGGAACTGCATCACATCTGCAAAGCTCAACTTGTCAAAAGAAGTTGAACCGCAAAACCCTGATGACATGTTTTGTTGTTGTGATGGGTTGTTTAGCATGTAATCAACCATTTGGTTGCTGTTTTCGCCGGATGTTTCTCCGGCCAATGGCTTCATGAACTGTTGTTGATGATGAGGATTATGATGATCAAGAGAATAGTCTACACCAGCCGGAAAGTTGCTTCCGGGCAAAGTGGCCTGCAGTAGGTCAAGTTCAGAATAAAACAACATGATGATGAAAATGGGTAAATTTTATATTATATATAAAAGTATTTGGATATATATATCTATAAATGTTAAGAAATGAATTTTTTTTTGCAAATGTTTATACCGAGAAGTTGTTGTTTTTCTCCATTGGTATATATACACAAGACTTTGCCCTAAAAACCTAAAAGAGCTGAATTCATGCAAATGACAAATCCTTAATGATTTTTGGCAATGGGGCCAACCTCCTGAAACAATATCATAATTAACCAATTATATGTTTATCAATCATATCCAAAACAAAATTAGGTTAGAAACGTACTTCTCTTTTCTAAAATATGAGAAGAAAAAAAGGTAAATTTTAGCGTTTCGAAAAAAAAAAAATTATTTACAACAGCGGTGAAAAATCAAATTATTATTATATTTATTCTTCTTTTTTAACATATAACATAGTTTAATAGTTAATAATATAAGTACGAAGATAAATTATCTATATAAAATAATTTTGAAACAGAGAGAATATTGTCAGTAAAAATACAAAAACACCAACCTTAACCTTATTGGAGGAAGATAGAAGAAAAACCAAGAAAATTGAGGTGGGGTTTTGATTTTATGGAAAACAGAAGCAATTCATTAAGGTACAGACAAGGAAGCTAGCTAGTTTGTTTTTTATATATGGCCAGAAATATGTTGATGGACCAGTGCTGTATTAGAGCTATACAGTTACCTTTGACTTTCCATATAAAATGGGGTATATGTGTGTGTGTATATATATGTATGTATGTGTATCTAGAGAGAGAGAGGAGCCACATGCAAGATGATTAATTAATATCCACCTCCTCAAAAATTAATTAATCTCATCACATTTTCACCACCTTTTATTAATGTGTTTCACAGGGCGCCAACGCTCTACCCCAACTTTATTACCACCATTACGTATATATCTTTTTCACGAAGTTGATAAATTACTTGGACGCTGTAGATTTGAATATTTGAATTGTTGAAATCTTAATTAATTAGATAATGTATGTATGTATACATGTGACTCTAGAGCTACATTTTTATCTACATCCACTACCTCGTAATTCCCAATCAGATTAAGCCACGTGGCATATAATTGATGTGATGGTTTTTAGAGCGTGGATAAAGTGTTGTGTTAAAATGGATCAACGTCACCAAATAAATTATGGACGTGTTCGGGAACTCCTTAAAGGAGTTTATAATTTAAAATTATTTTTAATTGTCAAATAATTTAACTTTTAAACTAATTTATAATTTAAAATAATAAACTAGGCTTTATTTTTTTTTAAACAAAAGTATACAAACAACAAATTTTAATTCATTAATTTTTAACATGTACACCCCTTAGGATACACTAATCTTTATAGAGTATAGTTTGTGCACATTTTATTTGTGTATAAATTAGTGTCTTTACCATTACTTTTCTCTCAACAAAAATAAGTCGAGTTACTAGCACTACTTATAAGTGAAAAAAAATAAGCTAAATTAGATTGAAAATAAGATACAGATTATGTCATTTTAATCTAAGAAAAAGAATAGTTCATTCTCCGATTCACAAGTTTCCAACTCTGTATAATCCATGTTCTTTAAGTATTGACTTGTCGCAGTACAACACTATAAAACTGCAATTTATAAATTTTAGTTATTTTTCATCTGGTAAACAAAAACGATCTTGTAGTTTGGAACATGGAGAATCCCTCTTCAAGTTTCATTAATTAAATATTTTCCCGTAATAAATTTGGCATTTCACGGTGCAGTTATTTTATTTTTTATGGTCACAAATATTCTTTCTTTGTTATTTACGAGTCATTGGCCAAGACACAAAAACAGATAATCAACTCAACCACAGCCCGAAGTTTAGACCTACCACTTAATTAGAGATTGTATCAAACTAATTACTGTTAAAAAACACTTCCAAAAGATCAGAAGATTGAATGGCACTATTCCAACGTCCAAAAAATTTTAGCTGCGCGACATGTCTTGACAAGAAAACATTGTATCTTGATCGAAAGGAACGTTTTACATAAAACCCAACGACTTCCAGTTTTACATCTCAAAGATGAATCACAAATACGCAATTGAATAGAAGAGTATGCTGCTAGCTACAGGGAATGGAAGACTGCAAAATATCCCCCTACCACCCAACTTCGTATAGGTCTTTCAAGTAAAAGAAATTAATGACAACAATCTGCCTGAATTCCGAAATCAGGTTGGCCATATAATCCTCGTGATGAAGGGGAAGTGATGTCGGACTAGTATTACATTTATCAACCCTAATGCACCACAACTCACCCAGAATGAAGTTAAAGGAGGCCGTGATCATTTTGCCCAAACAAAGTGTTCGAACAAAAACCAAATCATGCAGTGTATTCAAATGCCTGTGGCGGCTGCGGTTCATCATCAACAGCCATTGCTGAGCCTGACCCTTGTTGTGCAGTCGTAGATCCACCACCAGTTGTTGATGTGGTCGACGAGGGTGCATCAGTTAGAGATAAAACTTCAGGCTCTGTTGGACGCAGGTCTTTCAAAAGAACAAAACCTGAAGCTGCTGATTTTACAGGGGTATATCGGCTTTCTTCAAGAAATTTTATGAACTTCTCCTGAGCAGGGACCACCCTTGCAGGGTTGGTTAAAATTTCAAAAGACGGCTCGGGTTCTGACTTCTTCTCCACAGGACTATCATCAACCTGTCAAGGACATGTGGTATAAAGAATGAATCTGGTATCAACGTGATAATATCATCACAAGAAATTTTGTTGAAACTTGAAATTACTTGCAATTGATACATTGGTTATAATGCAAATGAACAACAATTGAAGTCATCAAATAGAAGTTTAAATGGTTCATTAAAAGAATATGATCCGCATAAAATCAGAATTTGAACATGCAATTGCACCAAAGGTCAGGGGTAAACTTAATAATGTAAACCATTATTTACCTGCATAGAATCCCCATCCTTGTCACTGGTCGATTTTCCTTTACCAGGATTTGACTCTACTGCAGAAGATTTTTCAGCAATTGCCTTCTGATCTGCCTCTTTCTTACTTGCCCTAGCCTTTGCTCTTGCAGATGTTGATAAGACCGCAGTAGGGAGCTTCACTGCTGATGCGGCGGTGGGTACAGTGGTTGGCCGAGGATACTCAAATAATGACGGCTTTGCATGAGATAGGAACTCAAATCTTGGTACTTTCAAGTCGTAGTTTAGTCCTATTAAAGCTGTTGGAGAGAATGCCAAGCTAATAAAATAAATGAGTGGGTACCAATACCAAAATTGACTGAAAACAGCAAGACCAACGACTGCAGTAATCTTATCATGTTTTGTTTTAGAAAGCAACTTTATAGTGACATTCCTTCCACCAGCATCAAGAATTCCCGAGGCTAAAATTGCACCCATCTTGCTCATCGTGTCTTCATGCTTATCCAAAATAATTTTCTCCAATTGTCGTCTAAATAAAAATTTGTAAACCACAATAAGCAAAAGCAAAAAAACAATGATGCAAAATCAAAGTAAGAAATATCAAACTACAAAACCTGAATGCCCCAACACGAGAATCACAAGCTTCACTAATCTGTACCATCACCATGGCCATTGCAATCAAAGCACCTTGACGAACAAAATCAACCACATCTGATGTCAAAGGCTCCAACAGAGAGATTGCCTCACCAAGACCAGTACCCGCACAAGAAATGCCAACTGCCAAAGCAGCACCATACCGAACATGTGGGTTGTAAGACTCAGATAGCAGGGAGACAATTCGGGGGGTCTGCAGATCAAGAAATTAGACCAATAAGGAAAAAAATTCCTTTGCACAACAGGAAGAAATAAGGCCTAGCAATGAAACTAGTAACGGTTATTGGTTACGAACAAAAATATGAGCAAAACGGAAATGCATATACTGATACACCTAGGGCGAGGGAATAGGGGACAGGAACTACTCTAAGAGATCAAGCCACAAAATTAAAATATATAGTGAAACAAAGATGCAGATGCAACTTCATAATAGCTCAAAGTACCATAAAAACAGAACAGACCTGTTCTGGTTCTGAGTACAGAACAAATCCAAGTGCTAGAACAGCAGTCCGCCTGACGTCATCGCTCACATCTGATACAGCAAAGTGTAGCAACTGTCGGATGGCCTTGTTGTTTGCCGTCCCACTGTATGCCAGTGCCAAAGCATACATGCCACCATAACGTATTATAGGATCTTGATCCCGAGTCATCTGCTCAATTAGTGCATCTGCTTCTTCTTCTCTTCCATAGACTGTAAGGGCAATTCCCAACGCTAATCCTCTACAAAATGAAATCACAACATTCAGGACATCCATACAAAGAAAACAATGACCAACAGCTGAAAAAAAAGGACTATAAAATACCTGATGATTTTCTCATGCTGAGTATCATGCGAATATGCAAGCATTTCACGTGCCTTCTTACTTGCTGTTCCAACCATCAGCAGACCCATACTTATACCAGCAGCTTCACCAGCAACAGCACTGTCCATATAAAGAACATTTTTTATGTCATCAAATACTTCTTCATCGGCAGTTCCTAGAGAAGCCAAACCAAGGCCCAGGCATGCACCATGCTGAATAACCTACACAAACCAGGATTTAAAATTGATCAGATAAGGTCAGAACACACAAAAACATGAGAACTTAACAATAAAAAATGCTACCTCAACATTGGTACTCCTCAGGCTATCACAAAGAAATTGTTTGATGCCCTCTCCATGGTTTGCATGAATCAGACCTAAAGCATAGAGGGCTCCACCTTCTGAATATGGGCTGCCACCACCTGAACCACTTTGCGGTAAGTAAGGAGCCATCAATGATCTTCCTTGCTGCAGGTGGCCACTATGGATAACACCAAGACCTGCTGTTGCACTAAATTTAGCCCAGTTTGTGGCCCTACTGAGCCAGTCCTGACAAGATGTTCAAGCACATGCACTAAGTCAATGCTCACGAATACAACAGAAATCAATTCGATAATAGACAGCTTCATGCATGCACAGTTTTCAGTTACCAGATTCTCCCTCAAAAATGTATCGACAGTTGTTCCAGCATGCATGATTGCGTTAGCATATATTGTTGCACTATGACAAACACTGTTTCTCATCTCAACTGATTGCTTTATTGTCTTGAGAATAAGAAGATCCGACCTATATGAAATTTCAGAAAAATACCATAAGCAACTCTTCACTATGTTGTAAACAGTCATACTGAATAAACAAAAATCGGGAAAGAACATTAATTTGAATCGAAAATAAAATTGAGAAACAGTAAATAACTTAAGTGCCTCACTTGTTATGGCTGTATAAGAACTGGAGAGTCAACTGTATTGAAGTTTCTCCGGATAAGATTCCTCTAAGTTTTGTCAGTCTTTCAGCATACATTTCTTCCTTTGGATCTGCAACAGGAATGTTCTGGGGAGCAGCTTGAGCCCCATCTGTCATCTGGATATCCTCAGATGTAGTTGCATTTGCATCTTGAGCTGATTCAGTTTCAGCAGATGCTGGCTGAACAGGTTCGGTGGGCGGAATTTTAGGTTTTGAGAGCCGATCTCTCACATTCAACAGAAAAGCTTGGTGTTCATTCTCTGTAAGATCAAAAGCAATTTGAAATGCCAGTAAAGCATCATCCTTGTTTTCAGATCGCAGAAGTTTTTCCAATATGCCAGCAACACCAACTGGCTCATCCAAAAACATTAGGCACTGGCAAATGCTCAAGTAATCTGGAGATGGCAACTTTTTAAATACTTCAACAAGAAGACTAAGTACCTAAACACATTAGGAGAATTTTAGAATACAATTCATGCGAACATAATAATTGTATTGATAGAAGATCTAACAAGAAGCTACTGTATCTATTTGTTTAAGAAATCACTCAAAAGTAGTGACTTATTATACGTAAAATTCCGATGATGCATATCTTTTGCTCAATCTCCAAGTAGAGTATTGCTAAACTTAAAACTTCCACATTATTTGTAAAGGGATTTTTATCTTGGTGCAAACTTGTAATTTCACAAGACTAGATTGTACTTGGTCAGTCAGGCTATCAACTACAAATAAGAGAATCCAGCAAAGTGAAACTAAAGAAAAAAATTTCAATTAATTATATTTATAGCTAAGAACTAAAACTGAAGCACTTCCAATCACCTCCAACCAGCAAACAAAAGAAAAGGACTTGACTTAACCTTGATAAATAAGACACTAGTCAGTAAGCAACCGTCATCTATCTTATTGGACCACTTGCATAAAATAAAGGTTAAAAACATCTAATATGTCTGATCAATACAACCATAAAGCCATAATTGGCAATTCACACTGTGCCCACCGTATGCTTTGTACCTCAGTCATGTTCAAATGAAAGATGCTTTCATACCCAACATTATTACTGCATTGCTTCTCTTTTATTTTATACCCTCTCCTCTCAGTTTCATGATTGCTTCATCACTTTCCAAAATAGATAAAACATATAAACAGGAAACTTCTTTGCCATCAACCATTTCAAACGAAAGAAAGGAAGAGAAAAGCAGCAACTTATGCTTGCAATCACTCATGGATCCATTAAGAAAGTGCTTGCAAAATAAACAGCTAAGGAATACAAATGAACTTCTACAGAAACACATATATAAACTTCAATCTCACAAAACTGAAACTGAGAATGCTTATGGCAGGTAAAAGCAAAAAAGAAAAGGGTGAGTAGATAGATATTTTGATTCACCTCGCGTCTATATTCTCTGCGATTGACAAATGAATGAGATACATTTATGCAATATGACAAGGTTGCATGAACATTGTCACTCTTTATAATCGCTTCCTCAAGCTTATCCAATCTTCGGCATTCAATTGCCATTCCCATAGCTTGTTGATATCTTCCATCCAAAATACACCTACAGGAAGCAGCTAGTAAGATGAAGGAAAACCACTGAACATTCCAAGATCAAAATTACAATGCTTCTTACTTATCAAGCATCCTCTCCACGATCGCTTCCAACCTAGGATCAATGTCTGTTGCAGCATCGTTAGACTCCGCAGCTTTGGTCTTTCGACTGGCATATTCATCAATAGCTTTAGCTGAGAAACAAAAGAAACAAAATAAGTAGGAAAAAAAACCCTGAAACACCTTAATTCATAAAAACAAATAAATCTAACCATCTTTTTAACACCAAGTTGCACTCATTAAATATCTTAGCTACCAAAACACTTTTCGTGACAACCGCAACTAATAAGTAATCAGTTCAGTATTTCAAGTTCCTGCAAGCAACAAAAAAAATCCTACGGAGATTCATACCTAGAAGCGTATGAACATAATCTGAATCCTCTGAAACATCAAACAGGGGACCAGCACCAAGAGCATATGATAAAGAGTCATTCAGTTCACCTAAGTAATAGAAAACCTGTGGATTGAAACAGAGTAATAAATAAAAATGCACTATAAGTGCATAAGGAGCAATAAATATGAAGTGTTCTTTCTTGCTTACTTGCTTATCATTCCTAAATTTTATTTTTGAAGGCAATCGCTAACATTGCATTTAAGAACTGGAATTACAAACCCAAAATATCTCCAGGAATGACAATCAAAAAAACATATTACAAACTTCGTCATTCTAATTACAAACTTTATCATTAAATTTAATTATTTCCCTCGTTAGGAGACAAAATAGGAGACCATCATTTCTAAACCAAAAAAACAGGAGTAGTTACTTCAATAAAATTCTCAAATTGTGGTAGAAGCCACGTCAGCCTACTGTCTGGGTTCGAATTCTTAAATAAAATCTCTACAAAATTTGTACACAAGTTTGGTTCCTACAATCTATTTCTCCGTGAAATGATGACAGGCCAGTATTAGAGAGGAACATGCAGAGTCAATGGATTCGATATCATTAGAAACAAAGTCAGGTAGGGCAGATGGCAGTTCTGAGCTTGGTTCCAAGGATACTGCAGCAGGGGGTACAGGTGAGTGATACAGGTATACAGGAGTTGGTCATATCTTGAATAAAGGGTCTTGTTTAATGCAGAGATAGATGACACATACAAAACATCACATACTTTGTGCATGTATGTACACATGTATATTTATACACACCCACACAAATATGGAAGTCCTTTACATACATAGATGTGTTTGTGTGTGTAACATTTCAAAGGATCCTTAGAGTTTAGGGGTTAAATTTAAGAAAATAAAAGCAATGGTCCATTGAGGAACTCATAAAGTTCAAGTTATATGATTTATAAATTGGAATAACTGTGGATATAAAAATGTTTCTTCTTTAAACTTGACTTATAATATTAAGGTTTCCCGTTTCCCATAAATAAAGAACAGAGACATGGCTCTTTATTGCTTCATCATATTGCTTGGGCTTTAACAAATTCAGGTATATCCAACTTGAGTGAAGGATACAATGCGAATTCAGGTACGGGGTTGCAGGCTGGAAAAATGCTAAGGTGCATTGTAGGTGTGCAGCTTTTTCTTTTTACTCCTTATTTCTTTCTGTTTTGATTTGATCAGAACACGTCTGTAAACAATCAGGAATAAGCACAATAGTAACATATCCAGAGATCTGTTTCTTATTTGCAAAAAATATGATTTTATTTGTTTGTGCACCTCCACCATGGATGCTTGTATTCCTGTTTCTGATTTTTTTTAACATGAACTGTTCTCTTTCCAGCATCTTGACTTCTTTCTCCCATTTAGTATAGGCTGGACAGACTAATTGTTTGCACAATACTTGTATTATTCTTTATATGTATAATAAACTCTTCTCTCAACATGTATGAATGAAAATGAACATCAAGCTATACTGAATGATTCTGTTTCCAATAGCTTTCTTTATATTGCTTCCATTAGTTATGAAACACAGCAATGCCAATAGAAAATTTCTATCATAAACTTCATTTGACATTGTACTTTGAAGACAGAGAGTAAACAATATACACATTTTAGAACTCATAACTTGTAAGAATAAGATGGCTTTTGATTCCAGATTATCAACCCCTACATCCCAGAAACTCTAACAAGCATAGCAATAATTTCATTGTTAAGATAAAAGGACACTAGCATCTATCTGCAATAAAGTAAGAACACATCGAAAACATGTGATCACCTTTGAAACCAGCAATGCCGCAAGTTGTCTTTGATCAAATTCTTCATCTTCGTATAAACTCTCTCTGGATGACAAAAGTACACAAACTTTTATAGGTAAAATGACCATTTTGTAATGAAAATATTAATGAATTCAAAACACCAACAACCCCCTTCATCTGAAACCATTTGGCATTGGCTTTAATGCATTGTCAAAAGAAATATAAAAATTGGAGCCTTTAATCTCAGTGAATCATCACAAATGTGAGGGTACAATAGTAAGAAAAGAATGACACAACTCAAATCTAGAGACTTATTTCCCGTTTATACATAGATTAAGTTGTCTATGTTAAAAAATTTATAAATCTGACCTACTAATTTTAAACTCTACTTAAAATTAAAAGCAAAGAGAACCAAGTTAAAATATGCATGTGTGGGAGAGTATCATTGCAAAAACTATTTTAAGGGTTTTTATAGGTCAGAAACAGAATTAAGATAAAAAGCTTCTAAAGTTTTAGAGTCCGATGATCCCATGAACAAATGACTTAAAGAGCAATCAAGACATTGTTTTAAAACTTATATTTCCCAAACTTTTCAGTCTTCAACGAAACACCATTCAAATTTTGTACTCATGCCTTGGCTTTGGATGACTTGATGAGACATTATGATGGTTCTAAATTTAACTGTAATCATGTGCTTGTTTGTAGTCAATTGACGAGCATGTTAGCTAGGTGCACAATGGTGGCTCAAATCTTCAGGTAAGCATAAATATGAAAAAGCAAGGCCAAAACAATGATCTGCATCTCCAACCATATTATCCCATGCCCTAATAATTTCCATCCATACTTTTCCACCATTGCTGAACAGCATTGTCAAAAACTATTAAACTAATGTGAGTTGCTAGTTGAGCTTCCAATTATTTTTATGACATAAATTCCGGATCTAGGTGCCAGAATGGGTTTGCCTGATTCAATATGTGATTCATCTACTGGCCCAATATCTAGGGTTGCCACCTCCCAAGTAGGTACTTAATTTTTATTCAGAAAATAACTGAAAGGGGGTAATTGTCAATTTCACCATATTTGAATCAGGGGAAATCATGCAATGCAATGGCACGATCGAACTCCTAGGTTCTATATAGAGCAAAAGCAACTAGCAGTGTCAAGATAAGCTTTTGCACTGAACCAGTACTATAACATTCTAAGTAAAATCAAAGAACAAAATATTGGCACCCGCAACCCCGAAAATGAACTGGGACATAACATTTCAGTATTGCATGAAACCCAATACTTCAATACCATTGTCAAATTGTTTGTCTACTAAAAACAACATGAAATCTCTAAGCATTAATGCACAATTCAGAGCAGTACTTGTGTTCAACGCACACAAAGGATAAATAAATCAACAAAAAGACCATATTTTAACTTCTACTTCACTTCCTAACGCCCAATATATATCAACAAAAAAACCCGCAAATCGCATACAGTAATACACACATATCCAAACACAAACATATCTACATAAAGCGAAAAGGGCAGTAACAATAACAATACATGGTAGGAACACTAGTGGAGATCTCCGGCCAGAAGTAGTCAACGAAGGCGTTGAGATTAGATAGAGCGTGAAGCTTGAGAGAGGGATGAGACTCGTTGAGCATCGCCAACAGTCCGCCGGCTGAGCTCACCATCATCGTCGTCGGCGCGGCAGCCATGGATTCTCCGTCAAATTCTCAGCAAATCGGAGGTAGAAAAGATTGAAATTGAATTGGGGGTTTCCGGATCTGCTGAGAAAAAGTAGAAGAAGAGTTTAGGGCTTTGAAGCGGAGAAGACTAATGAGAGAAAAGAAAGTAATAGTATAATTTTTTGAAATTTTTTTAGAATTTTGAGGTTATCTTTGTTTTGGGTTTTACTACTTTTCTTCTTGTGCTGTGCTGTGCCGTGTGTATATAAATTGGGTTTCTTGGAGATTGGGCAAAGTCCGATTAGGGATGAAATTGTGCTCGCGGATGAATACAATATATTTTACTCCATCATCATCATAAAAATTAAAGAAAAATTGGAAAATCTTGTCTGTATTAGTCCAAATTGTTACTACTTCATCCCTTTCAAAAAAAAAAAAAAGTACACATTTGAAATTTGTTAAATATGTTTGTAAAGATTTTATAAACTCTTTTTTAGTTACGTAAAAAATTATTGTCTAAAGATTCACACTCGCATACATATAATGTATGATACAAATAATTTGTAGTGCCACAAAAAGAGTTATATCTAAATTTTTGATATATATTAATATTGCATGTTTGAGTGATAATTATATATTTTAATTATAAAAAATTTCATGAAAATTGTTATAAATATTACATTAATGATAAGATAAAAAATTGCAATGTTAAATTTTTGAAAAATATTACAACATAATAGAAAATTTATGTAACTAAAACAATGTTTTTTAACAAAATCTCGTTATTAAATTTTTTTTTTTCTTTAAACAGGAGTATTTCTTTTATATAGCTTAAAATTGAAATCTCTCATCTATAACCTGCATTAACAAAAGGGAAGATCTTATTTATGTTAGTTAGAAATATTGCTAATTTGCTATTGATTAATTTAATTATACAACATGTAGACTTTTGAAATGTTGGCTATAGCCTATTTTGAATTATACATAGGCATGGCAATTCTTCCTGTCTCTTCGGTGATTCAATATCCCAGTTATAAATTAGACCAAAATTTTTCGACTTCATTATATTTATAAGCGGGAATAAAATTAGTCTTTTTGCTCTGTTTCTCTCTGATTCCCAATATCTACTATAAAATCATATTTCCAACGGGATTGATTCACTCCGTTTATCTGTAAATTTTTACATCTATACTTTTATCTATATCTATACATTTCAGGTTTAAGTTAAATTATTGGTACTTGGTATTGTTTTTAAAATTTTAATTTTTAATCTAAGTGTTTTTTTTTTGTAGGCATTACCTCCCAAGAAATCTGATAACCTTGTACACTTGAGAAATCAAGCACCTGGATTTCATAGTGCATTTAAATGTATGTTCTATTCTGAAAAATTTATTGGTCCATTTGTGTAACTTTGTCTGCCGATTGTTTTGAAATGGAAGAAGCTGATGTGTACATGTTTATGCTTTTACAACAGCTGAAGAAAGAACTTGCGTTTGGGAAATTTCTTCAGAGCCGTAGGTCGTCTTGTTGGCCTATTCTACCCATCATTTTCGAGGTAAATGTCTTCCATGTCGGTTTAAGTCAATTGTTGATGAATAATAAGGAGCACAACATTATGGACTTTGATATATTTTTGCAGGTGTATAGATTGTATCGGTTAAGCAAAGCTACATATATTTCATAGAGAAGTTAATGTTTGCGATGAAGGATGTCCCAATAACCACAAAAGTGATGGAAAGAAGTGGTGCTTTAGTCGCTATGGTAGTCACCTTTCAAGTCCTTGGATCGTATGCCTTTGGTCGTTGCTGAGAACTACTGACTTTGTTTAAAGGGTTGGTCGTATATTTTTGTCTCTCTACTTTTTATGGTGTGTCTACATGAGCAGCTTCCCAATGTATTGATGAACCTTCTCATACTGAAATGGCCTTATATTTCTTTACCTTCTTCGGTACTCTAATCATGACGGCAGGGGAATAAAATCGAGAAAGATTCAGTTTGTTTTGGCATAAAATTATGAGATTTTAAACCGTATAAATTATATTGTCAGAATTTATAAATTTATAATTTTAAATTGAAACAAACATATATAAAGTTTCAAATTCAGACTAGTATAACCATTGATGATGATTACCATTAAGATTTCACTCTCACTCGCTTTAGTCCTGATGCTCGTTTTTTTCATCTTGAAAATTTCTTTTATGCAATTTTATTAATAAATTTTAAAATTTCCTTTATTATTAACTTTAAATACTCCAACTGTGGCTTCCTTTTAACTGTGGGCGAGGGAGTGGAGTTATTGCATATACAATATTTATTCTTATATTACTTAATTGTAATTATTATATTTGTTAAAAAATAGTTAGGTGATGAATTATCATCGACAAACATTAATTTTATGTTAAAAAAATTTAATTTCAATCAAATATATAATATAATATAAATAGTGATAACCGTTTATCGAGAGATGAATTCTCAATTTTTACGATAACGGGGATGGAGATCTCCGATTAATATGAATGATGGGAATAGTATAGACAATCTCTGTCTCATTGCCACTACTATACTTAATAATTTAGGGTGCTAATCTTCAAGACCGCAAGTTAAAGGCTATATGTCATGCAATTGTTTAGATTTAGTTGTTAACAACTTATGTTGCTGTATGTTGCTGTGTACCGGCTTAAATTGGGCCATCCACTAAACTACAATAAGCCCAAAGGCTATAAGATTTGATACTCAATTCATTTTTTAAAAATCAAAAATATATTTAGGAGACAATCTCTAATCGGTCATTTAAATTAACAATAATTCATGAGTCAATCTCTATTAAATATATATATTCTATTAATAAAATAAATAATTAAAATATCCAAAGATTTCTCTCATTTATTAATCTCAACAAATTCAGTTGACAATTTAAATTAGGAGTTAATAGTGCATCTGTAAGTAATATTTGAATGAATACAATTACCAGTTTGACCTTCAGAATAATTGCAACATCTTTAGTTCATTCATATGAATGTTTAATAAAACAGATAATTTCCGGTCGGTTGATGCTTTGAGCATTAATTCCCTTACAGTGATGCGTGTTTCCAAATATTTCCAAGGAGTGGTATTATTTTATAAAATGTCAAAATTACCCTTTTATTATATAATCTTTCGTTCCAGCTTTTAACATTCAAGTCCTAACACTACTTTCCTCCCAATATCTTTCATCTCCACTCTTCGCCAAATGCTATTGATCTACAACTCTTTTATGGTCATCAACATTATTATTGTATCAGTACTTCAATGTATCCCATACATTATTATTTCAAATCAAAACAAATAGAAACAGATAAAAAAAAAAATCCAAGTGTTACTATTTCTTTGTTTCAGAGCAAATCTCTGACCATGATTTCTTGATTTCCCATGGGAAGCTGACAAAGTCTTCCATGGTTGAAGCTGAGAGAGAAAAAGAGAAACATAAGGACAAAGTAGGTATTGAAAAAAGAAATATCACTGGATGATAAAAAAATGATGGTACTTGACAAAGAAAAATACAAGGACAAAATGGGTATAAAAAAATATCACTTATTAGAAATGATAAAAAAGTGATAATATTGTTGGAGAATATTAAACTTTTGAATTTAATAATCAGAGATTTGTCATTAATAAATTTTTTAATATGATCTGATTATTAATCTCACTGGTCATATGAATGTTATATAAATGTGTGCGTGAGTTTTAAGTAATAATTTTTTATGTAACCAAATAATTTTTTTAAAAAATATATATCTAAATCAAAATTATGCAAAAAATACTTGAAAACAAGTCAATTTCTAAAAAATTTCAAAAGTATATTATGAATGCTAAAGTGACGCCTTAATTTATTCAAAGAGACCATTGTTCTTAAAACTTAGAAAAAATATTTTTTTTTAAAGGTCAAAATCTATGAAAATGCCTGATTGGACTAGAGAACCAGCATTTGGAATATATAAAAAACCAAACATTCCATCTTCTTCTTTAACCGTTTGATACCATCGTCTCTTTTCGAGAGAGAACTTTTGGCTCGCTATGTTCTCATTTCCACAGTCTTCATTCTTTGATTTTATTTTCAGAAAAATATTAATAAATGAAGAAGATGGACTGCAATCAGATTTGGAAAAATTCTTATGGGTCTCTTATGGTGCTTGATGATGTCGATTTAATCAAAGCGAATGATACCAGAGACACAGATGAGGAAGAAGATGCAGATGTGCTTAATTTTGTTATTATTTTCTTTGGCTTTTAAAATGTTTCTCGTATAAATCTTCTAAAATTAAAATGTAAACTATGATTTATACTGTATATAATAAGATCGAATGCGAAGTAGCCAAGTAGGTGGATACACTCAATAGTTTACCCTAGCTTATGAGTACTCCCTCTATCCTTTTTTATCAATATTTTTTTACCAGTATTTGATTTTTCTATCCTTTTTTATCAATATTTTTTACCAGTATTTGATTTTTCTATACATTATTTTTTTAGGTTAATTATTATGTGCAAAAGATTCATAAGATTGACATTAAAAAATTTATTTTAAATAAAATTTTTAAGATCAATTTTAGAGACTTTTTACTCAATTTTTATACATATTAAATTTTTTATTCATATTAATCTTTATTTAAAATATTTTTATTTATTAAATTTTAAAAGATTTAATAAGTATTTCATATGTATAACAATTCAATTAAAATAACGTGTTGAAAAATAAAATTATAAATAAAAAAGAGCGGAGGGAGTACTCTAATTAAATTGGTTGAGATGACCAAACTATATTAAAGTCACAGTTACATAAAAATCACAGATAAATGAATTTTAATGAAATTGTCAAACTTACCTGGTACTAACTCACAGCCTCATCAAATTTAAAATGAAAGTTGCCACAAGCCAACAACCTCAAATTGAAATTTATATAGGAACAGTATTCCATAGAGTTTCAAAGGTAACATATCTGTAACATGTATTATATATCTTTTTTTTTTTTTTTTAAATTGTTGGGATTGCAATATCCTTCACACGCCCAAGTCCCAATAATCTAAACTAAAGGAGATGATTTTCCATAATCTATTTGACCTAAAGTCTCTTTTGAAGATGGGGCATAACCCCCCCCCCCCCCCCCCCCACAAAAAAAAATCTCATATATCTGTTATATAACTACATGCAAAACTGCTTAATAAATTCATCAAAATAAAATCATACGTGTACAAAATATAACACCAATTAGACAATCATCATTAAAATCATCTCTAAATTCAAAATGCACAAATTTCAAAAATAATTTAAACAGCAAACAAATTTTCGTCACAATTATTACAATGCTCTGCACCCTGTTTTACAAAACTACTACTGTTACCAGTTATCAATTTTGTCACATATGTTCAGGAGCTTGAGTTGCCCTTTACCATTACACAGTTAAAAGGTCCAAAAATACTGAATACAGATGTGGGGTCCACCTGTCTTCCTCAAAATTTAACTCTTCATGCCTTCCAAGGATTTTTATTTTTTACCCAAAAATTACACATGAATTGGTAGGCCATCACACAGACACGCAATTCATAAAAGGATAGGCCATTAACGTCTTTTCTGTCTAGTTAATCTCTTTAAAATGAAACTTATTGTTATGTCCACTTGATTTCTACAAAAATAAATGTGTAAAATTTGACTTTATTTTTCTTTTTTTAGAACACGTTTGATTCTATATTTTTGTATATAATAGTGGTTAAGAAAATGGTTACTTCATCGTTTTGGGTGTTGATTCTTGACACAAGTTTAATATATTAAAACATTACTTTCCCATGGAACTTGAAAGCTCTCATTTTGTATTATCTTTTGGCCTTTTGTTGATCTCTTTCGATGAACGACGTTTTGTATGTATACAACGTAGTGAAATGTTTAGGATCACAGTGAAAGATGCTAAACGAATTTAGATGATAAAAATGAAAACAAATATTCAAAGGTAGGCAAAATTATATTTGGCTGAATAGATATTGTGGATGTTGTTTAGATGTAAATATAAACAATAAAGACCATCTAATACTTTCACGGACCATTAATTGAGAACATTGCTCATAATCACCACGAAGTACTTCATCGGTTCTTATTTATATGTTATTTGATTTTTTTAAAGTAATTTTAGGTAAAAAAAAATGTCATGTTAAATATTTTATCTTATCCTAAAAAATTAATAAATAAAAATATTGTGCTCATATCTCAACTATCACAACATGAATCAGTTAAAAATGCGGTACAGAAATCTGAAAACAGAAGGTCAAGTTCAAACCATAAGTGGGGGACAATTGATTTTTGCCAGAGTCTTTCCATTGGTGGACAAAATCAATAAAAACCCACTCAGAAATTCATAAAACCCCCTGGTTAGCTTTAAGTTTTATCAAAAGAACTCAAACGGGTCATTGGAACATTAAGGTTTCCTCAGTTTCACCCACACCCCAACTTCCAATTTCCACCACCACCATAATAATAATATTTGTTTATTTCAATTTAAATTTTAAGAACTTTTTTATCCAGATAATATATTTTACTTCATTTATTTTATAATAATTGACACTTAATTTTTTTACATATAATTTTAGATGATCTTTTTTATATGTTAAAAAAAATAGTTAAATTTTTTATTCATATTAATCCTTATTTAATATATTTTTACCAAAAAAATCAAATGACAATTATTATAAAACGGAGAAAATATAACAGTAGAATCTAGGATCTTTAAACAAACAAGACCACCGCCTTCCCCCCGCCATTTTATCATATGCAGGTACCAATGAACCATGTTTCCTCTGTTGATACGTTCTGTTCTTAATTATATCTTTCTTCAAAGGATAAGGAAAAACATTTTACCTCAAACTCGACTCTATAGCATGAAAAAAGTATTAGAAAGAAGAAAAAAACAAAGTGGGTAACCAATGGACATGGCACCTTTCAACTTCAACTCATTACAAGTTGCTATCAAACTTAGGCAACCATTTGCAATTGCTTTTGGAATACAAACTCCCATCTAAGACAAATTTGAGGGAACTTCAGAATTGTGACACAATATGAAACTAGTTTCTGCAAAAAAAAGTAAAAACTTGCACTGTTGCTCAGTCGTGCTACAATACGGACTCGTGCCTACAACATACAATTTGGCAACCCTGTCGGATCGCCAACATGATAAGCGAATGCTGAAGCTTTGGACTCCATGGCTACAATGTAAACTCCAAGGGCACCGAGGTGAGCTTGTTGACAATCTTGAAGCCACATCCACACACTAAAAGCTGCAAAAGGCTTGGCCAAGATTGGAGCACTTGTACCTTGAAAAGTGACTCAGAAAGAGTATATAATAAAGTTTATCATAGTCACTTGCAACAATAGCATCTGTTTGCATTTTCAGAACCAAACAAAGTAGCAATTGTCTGCATATGAGAATTACTACTTGAAAGGCAATTACTGGTACAATAAGAGAAAGAAAAGCTACAAAGTACATAAAAAAGTAGAGAAAGGCAAGATTCCTTCAATGTAAACTTCCACTAAGAAAATAACCCCACAAGAGCATAAAGAACTAGTAGGTCAATATCAATATGAGTATATGGCCCTCACAGTTACAAATAAGGGCAGGCACACCACAGCTTGATAATATATACATTGTTTCGAATAATGTAAGCAACTAATTGTGAAACATGCCACAGTAGTCAGAAGAAGATGATAAAGGAAAAAACAACAAAAACATCAATGAGGTGAAAGGGATCATCTTTTATTCATATGGGTTCTTAAAACAGTTCCACTAGTACAAGTATTGACAACACAAAGGAAATTACATGCCTAAGATAAACCAGATCTATCTAGTAATAAATCTGTTAACTGTACCCACTTGGACTAAACCTAAAACTAAGTCATTGAACCATAACATTAGCAGACTATTTTCCCTTCCCCTCTAGTAGTTATGGATGATCTGTTAGATAAAGGATCTTCTTGTTTTTGTTATTAAACTCACAAGCATGGTATTGTTGCAGATCATTAGCCTACAGTCAACACCATTTCATAGACAGCCCTACTTTCTTTACAAGTAAAAGATCGGTGACAGAAAATGGAAATACTACCATTGACACAAAGACTAAAAACGCTACTACCATCTTCAATTATGGTAAGCTTTAGAATCTTCATTATCCTAAGCTTAAGAGAGCACGAGAACTGGAAGGAAATAAGTAACAGCGAAATGCTAACATCTTCTAAGGTTCCACTTTCTCCCATTCATACCGTCCAGGAAGGGGTTTTTCGTTCAGGGGATCAAAGTTATACCTGCAAAGATCATGTGCAAATATTTGTTATTAGTTAAGAGAGAAGGGGGGGGGGGGGGGTCATACATTACCCAAGAGATGGCACATAAAATAGCTGAAGTTTGAATTTAAGTACTTCTCAATAAATTGTTTTTGCTGCTGATCTTCCGCACCAGAGAAAAAATCATTCATTTCATGCACTGTTGGTATGTGTCTCCCCGTTAAATCTTGGGGTGGCCCATTAAAATCCTCAGTCAGGTTGGCCTGTCTTGTAGTAGAACCAGGAGTTCTTAATGTATCTGGATCCCTTAGCAAACTGCAAGGAGTGGTCTCCCGTGTGCCCCTGTCACACAAATGCTATTCCTCTTAGATTAAAGTTCAATTACCCTCTCCATGCAAAATGACCATATATTGAAGAATAACATATAAAAAACTTCCACCAACTTTCTCCAACTAAAATGACAATACATTGAAGGAATTAAAATCCTAGACAGAACAAGTTGTCGTACAAGATATAAGACATGAGTTGGAACAAAAGTAAAAAAAGCTTTACTCTAGCTGACATAACAATATAAAGGGTATTATAAAATCAAATTATTTATGCAATGACCCAATCATGCAGGGACTGCAATAAACATTCAGTTGGTACATGTTGTAACAATCATATACAGCTTTTCCGCTTTAAGATTCCAAAACAAATTGTATTTATCATACTACTATTGAAGGCAATTAATCTCTGTGTTTCACCATTCTATACCAATTAAGCAGCCAATTAAAACCGGACATGTGAAGTAATAGCTTGTTGCAATTGGCACAAAACAGAGTTAAGTATACATGATTTCTGCTTTTCTCCTCAGAAACAGCAATATTTTTGGGGAAAAGAAGGTCCAAGCATTGATATCTCCCAGAAAGCAACAAGAAAATAGTCGAAGTAAATGATCATCCTATGCCCAGGAAACAAAAGTAATTACCATGTCCCTAGAGGGCAAATAATGTAGAAGTACAATTTATCATTACCAACAAAACAATCAAATACAGTTTCACAATATAATTTAATACTGAAAGTATAATTTATCATTACCAACAAAACAATCAAATACAGTTTCACAATATAATTTAATACTGCACAGGCATAAACAAAATATATAAATAATTCATAAATAGATCACATAAGATAATTAGTGAATTCCGCAACAGGGAACATACGAGGACAGCGAAATTACATAACCAGAGTAAGGAGTAAACATTGCAGTAACAAAATAATAACATCCAAACTATTCTGAACAATAAGAAAAGCTTCTGAACGAATCACAAAAAAGGCAATATACTAAGAAACCTCCCATGCAGACTAGCAGCTTAATGTAGACATATCAGGAAATGTATTAAGGATATTTGTTGATTCAATACCATAAGCAAATACTTAAACACAGAGGAGGTACCAATTAACAATCAAGGAAAAAACCATATACAAATTTATAGGTGTATCTGACAGAGTAGATAAATAGCAAACAGCAATTAATTTGAAACTATATGGTTTGAACGGCCCTTTGCAGGGAAATAAGTACTCTAGAAAAAGAGAATCAATACTTTTCTAAATATAAAAGTATAAATGGTGTTAAAATTTGAAATTATCATAATTAGTTTTCTGACTACACTTTACGAACAGTAAACCCTAATACTAACAGGGGTCAAACCCCTTTTCAGCTTTTCTTCTTTCCCCAGTAATGGAAGGACAATTAACCAGAACACAAGGCGTAGGCTAGTCCCAAAATAATAGACCAACGCCATTAATTCATGAGAACTCCCAAAAAAAAAATTTTATTAAAGAAAAACTTGAAGGAAAAAACTCACTTGCACCCCAAATATCATAACTGAGATTTCTTGAAAAAATGTTGGAAAAAATAAATCGTAAATTAAAGCTTTAAACAACAAGAACACAGAAAACTCACCTCTCTATACCTTCAAATTCCAACACGTTTTCCCCAAAAGAAGCTTCAATTCCACCATTACTGCTCTTCTTCTTATTCCCTTCAATTTCTTCATTGTCTCTATCTACCACCACCTTCTGTCTCTCCAATTGACTACCTTCTTCTTCCTTCAACACGGAATTCGCGGAGCTCGCCCTCAACCTCGATCTCCCTCTAGATTTGGAATTACATTTAGGGCTAGAACTCAACACAGCATTCTCTATCCGCAGCTGTTTCTTTCTCCTCGATACAGTAACAATTGCGGGTTTTTCAAGCCGTCTGCTTCGGAGTTCAAGGTAAGAACCGCCTGATGCCGCCGAAGAATTGCCAAGACGCTGCAGAGCTAGGGTTTTCGCTCGGGTACGAACCCCAAGACAAAGTGGTGACTGATGATGATGATGATGATGATGGTGGTGGTGATGATGGTGAGAAACCTCCATAAGCGACACCTCCCCTGCAGTCTTCGATTTCTTTATATACCTACCCATGATTGTTCTTTTTCCCCAATCTCTCAAGCATCGAAATTCGAGAAAAATAGAGAGATTGCGCGAAAATAGAGACGGAAATGGAGGTGGGTTTCAGTTGTGTGTCAGAAAGAGGGAGAGAAATAGCAAATCAATTGAAGAGAAAGAGGGTTTTAGAAAGAAATGGAGTTTGTACAAACAACAAATTCTTGAGAAGAAAAAAGATTAAAAAGGAGGAGAAGAAAAGGAAAAGACTGTGACCGAGTATGTACTTGCAAACTTCCAATGCCTAAATATAGAAAAGAGATGAAATAGTAAGATATTGGCAACGCCTCTTAATTCCAATTTTTTGAATAATGAAAATATTAGAATTTGTTTGAATAAATATTTACACACGAGAGTTTATATATATATATATATATATATATATATATATATATATATTAGTAAAATATATTTGTTAATGATTGTACAAGTTAATGTTTTTTTATTATAAAGTATTAAATTTGTAAATAAATTGAGTTGTTTGACTATTCAATTTACCTAATTTAAAAACTTATACAAAATAAATAAATCGATCTTAAATATTTTTTGTATAATGAAAACGTTAATATTCGGCTAAGTTTAACTGAAATTTAAAAGCTCAATAAAATTACACTTGTTTATTAATTTTAAAATTTGTGCACATCACATGTAAGTTTGTGGTCTATAATTTGATTATAATTATTTTAGTTATAATAAATTTGTTCAGTTTGAATTTTGATTAATTAACAAAATGATTACTTTAGACTCAAACTCAACTCAACTAAATTTGCTAACAATTATGTATAAAATCTGTTTAAGTTTTTCAATTTTAGTGCATAACTATATAAATAAATATTTGCAAATTAAGTAATTGTATAATTTTTTTTGACGGTGCATTCAATTAATTGATACATGTATTGAATTTGATTAATTAGTAGCTAGTTTTGAATTGTATGTAATTTTATTATCTCATTTTGGTACTTTATTTTTATCTTATGTATCATTAATACATGGGAATAACGAAAATGAGTCGTAATCTATTTTATAAAAATAGGCTGAAATCTTAATTATTTTATATTTATATTGATTGAGATAGATATAATCTTATGGATGAATAAAATATTAAAAAAATACAAAAGTTTACAAAATTTCACATTAATTTGTAATATGTAGAATAATCTCATAACTATGTACGTACATGGAAAATTTTACTCTCGTAAAAATATTAAATTTGTCTGGTTATGATGCATATCGCAAAAATTTGTGAAATTTTGTAAACTACATCGTTTTTTAATGTTGTTTTCATCCATCCAATTAGATTTATTAAAAACGGTAAATGACATCTAAGTCATAAATAAGAAAAATATTCTCATATAAGTCATACAATTTTTTCTTTAACTCATATTAGTCAAATATAATAGATAATTAAATTTATTATATTTTATTAATCAAATTAATTATAATAAAATTACAAATTATGTGAAGTATGCGTCATTTTTTTTAAATAGTAAGGTTAATGTGGGAGGTGAGGGTGGGAGTGTACGTGAAGTATATGTCATTATATAATTTATTTTTTAAAAAATAATAAAGTTAATGCAGGGTTGGGGGGCTGATGGGGTTGACGGTGGTGGTGAATTTGAAACATGCGTCATTATATAATTTTTTTCTAAAAATGCTAAGGTTAATATAGAAAACAAGTGGGTCGGGGGTGGCCTGGGTTTGAGTGTATGTATGTATGTATGTATGAGATTGTGAGTTATTTGAAGTGATTAGAGTACTTCATTTACAGTTAGAGGTCAAGAGATTAAACATTATTATGAATGAGAATTAGTTTAAAAGTAAGGAAAAATTTCGCCAATTAAAAAATAAAATAAAAATATGTATGTATAGATATACATGCACAAATATTTACATATAGTAAAACAATTATAATTAAAAATATATTTTATCTTATATAAATTAAAATAATATATATATCAATAATTTATACATATACAATACATCTTTGAAAGGCCGAAAATATAGATCTCTTAATATTATCTGAAATGGCCGGTGCTATATACAAAATTACTAATATGAAGACTTGTTTGTTCATTGTTCACAATTAAGCCTACTAAATTTACTATGATGCACATTACTTCTCTCAAATCTCAGCTGCTACATTTGTTTAATGCGACATTATGTGGAATATTTTGCTTTAGTTAACAAACGAACTTGCATGGATGGTTGTGGAAAGTGAATTTTTAAAAAAACAGGAAGTTCCTTGAAAGTAAATATTTAATGTTAAGTATTTGGGTACGAAATTAATTACCACTAATCCAATGTTCTCACCTCTTGTTTTTTCAGTATAGGTTGTTCGACATTTTTATATAATTTTAGGCAAATTATTTTATATATGAAATATTTTATTAAAAAAACGATTGGAAAAATAGTAAAATGCATATATTATCGCGAAACTATATTCCGAAGTGTATGCTCCGGTTCACTATTGACCAATCGGTCGAAATAAGTACGAAAACTCGTAAAACAGATCTAATAAGCAAACTATGTTCCATTTTTCGAATCCTTACTGAACAGTAAATATGTTTTTTTTACGTATGTTTGGTACTAAATTTCATGAATAAACAATAAATGCTCTTTCTTATAAAGAGAATAATAAAAGAAGTTGTTATTGTATAAAGATTTTAATTTTTCTGTTAGAAAGACAATCATTACTTTAAATTTATACGCTCATGTGCAAATTTATGATAAATTTAATCAATAATACTTCAATTTTACTTTTTTATTTATTTAAAAGAGGTAGTCATATGACTTGAACACGTATCAGGATAAAAGATTATAAATTTATAATTAAATTTTTGATGATTCTGTTTGCAAAATTATTGAAAATTGATTAAAATCATCCCAAAAGGCCAAATCTGTTTTGTTTTATTTAGCAAAAGGAAAAAAAAGGCCAAATCTGATTAAAAATCAACAAAATATGCACTAAAATTTGGGAAATTTTAATCGAAACTACCACGGGAGGGTAGCAAGGTGCACAGTATCCAAAATTCGAAAAGCTCCACAATGCATGGATGAATGCCACAGCGATTGAGTGAGTGTGTGACCATTTTCAAAGCTCTTTTCACCCCTTCCACCCCCCACCCCCCCCCCAACCAACCCCCCAACCCCACAGCCTGCCTCCTTCTCTCTGCATGCCTGTCTGACTTAATCAGTTCTAAGTTCAATCAAATCAAATTTAACCTGCACCAACTACGAAGTCTGCTAATGTTATTAATCACTTTAAATAAATCTACATACCCAAATAAACATAATGAAAATTTAACAAAAATATATAAAAATAAAAAGAAATTGATGGATCTCATTGAATAAAGAAAAAAAAAAGAGTAATAAAAATATTATGGATGTCATTGAATAAAAAAAAAAAAGAGTAATAAAAATATTTATGCATCAAATTTTTATTAAATTATAAATTATTTTTTTATAAATTTATTTGTATGTATAGCTATACCCTACTGGCCGATGTGCTCATGGAGTACTTAAGAATATCAATTCTTCTAATTATCGTCGGAAGTATTCTACACTTGTGACACGTAATAATCTTGGATTAATTTTTTTCGTACATTAAACATTTACAATAAAAAAATATTACACTTAATTGTCTTAATTTGACCTTTTCGAATATTACACTTAATAAACAATTATAATAAAAATAAATATTACACTTAATAAAACCCTTATTAGTCTCACACATTAAAAATAGATCTCGCGATGATGGACGAATCCAAATTAGAGAAAAAATCTCAAGAAATAAAAATATATTTTGATAATCTATCGAGAATAATTGACAGAAAATTACTGTAAAACTGCTCTTTCAAACGTTTAATTTATGAAGATCCAAAAAATTAACTTAAAAGTTCTATATTCTAAGTTTTTATTAGTCTCACACATTAGAAATATATTTCGCGATGATGGACGAATTCAAATTAGAGAAAAAATCTCACATAAATAAAAATCTAAGCAAAAAGGAAAATAGAAAAAAACGTAATTCACGGAGGATAACTTTATTTAAACAAATAAAAAAAAACTTTTTTCATTAAAGGAGAGAATTCTCCCACATCTATAAACACTGCGAGGGAGACCCAAATGTAAATTTGATCCTTGCATCATTAATTGTCCCGTTTGTACTTTATTTTGTGTTCATTTTCATTAACAAGCAAAGTTTGAGCAACAGCTACAACTGACAAGTCTACAACTAGCTAGCTCTATTGGAACATAAGCATATCATACATTTGTATAGGGGCGTGTATTTAATTGATTTTAGAGTCAAAATTACATTGAATTTTGATATAATCGTATTAATCAAAAGCACCAATGATTACAATTCTGATTTTAGTTTAAAAATTCGCAAATATATTATAACCTTGACTTTAGCTTCATACTCATCTCACATCGAAATCGTATTATTATATAAATATTTTTTTCATTTGTATACTAATACATATATTAAACACAAACATGCATACTATACATATATATATATATATCACTTTTAATAACAAATAATTTTTTTATAATTAATTTGGTTATGAGAGGTACCTTATTGACTAATTTGATTGGAAGCAGATTTGATGATCATTTAAGTGAAAACTGATCAATTAATATTTCAACCTCAACATTCTACTATTTATTTATCCTGCAGATTTATTAGCATCCTTAAGATTGGCCTTGCTAGTTTTATTTAACTCGTTCATGTATGATACCTCCCACCCTCTCGATTTTTCAAATAAAAAAATTAAATTTTGAGAAATTTATATTTTTAAAAAAATATTTATTATAAATTCTTAAAAAAAATCTCAAACTCTTTTCTTAAATTTATTTCAAAATTTGGAGACTTCCTTTGAAATACGACTATTTATTTAAAATTACTTTCTTTAAGGAGTTGTCACCAACAATAACTAATTGGGTGTGTTAGACCACCTCATTTATTTTATTTATTATAAAGTATGTATTGATTTGGGAAGTTACTTATTTAAAAAATTCAATTATTAAAAGTATCTAATAAAAAATGGTTTTTAAATTAAATAACTCAAATTTTAAATTTGATCTACAAAACTCTTGATCCAAATTTAGAAGTTTGGTTGAACAAGGAGAAGGTGTGAGACACCCCTCATTCTCTTTTTGAAAACGACTGCATTTTAACATTTTTTTTTTTTAAAGAATTGTCCTTTAAAAATAAAACTTGTCTTTTCTTAAAAAAAACAACTATGTTAAACTAAACCATAAGTGGTTTGTGTGTGAATGTGTGATTTTCTACTACAACAAGGTCTACATATTCATGAATATTAAAAAAAAAACTCCCTAAACTAAAATTTATATTATTGGATCCTATATCATAATGAGGGTGTCATTGTATTAAAATGATATAATCATTCTAATTCTAACATGTAGACTTACAAATGATCTAAAAAATATAAAATTACATTTTGAAAAATTAAAAATTACATTCTTTGAAAATAAATACATAAAAAATTACAAATACAGCTTACAAATGAAACTACACTTATTTACAAATGAATTTAAACTAAATCCTAATTACATGTAAAAATTTTCAAGAGTTTTCTTTATAATTGAGATATTTGACCAAGCGTAAAGACGCTCTAAAAAGTTCTTCCATCATCACAATCACAATACAAAAGTATAAATATAATTCTTTAGTCAATCCAAATATCAAAGATGATAAAAAATACTAATTTACTCTTTAATAACAAATAAACAATTATAATTTACACATTTAGCGACTACAAATTAATTATTTTACAATCCCAAAGCAAACTAAATATTTTCAAAATATCATTTATTCATTAACATAATATCTACAAGTTATGTCTAATTATTCAAAAATTTTAAAATATTTTAACTATTTTTCATACAAATTCTATATTTACCCAATAAAAACAAATAATATGCACATATTGTTGGGTCTAGGTGATTGCCTATTTGTAAATTAGGATTAGATAACTTAACATAATGAGTCTTGTCAAATTTGGAAGCACAACTATGCAATTGTTGTGAATTTGCTCAATTACTGAAGTTGAAGATCAGGCAAAAAAGAGTTAGAATTTTTCAAGATTTTTCAAATTTGACTGTCGCCAAAGTAATTTGACTATCCCCAAACTCTGTACAAAGAACTTCAACGCCAAATTTATTTGACTGTCGCCAAAGTAATTTGACTATCCCCAAACTCTGTACAAAGAACTTCAACGCCAAATTTATTTGACTGTCGCCAAAGTCATTTGACTGTCGCCAAAGTCTGTGCAAAGTATTTCAATGCCAAAATCGTTTAATTATCGCAAAAGTCAAATGCCTATCCAAAGTTGTCGCAAAGTTCTCTATTACTGAAGTTAAGTAAAACCCAAAATTACATATCGCCAAAGTCGTCGAGTAATTTACATTAGCGTCAAAGTACTCAGCATCAGTAGATAAATTGTGAAACTTCAAAGTACTTGTCAGTGGATAAAATGACTGTCGCCAAAGTACTTGGCATCAAGGGATAAAATGACTGTCGCCAAAGTACTCGGTATCAGGGGATAAAATGATTGTTTCCAAATTACTCGGCATCAGGGGATAAAATGATTGTTGCCAAATTACTCGGCATCAGGGGATAAAATCACTATCGCCAAAGTACTCGGCGTCAAGGGATAAAAATGTTATCGCCAAAGTACTCAGTATCATTGGACAAAAGCCTAACGCCAAAATATGATTAAAAGACTTAGCGCCAAAGTGAGTTTCATCAAAGAATAATGAACTCAACACCAAAGTCTGCTTTTGACCATCGCCAAAGTCCACCGATTTCGTGCACCAAAAGAAAAGATGACTTCACACGACATGATAGAGTTAAAGAAACAAGAAAGAAAAGTGATTGGACTTTTTCGGCTACTTTTCTATTTCTGAAAAATCTACAACACGAAAGGTAAGAGAGAAAGATGGAAAAGTTTTGAAGAAAAGTTAGAATTAACGAAAAACAATCTTTCCATATCTTTACTACAACAAATCTTGATCATGTATTCCTACACACTTCAATATAAAATAAGAGTGTTGAACAAGAAATATGTCTATAAATAGACAACCTCTTTCTATCAAAAGACAAACACAAGAGATATAAGATACATATACATAAAAAAGATACATATTCAATAGATAGTTTTTCTCTCTTGTAATAAAAACTGAAACTTTCGTTTCAAAAAAGGAAGCTGATTGAAAAATCATGTTATAACAAAACCTAGAGATTAATAAACTTTATTAGTCATGGAATTTTTTTTTATTTTTGTTAATTCTTTGCTATATTTTTTTGCTTTAACACACATAAACTACAACATAATACAATATTTGTTCATCCATTTTATTCATTGTTTGTGTTAGGTCCCGAAGGGAAAAATACTAGGGGGGGGGGGGGGGGGGGTGAATAGTGTTTTTCAAAATTTAAAACTTGCTTAGAAAACTTTGTAGTTTTAAATACTTCTTGCTTATTTCCATTCTAAGCAGGACTATCGTTGGAACTTTTTCTCTATATCTTCAGCATCCTTCTTGATTGATGAGCAAAGTCTCCATTAGTGATCAAAATCCTTGCTTAACTAGCAGAATATATTCACCTAACAAGTTGGATATTTTTTTAAATCTTTTTACATCATATAAGTAAGGACTATATTATATCATCAATTTTTATATTAAATAAATGTAAATCTTTAAGCAGCAGTAATATAAGCAGGGGTTCATCAACAATCTCCCCCTAATTAATGATGTCAAAAGGAGTTATTTTGATTACCACAACAAGCAACAAGATATCCATTTCATTTCATAACAAAAAATGTTTTAAGTACATGAATGATAAATGAAAATAAAATAAAGACAATTAATTAAAAAGAAACCTAATTCTCACTATTAGCAGATTCTTCTGATGTTTGCTGATCTTCTCCAAACTTCAGTAGCTCTAGTCTTCTCCTTTCCTCGGCTTCCTCCCTTTCTCTTCTTATAGCCTCCTTTTCTTGCTTCCTCCTCTCCATCTTTTCCTTCTTGTGATTGTACTCCCTTTTATTCTACTAGTCCCTTAGTCTTTTCATTTCCAGCTCGTACTGCTTGATTTTGGATTCAGAATCTTTGATGCTTGCAAGCAGCTTGAGACTTTCAGCAGGGCCCGACTTCTTTGTCATAACATCCACTTCTTCAAGAGCCTTCTGCAGTCTCATGTATGGAGAAGGATAAATGATTTGTACAGCAGAGTCAGGGATGTGTTTGGGAACTCTTCTTCTGGCCACAGTAGTAGGAGTAGCAGCAAGAGCAGGGATAAGAGCAGGAGTAGGAGTTAAAGCCGTTTGATCTTGTTGCTGTTGTGTTGCGTCATGATCTCTCTCCCCCTTTTTGATATCATCAGCCATCAAGGGGAGAAAGTCAATCAGCTTGTTGAGGGTCAGCAAGATTTGATCTTGCTTACGCTCCATTTTGTTGATACGGTCTTCAAGATCAGAGGCAGCAGGAAGTGCCTTGGAGCTCTGTGCAGATTCAGCAGGCTGAACATTGAGACTTACTAAAACTTTATCCATTTTAGAATCAAGTTCATCAAGCTTCTTCTTTGTTGACTTGGAGGAATGCGAGCGGGTTGATTTTGATGGTTTGGAGGCAGCAGGAGAAGCCTTAGAAGGATGAGAGTCTTCGAGTCTGACTGGAATAGTAGAGTGTGAGCGGATATATACTTGGTGGGGTGCACATGAAGGATTTTCTAGAGAAGGATCAACAGGAGGAAGATATCCATCAACAACAGGAATGTCAGCAGCATGTATGATGGGGAATTTATGTCTGCGCATGTCCATTCTGAGTCGTTTGGCAAAGGCAGCGACAGTGTCCTCAGCAGCAGGATAGGAGTCGATTATATTCTAGGCCGCCCTCCAAGGATTTTCAATGAGCACAATGAAGTTTGATACCCTTCTGAATGAATCCAAAATGGCATGCATGCCTATTCCGCTCCAGTAGGCATGGAGGAAGGGTAAGAATAGAATGAAGTTAGCAGGAAGCATGTAGGAAAAGAAATCATCAGAAAGACCTAACCAAAGTCTTCTGCTTCCTGCTGAAGCTTCAGAAGGGATGATCTTTTCTTCAAGTTGCCGTCTTGAGGTACCGTAGATGTTGCTAATGTTTTCAGCAAGCATCCTCTTCTCGAAGTGTTCATATAGAACAATCTCTCTTTCAGCACGTTCGTAGAAGGAAAAATGTCTGACTGGTGCATCAAAGCCAAGTTCATTCAGCCGCTTCAACAGGATCCTTCGGTAATGCCTTACTATGAGGTCAGGACTAAGATCCAGCAGATAATAGTCATTTCAAAGTTCCATGCTGTGGTCTTCAATAAGATCATGTTTGACCATCCTGATGACAGCAGCATGTACTTTGGCCATTCTTTCTTTAGCAGATTCTTCAGGCATTGTCTGCTCCCCCTCAGCAGGAAGTATGTTGATTTCTTCCTCATAGTCCCTTGCTTCATAAGTAGGCTCTTCTTCAGTGGGCTCCCCCTCAGCAGGTACCCTTGCTGGTGAGAAATGGCTAGGTCCTTTTTGGACTTGTTCAACAAGGTATGCCTTGGGATCTAGGCCAACTTGTTCAGCTTCTTCAATCAGCAAGGCTCTGATGAGCTCTTTAGATTTTTGTTCCATTTTTCTTTTGGCAGGAACTTCATCAGAGTTATCAAAGTTGCTGTTGCTGGACTCTGTCTTCTTTGCTTTCCCCTTTCCTTTCACAGTAACATGTTTTCTTTTTGTAAGGGGCACATTGTTGCGAATAGCAAAGCTAGGCAAGACTAATCTTCGTGCAGCAAGAGGTTTGATGGTGGGAGCTGGAGTCTCTACTAATCGGTCCTTGTAGAGGTCTTCCTCTATGATCGGCTCTGGTTTGACCATATCAGCAAGACGTAAGTTGGTGTGTTGCAGTTCTTCAGTGATTTCAACATTAGCAACGGCATCCTTTGTTTCTGGACCTGTGACATTGTCAGGTGTGTCTGCAAGCTCCAGAACTTCGATGATGCTTACTAATTCAGTGGTAGCAGCATCACTTGCTGCTGATAGTTCAGCAGTGGGGGTAGGTTTATCAGCAGCAATAATCGCCCCAGAGATAACATCAATTTCTCTGAAGAGTTCGTCAGATGAACTCTTCCTGGTATCAACAGGAACCATTGATGAGGAGGCAGCAAGATGGTACTCGTTAATCTTCCTGAATAGCTCATCATCAGCAGAAACAGTAGTGAAAGGGACAACAAAGGGTATAACTTGCTGGTCTGTTTCCTGCTCATCGTCGGTGGGAGGTTCAACATCCGAACCTCCTTCAGCAATAGCTTGGGTAGCAACATCTTCATCATACAATTACATGTAGAAATCGTACACTGCTTTCTCATCGGAAGTAAGCATTGCTGGGTCGAACTCTGGGTCAGCAACAACTGCCTTAGTTTTCTTCTTCGGCCACTGGATTTGAGCAGCATCCCTTCTTTTCCTACTAGGTTGGACAACAGGAACTGTGGTAGCAGTGGATGGTCTTTCAGCAAGAAGTGAAATATCCTGCTGTCCCACAGCAAGGTCTGCCGATTTCTTTGTTTTCCTTTCGGCAGCTGTTCTTGCTAGGGCAACAGGGTTCCTTTCATAGTTCAACAAGATGGTGGGGGTAATGATCTTGCTCTTTGACAGCTTCTTGGATCTAGTCCCTGCTGGGAAATTATTTCCAAGTATACCCTTGAGCAGCAAGGATAATGCTCGTCCATGGCGGATCTTGATTTTCTTCTTGCTAGAGAAGAAATCTTTCAGCAGATCAAAGAATATTTGTGCCCAATTGATCTCTTGCTCAGACTTCAGCAATGATATTAGAGAGATGACCTTTCTTGATGCCTCGTCTTGGGAGGTGAACTTGCACAGCAGGGTCTTGTGTAGGATGTCCATGAGGAAGTCCCATTTCTTCAAGAAATCCTTCCTCTTCTTGGTGCTATGATTTCTGACATAGCCAAGATCTTCAAGTACAACAGAAACTATTGTAGATGAAGGCAGCAGGCCCTGACTCGTCATTTGGAGCGTGTCCCTGATACTTGCTGCTGTGATCAGTACTTGCTGTCCATTTACACGGCCACTTATGCTGCTGTTTCTGACTTGTGCACTCTGGCAAAATTCCCTTAGAATTTCTTCATAGATGGGGCTATCAGGAGAGACCACATATCGAATCCTGTTGTTCCTCAGCACCAAAATTACTTCACGGATGTCAGCATCTTGCTGAACATCAGCAAAGGAATCTAGGTCTATGATAGACTCAGATTCAATCTTGTTAAGCCAGTTTTCCATTCTTGTTGTGTTTTTGGTCGGAGAAAGTGGTGGTTTTAGGATTTAATGGCGGTGATTACAGCAAAAGTTTTAGAGAGAGAGAGAGAGTAAGTTTTTAGAGAGAAGTCAGAGCAAATGAAGGTGAAAACAAATGAGAAAGGTTAAAGGGTTTATATAGGGGGTGAAAAGAAGTTGAAGAGGTTTAGGGAAGTTAATGAGATAAGTAGTAGGAGAAAAATTTGCGGGTGGTGGTAAGAATTAATTACCGAAAAGACAGCAGCCATAAATAGGTAATGGGGCAGAGTGACATTAAATGTGGAGAGAGAAAATAAACGGCTAAATTAATGATGGGCTATTTTTACGGTGGTAAAATTGGAAGAAACCAAAGAAAAATTGACAAGTCATGAGATGACATCAGGATGATTATATGTTTTTGTTGGTGACATATATATCCTGCTTATGTAGACAGCAGGATCCGTTATCCTTGCTGATCTCTGTTGGCACTGAGGGTCAGATGAGCAGGGAGATTTAACTTGTAAGCAGCAAGAACATCCAAGGTCTTTGACTTAGTTTCTAAAATGACACTTTTGTTGAGGAGGCTCCCCTTTTTGTGAAATTTGCAGCAGGATCGACATTGATTAAGACAACAGCATTGATGAATGCTGCTCAATGTCAGCAGACAACTTTTATCAGCAGACTATCAATCAGCAGGATCTTGGTAGATTTCAGCAGGACAAAAAGAGTTGATACAGTAGGGTTAAATAGACTGCTTAGCTATCATCAGGATCTTTTTCTTCACCTGAGCAAGAAGTTTATCATATTGCTAAGAACATAAGTCCTTGATTAAGCAAACAAAATGTTAGTACAACAGAATCTTTAAATTTTACTCTAAATTTAGCATGCCTAATTCACTTATTAATTTGTTAAAACAATTTTCATCCAAGGGTTTTGTAAAAACGTATGCTAATTGATTTTCAGTAGGAAATAGTTTATCTCTATCGTTCCTTGTTGTACATGATCTCTAATGAAATGATGTCTTATATCTATATGTTTAGTCCTAGAGTGTAAAACAAGATTATAAGCAATGGCTACAACACTAGTATTATCACAGAATATAGGGATAGACTTGAAATCAAACCCATAGTCAGCAAGTTGATTTTTCATCCACAGAATTTGTGCAACGCAACTTCTTGCTGATATATACTCAACTTCAGCAGTGGATGTTGATACAGAGTTTTGCTTCTTGCTGAACCATGAGATAGGTCTTCCTCCTAGAAATTGGCATGTACCACTAGTGCTTTTACGATCAATTTTACACCCAGCAAAGTCAGCATCCGAGTATCCAACAAGGTTGAAGTTAGAATCTTTTGGATACCATATTCCTAAGTTAGGAGTTCCTCTGAGATATCTGAAAATTCTCTTAACAGAAGCTAAATGTGATTCCTTGGGGTTAGATTGAAAACGCGCACAAATACATGTAGCAAACATAATGTCAGGTTTGCTTGTTGTTAAGTAAAGAAAGGATCCAATCATTCCTCGATAGCTTGTTATATCTACGGATTTACCTTGCTCATCTTTGTTTAACTTTGTTGCTGATGACATAGGAATTTTCATAGGACTTGCTGTCTGCAATCCGAATTTCTTAAACAAGTCTTTGGTATACTTGGATTGATTTATGAAAATTTCATCACTGCTTTGCTTAATTTGAAGTCCAAGAAAGAAATTCAACTCTCCCATCATGCTTATCTCAAATTTACTCTGCATAAGCTTAGCAAATCTTGCACAAAGTTTTTCATCAACAGAACCAAATATTATATCATCTACATAAATTTGTACAAGCAGTGTTTTATCTTTATGCTTCTTAATATATAAAGTAATGTCAACTTTACCTCTATTGAACCCTTCATTCACTAAAAAGGAAGATAAAGTGTCATATCATGCCCGTGGTGCTTGCTTAAGACCATATAAAGCTTTATCAAGCTTATATACATGGTTTGGATGAGAATGATCAGCAAAACCTGGGGGTTGCTCAACGTAGACTTCCTCCTGAAGTTGTCCATTCAAAAATGCATTCTTGACATCCATTTGAAACACCTTGAAGTCTTGATAAGCAACATAAACAAGAAAGATTCTTATGGCTTCGAGCCTTACTACTAGAGCAAAGGTTTCATCATAATCAATCCCTTCCTCCTGTGAGTAGCCCTTGGCCACAAGTCTTGCTTTGTTTCTTATGATGATTCCATCTTCATCCATCTTCTTTCAAAATACCCACTTGGTGCCTATCATTGTATGATTTCTTGGCCTGGGAACTAAATTCCACACTTTGTTCCTGTTGAATTGGTTTAGCTCTTCTTGCATAGCAAGGATCCAATCAGCATCAGCAAGAGCATCCTCAATTTTCTTTGGTTCCATTTGAGATAGAAAACTTAGAAAACTACTTTCATTTTGTGTAGATCTTCTAGTCTTTACTGAACTTGTGGGATTATCTATTATCAAATTTTCTGAGTGAGATTTGGTCCACTTCATTCTCCTTGGTAGATCTGTTCGAATTTCTTGCTGCCTTAGTTCCTCCAAGTTGGGTTCATCATCTTTTGCTACAGCAGGGGTGCTTTCTACTGGAATATTGCCTTCCGAAGGTTCCTCAGCAGGATATTCCTTAGTTTCTGCAATCTGTTGACCTTCATCATGTTCCTGCTCAGCTATAAGAGGGAGTGATCCACTTGGTTCCTCATGGTTAGATTCATTAAATACAACATGAATAGATTCTTCAACTGTTATAATTCTTTTATTAAAAATACGAAAAGCCTTGCTATTAGTGGAATATCCTAAGAAAATACCTTCATCAGATTTTGCTTGAAATTTAGTCAAGTATTCCTTACCATTGTTGTGGACATAGCAAGGACATCCAAAGATGTGAAAATAACTGATGTTGGGTTTTCTTCCTTTCCATAGTTCATATGGAGTCTTGCTTAAAGTAGGATGTATGAGAGAATGATTTTGAGTATAGCAAGCAATATTTATTGCTTCTGCCCAGAAATACTCAGGGAGTCTAGCATCAGCAAACAATGTTCTTCCTATTTTTTCCAAAGTTTTATTTTTTCTTTCAACCATTCTATTTTACTGTAGAGTTCTTGGTGCAGAGAAGTTATGAGATATTCCATGCTTATCACAGAATTCAGTAAAGCCTCCAAAGTCGAATTCCTTCCCATGATCACTCCTTACTGACTTAATTCTGAGTTCCTTCTCATTTTGCACTTGTCTGCTGAACTTCTCAAACTCTGCCAGTGCATAATTCTTGTGAGCAAGAAATAATGCCCATGTATGTCTTGTGAAATCATCCACAATAGTGAATGCATATTTCATTCCACCAAGACTAGTTGAAATAGGGCCAAACAAATCAAGATGTAATAGTTGGAAAGGCATAGAATTTGAATTTTCAGGTTTGCTTAAGAAAGATTGTTTTGTTTGCTTACCAAATTGGCAAGCTCTACATGGTTATTCCTTTTCAAAAGAGAATTTAGGTAAACCTTTTACTAGTTCTTTAGCAACAAGTTTTGAAATAGTTTTGAAATTTATGTGTGAAAGTCTCTTATGCCATAACCAACTAGCATCTGCTGATGCTTTAGCAAGAAAACAAGATGTTTCAGCAGGACTTAGCTTAGCCAAATCTACTACATATACATTATCATTTCTTGAGCCAAAAAGCTTTAGAGAATTTGTTTGAAGATCTCTTACTTGACATTATTTGTCTAAGAAGGTGATCTTATGCCCTTTGTCACACAACTGACTTATACTAAGCAAGTTGTGCTTGAGTCCTTCCACTTAAGCAACCTTGTTGAAGCAGACTATTCCATTTCCCTCTGAACCATATCCCTTAGTTTTTCCAAAACTGTTATCCCCAAAAATTACTTGAGGACCATCTTTCTCTTTAAAATTGGTGAGGAAGGCTTTATCTCCTGTCATGTGTCTTGAACATCCACTGTCCAAGTACCAAATTTATTCCTTGCTTACATCCTACAATTCATAAGCAGAGTCATTTTGGTACCCAACAAGACTTGGGTCCATTTAGTTTAGTACCATTGAGAACCCATACTTGTTTCATTTTTGGTCTTAGAGACCCAACAGTATAGTAGGGATCTGCAAGGCAAAGAGAAACAATGTGACCAAACCTATGGCAGCAATAACATCTTAAATGCATCATGTTGTGTTGTGTGTATTGCTTACCTCTTCTCTTTAGTTGAGGTTGTTTCCAGTGTTTGCTCCTAACCTAACCTTTGCTAAATTCCAAATTCCTCGCTTGGTTGTAACGATGAGCAGGGAGAACATAGTTCTTGCTAAACTTTCCACCTTTGGTCCATTTAGCACCATGTTCTCGCTTATGGTTACGATCAGTAGGGAATTTGTGCTTTAGCAAGGTAACATTCCTGTTACCCTTGGTTTTAGCAGGAGGTTCACATTCTGCTGAATGAATGGAGATTGTTCTACTGATAGATTCAGCTTCACTTTCCCCATTTTCTTCAGCAGGAACTTCGCAAGTTCCGGATCCAATTTCTCCTCGATCTACCAAGCTTCTTTGGCTTTTCAGCAAAGCACAAGCATTAGAGGATGACTTGTTCCATGTGGAAATTTTTGCTGTTAATTCCTCAACTTGGGAGGTTAACTTCGACTCCCTCTCTTGAGAGTCTCTGAGATGTTGTCTAAGCAAGGTTCTTTCATCATCAGCAACAAATAACTCCAAATTCTCAGCTCTCACCTTTTCAAGTGTAAGCAGGATTTCAGAGTTCTTGCTCCTTAGTTGATCAGACTCTGCTGAAGCAGTTCTCAGCAATCTCATATATCGATGCCACTAAGATGCAACCTCCTTAAGCAAGGAGCGCAACTCAGCTTCAGTAATGTCAGTAGAGTCGAAATCAAATACCTCAGTGAGATCTACTTCCTTGCTGGGTTCCAAATCTTTAACCATTAAGTAGAGATTGGCAATTTCTGGTCCTGAATCTTCTGACTCACTCTCACTGTCACTCCAAGATTTTTCAGCAAGGAGTCCCTTGTCTTTCTTGGAGGTGCTATTCTTTTGCTGATATTTCTTTTAGTACTCTTTTCCCTTGCTCTTATCATTAGCAGGGTATTTCTTCTCATCCCTTGCTGTGCTTCGGCAATTAGCAACATAGTGTCCTGGTTTCTTGCAATTGTAGCAGAGATCATTTGAAGAGTCTCTCTTGCTGCTACCAATTCTTCTGAAGTTGCCTCGGTCTTTTCTCAAGAATCTTCTGAACTTTTTTGCTAGCATGGCCATGTCTTCGTCGTTGTCTCCAGATTCTGAGTCTGAGTCTGCTACTTGCTTAGGCTCAACAGCCTTAAACGCCACTCCTCTGTCTTTCCTTCTGGGTTCAGTAGTAACATCTCTTTGAGCTAATTCCATTTCATAGGTGAGCAGGTTTCCATATAGTTGTTGAAGATCAGTAGCATGTAAGTTCCTCAATTCCTTTATGCAGTAGTTTTAGGTTCCCACTGTTTTAGTAAAGATCTCATAAATTTGAGATTGATGTCCTTGGTGTTATAGGTTTTCCTTAGAGCACGTAGATTGTTGAGCAAGACAGTGAATCTTTCATACAAAGCAGTAAGGTTTTCTCCTTGCTGGATACTGAACATTTCATATTGCTGGATAAGCAAGGATTGGTTATTTTTTCTGATTTCTGTTGTTCCTTCATTTAGAACCAGCAGAGCATCCCATACTTCTTTAGCAGAGGTGCAGTTTGACACACTTTTGAACATTTCTTCCTCAAGAGCCATGAAGAGAATGTTCATTGCCTTCTTATTGAATCCTACTAATTTCTTTTCTTCATCCGTCCATTCCTTTCTCTGCTTAGGAATAAGCTTGTTGGGATTAGTAGGGTTTATCTTCTCTGGAATGTAAGGCCCAACTTTTATTGCTTCAAACAATTCTTCATTAATTGCATCCATGTACACCTGTATTCTCAATTTCCAATTAGCAAATCTATCTCTGGTGCACATAGGGGGTTTGCCACCGAAATCACTTCTTAAAGCCATCAAAATTTAGGATCCTCTCAAGCTGTAGGGCTTAGCAAAGAGTGTTAAGCTCTGATACCACTTGTTAGGTCCCAAAGAAAAAAATACTAGAAGGGTGGGGGGTTGGGGGGGGGGGGGGGGGGGGGGAGATTGAATAGTGTTTTTCAAAATTTAAGACTTCCTTAGAAAACTTTGCAGTGTTAAACACTTCTTGCTTATTTCCATTCTAAACAGGAATATCCTTGGAACTTTTTCTCTATATCTTTAGCATCCTTCTTGATTGATGAGCAGAGTCTCCATTAGTGAGCAAAATCCTTATTTAACTAGCAGAATATATCCACCTAACAAGTTGGATATTTTTCTAAGTTTTTTTACATCATATAAGTAAGGACTATATTATATCATCAATTTTTAAATTAAATAAATATAAATCTTCAAGCAGCAGTAATATAAGTAGGGGTTCATCAACAGTTTGCAAAAAGTTTGAAAAATTAAAAAGTATTGTATTTAACCTCTTTTTCTACAATACTCATCTAGGAAAAACACATACATTTACATGGCAACATTATAATTATTAAATCATGCATAATCACCTAAATATTAACGATTATCTACAACAATTAACTTATCTAAAACATGCAAAATTTGACTATTAATTAATTTACATATATTCACAATTAATTTCTAAACATATTTACATTAACAAAATTAAATATTTACAACAACATGCATAGTTTAATAAATTCCAAAATAATAAAAAAATATGTTAGATATAGATGTTAATGATGATGAATCAAGTGTAAAGGAATAAATTTGCATCTGTAAATACTCAAGCCAGTCAATAAACCTTAGTATATTTGCACAAATTTTTCATCCACTGATGGACAACTCAGTTATCAGGGGGATGAGTTTAACTGCATTAGACAAGTCATCAATGGGTACTTAAAAAAGACTTGATAGTGTCATGTGACGTCTGCTATTACTTAAACATTCAAGTATTCCGCACATCAGACATTCTATAAAACGCAAACATAACATTAGTAGTTAAAGATGTCAGTATTTGAAAAGGTATCAGTGGAAAAACCCATAAGGGGAACCCGTCAGGGGAAACCTAAAATATTGCATCAGTAGATGATACCAACAGGGGAACCCATCAGGGGAACCCTAAAACTCGGCATCAGGGGTACCCTAAAACTCAGCATCAGAGGTGACATCGAACAAAAACCAACTCGTCAAGGGAACCCATTAGGGAAAGTTCAACCACTGCATCAGTGAATAGCTTAGATGAAAAGAAATCTGTCAGGTGAACCATCAGGGGGAATACTAAGCACTGCATTAGTGGAAGTTATTAATGGATACAAGTAGCTCTTAACATCAGAGGATTAAGAAACATGATCAACTCAACATCAAGACTTGTCATCAGGGAATGATTACAACCTAGTTCACTCGTCATCAGGACTTACACGCAAATCACTGATACTTGTCCTAGAAGTAAGGGATATAACTAGGAAAATATTCCTTCAAGTTTAGTGGTCCAATAACAACTTTCAAACATTAAATTCACGAAAATCAGGAGATGAAAAAGAAGCAACACTAACAGAAAGCAGTTTGACACGTATCTCCAAAAGGACAATGACGGGACATACAATAGCTACGTTGAAAAAGGCAGCATGACTAGCATGTGGATTCAACAACTAGTCTCCTATACATACAAAAAGAGTGATTACACAAAAGCACCTAACAAACAATACTTACACACGAGAGAGAAGTTTTGTAATAGATTTTGAGAGAAATATTTAAAGAAAAATTAGTAGTTAGTGTGTGAGAAAAAGAAGTTGTAATTTATTACAGAGTTGTAGCCATTAATCATTTTGTGATTATACAGATTTCCAGAAAAACATCAAGTTATAATATAACTATTTTAACTTAAATACTTGTGTTTTCATTTTGATTTCAGTATTGTTTTTCTGATCACTGCAACTATTCCAATTTTTGTGTGTTAAGTTTTAAAAACTGAAAAAATTTATAATGTTTGTATTCAACCCCCTTTCTACAAACACTTGACCTTATTCAGTTCTAACAAAAAAACTTTAAAAATATTAAAACTACTTTTAAAATTAAGAAAACTCATTTTTATACATTTATATACATATATATACTATATTATTTTAGTGTAAAAATATCCATTTAAATTACTTTAATTGTCAAAACTGACAAAAAAAAAATCAAAATTCAAAACTATATTGAAAATATTTACAAACCCATATCATAATTTTTACAAAATATGTAAAGTAGTATATTAAATATTTTTGTAGGAATAATATAGATTGAGACAAATAATTAGAATATAAACTCAAAAAATAAAAAAATAAAACAAATATAAGTTTAATGTTGTGGAATATACATCATTTATAAATTGGAGTATTAATTTTGGGGTTTAAGCTATTATATTTTCTAGTTTTTCTCTCTCTAAATTTTTATCCCTCTTACAAATGGAGCCTCTCATCATATTTATAAAGAGACCAAGGAGGCAATCCTTCTTGGCCATTGATCTTCAAGATGATCCAATAAATAAATTTTTTCTTTTTTTTTCTATCTTCATTTTGAACTCTTCTTTTGCAATTTTCTCTTTACTTCTGTTTTCCACACGAACTTCTATTACTTTTTTTTATATTTTTCTTTTTGGGTTTGCAATGAAACCTACACAATAAAATAACTATTTAATGATAATTTTAATAAGATTTTTTTAATAATTATTATAATTAAATTTTAATTTAATAATACCAATAATAAATAATATGAGTGTAAACGAGTCGAATACGAGCGAACACCAGTGTGTTCAAATTATACTTTAATTAAATTTTTGATACTCGAATTCGAATTCAAGTATTATAACGAATAGTATTTTCCTGCTCAGATTCTATTTTAGTTGAATTTAATTTACTCACGAACTACTCGCAAGTATTTATATTTGATAAAAATTTCAAAATATAAATTATATTTATATAAGTTTTCGTACTTTATAGCACATTTTATATATGTAATAATCATTTTACTTACAAACATCACTCCTAAAATAATTTATACAACATATATTATACTTAAATAAATTATTAGGATAAAATTGACTCTAAAATTTTGATGTATGCTATAATAGTTTAGTATAAAAAGAGTAATCAAACCACTCACGAATATATTCGAGTGAGTCAATATTCAGATTCTACTTATTTAACTTATCGAACGTTAAATAAAGTATAGTTTGGTTTGTTTTTATATCGAACTCGAGGCGAGCCGACTAATTTTCGAATCGAGACCGAGCGAATTTTGAACCGTTATTATGGTCCTAATAAATAATAATAATATCAATCAACATAAATGTAAGGTTTTATTTTTATTTATTTAAAAAAAATTAAAAATATGAAGTGTTTACATCATATATACATATATTTTAAGAAAACGAAAAATAAGTGATTGTTTTCATCGAGAGTCACTTATACACTTATTATGATATTCATATTTTCTTCTAACTTTTTTATATCATACTAAATCTTGTGATTGTTTTCATTGGTGGTCATTTGCATTCCCACCTCTATAATTTGAAAATTAAAAATGCATCATATAAAACTACAGTACAGTAACATTCAAATAACGATATTAAATTTGTAAACATCTAATTAATTGCATAACAATGTGTTTAAAATCCAATAAAACTACACACTCACATACTTTGTCTATATGCTTGTTTTTCAAGTTTATACTTTATAAACGTTATGCCTTTTAACAGACAAGGTTTAACTACACTGGGAAACTTTTGCAGTACTTTTGCTGCTCAATCCAAAAACCAAAACTAATTAAAATAAAAAGAATATATATATATATATTCTTTTTATTTTAATTAGTTTTGGTTTTTGGATTGAGCAGCAAAAGTACTGCAA
>CM025781.1:11430500-11456527 GCA_014636745.2 Centella asiatica | reverse complement strand
GCTAGAGAATCAAAATAAACTATCTGAGACTAGACCACGACTTTTCTTGAGAATTAGTTCTCTTGTAGTCTAAGATTATCCAATATATATCCAAAAAAATTGCATTGTGATGTAGAACAAGGGTTAGGGAGGGGTGAAAAGGAATAACTTGGCTCCAAGTGCGTCTCACAAACACACAAATCTCACAATTCAATTCATATTCTCTATCATGCTGAAAATAGTAGATGACATCACCTTACATAGAACTCCTAAACTTGAAGAACAAGAAAATCCCTAAAACCTCTCTACGAATCCTAATATGCTTCTACTATAAGAATAATACACCTCTACTACTAATAAATATAAAGATATTATTGTATATTCTGAAATGTTCTAATAGTATAATAATACTGCTAATAATTAATTACAATTACAATTTATCCATAAACAATATAACAAAAGAATTAACAATTAAAATTCTAATAATTTGTTCTGCATCATTTTCCCCTCCTTCAAAAAAACTCGTCCTTGAGTTTTGAACAAATTGAGAATCAAGGACCATCGGGAGAGAGACATCTTGATAAACTTAAACCTTCTGTATTGCAATTCAAGGAGCATAATCTTCGGAAATAATGCTGTCACGAGAAGAGATTATTTTTCAAGTATTTTTGTTATACTCATATATAATTGATAATTGATGCAGAACAAATTATTAGAATTTTAATTGTTAATTCTTTTGTTACATTGTTTATGGATAACTTATTATTGTAATTAATTATTAGTAGTATTACTATTTACTATTAGAATATTTTATAATATAGAATAATATCTTGATATTTACTACTATATTTATTAGTAGTAGAGGTGTATTAAGATTCTTATAGTTGAGGCATATTAGGATTCTTAGAGAAACTTTAAGGATTTTCTTGTTCTTCACGTTTAGGATTCTTCAAAATTAGAAGTTCTATATAACGTGATGTGATATAGTGATCTACTATTTTCAGCATGATGAATAATATTATGAATTGAATTATGAGTTTTATGTGTTTGTGAGAGGCTCTTCGACCCAAATTATTCCTTTTCACCCCTCCTTAACCCTTGTCTGACATCACACTGCTACAGTACCCAACAAATATGGTTCATATTATTACTATCCATGCTGACTCCAGTTCTGTGAAATTGAAATCACAAAATTATTCAAAACAAGATGGCCAAAATATTGCAGGCTTAAACACTTAACACAAAAAATAAATTCAAGCACTCGATGACATCCTACGAAATCTTACAAGTTTGAAGTCACAATACAAAGATGAAACTGAAATTTAAGAGGATGTGAAAGAGATAATAGTTGTGAAGACATTAAGACCAACGGACAAGAAAACGGAAATTAAATAGAAAGGGCAAGAACAAGTCAAGGAAGAACATATTGACATCCTCCCTTGAGCAAGAGCTTTAGAACCCAAATCTTCTTTAACAGTCTTCCTAATAGCACCGCAATTTCCAAAATTGTGCTCATGGATTGGGCATGTGAAGAGCTCAATTCCCAGAAGATTGTCCTCTCAGGTTCTTGATTCTTAATTGGTTTAACCTCTTGTGGACAAGTTCATTAATCATGTATTTGGCATGCCAAGAGCTAAAATTCCCCGAAGACTATCCTCTCGCGCATCTTAATTCTTAATTGGTTTAACACTTGTGGAGGAGCTTTTTTTGAAGGAGACCAAAATGAGAAATAGTAAGAAATGATAAAGGAGTTCATACAAAATAGGTTTGCTAAATCCTATAATTCGAAGTTGAAGTGAAATTTTTTCCTTCTAAAAAATTTGAAGTGAATTTTTTTACTTTTAAAAATTTTGAAGTGAAATTTTATAAAGTATATAAAGAATATTCTTAATTATAAACTTTTATACTTTGATATCTTTTGATGATTCATATGACAAATGAAATCATAGGATTTGCAAATACTACTACATTAAAAGAGAAATGTATCTCTAGTTTTGGAACATAGGGAGTATAAATTTATTATTTAGTTAATCATTTAATGAAGTTTCCACATCATATTAGTAGGAGAATTTCTCACCTATTTCTCAAGGATTTCATTTGGCCATGAAGTTTACCTAGCTGAAGCTTATTTAGCTGTTAAGGTTTATATTATTCCTATATAATATAATATATTTCATTCTTTTATCAAAAAATATTGAGTTATTGTTGATTGAAGCCCATGCACTTGCGGGAGTTTTCCCTGTATATCCTTCTTATTAATCTTTTATTCTTTCTTTCTAATTTGTCTTACATCAACTTCACTTGAGATTTGTTTTAATTATAAAAATTCATTTTCTCCTTTATGTAGGGCTAGATTGTGTACCTGATATTGAGCATGTGATATTCAGATTAGTACTTGTACAATCCCAAGATAGCGTTTTCAAAAAGAACTATTAATAAAAATTGAATAAAAACTAATGTCTTAGAAGCAAATCCAAAATGTTAGTTGAATTGATGCAGCTCTATTCTGTATGAGATCCACTATCAAAGCCGGAAAAGGTAGACAAGGAATATTTATTCTGACTGTATAAGTTATCGAATATTTCGTCTGATATTGGGTATTTTAGACTCAGTTCACAACCATCTCAACACAATACGGCTGCCATGCTAAAGCAATCTACATAAAAAAATTGATCTTCTACTTAAATAATAAAATTTCAAACTTGAATCAAGTGTGTGCTACAAGGTTAATGCAGCAAATAACAGGTTTCTCCTTAAAATCATCAATCTCAATAATATCTCTCAAAACTTCCATTTCCAACAACAAAAATAAATCTAAATCTCATCCTTTCTATGTTTTTGCATCAATATAACCCCTTCTAAAATGATGCTCATTCCACAATGGCAATTATTATAAGACGAAGATTAGAATCAAGCACACAAAGCGAAATGGTCGAAGATGCAAGACCAAACAATCTCAACAGGATCGATGCAGCAACTTCCTTTACACGAAAAGTTACAACCAGACAGATCAATTGTAACCCAAAATTAGCATAAATTACCAAAGCCTATTACCTAACACAGTCAAATGGCGGGACTTCTCTTTAAAATATCTAATAACATTTAAAATCACAACCTAAACCACTAGAAAGGAGGACAAATACCTGAATCATCAAAAAGCTTATGCAAGGAAGCCTGCCTAAACCTAATCCTGTTAGGCCCTTGAACAAAAGTAAGCCTCTACTTTCTCTTTCCACTTTAATGTCAAGACACCAGCAATAAGTATGGACAATCCCAAGTTTAGAAGCAATACCTGAGGCTCCAATTGACAAGAAATTCCCCCAAGCCCACAAGACCGAACCAGCCCCCCACACTTTAAATCTACAGCTCCATGTTCCTTCAACCGTCCTATCAGCTACACTCTACACTATGATGCTTGAAATTCAACATCTTATAAATTTAGACAACTTCACATGCATACAACATAAACACCAAACAGGTAAACACAAATCAGATAGGAAACTACTATTTCCACATGAGAATTTGATAATTCCACATCCTGAGTATAAGGTAATGCAGACTTTACAAACAACACTCAGCACCTACACATGAAATAAATCAAATTTCCGCAAGAAAATATCAAATTCCCAAATATTGATAAAAGTCCCTAATGTTATTGAGTTCACCAATTTGTGATTCCTTCCAAAAATTGTAATGCTACAGTATCTAAATCCAACATATTATCAACTTAACTTACAAATTAACTAAATAAAGCTTATAATTGAGTCAACGCAGATTAAATTACAAAAACCACATAGGAAATAAATCAACGCCAAAAACATATAGATAATCTAAGCTTCGTACACAAATTGAAGTGGGCATCGAGCACTTACAGGCACACACAACACAAAAATTCCTCAGGAAAATCCTCATCACTCGCATCTTCAATTTCGTGTTCGTGATATTTCATATTATTGACGACGACGACGCCATTCTCATCGCCATCTTCGTGTTCCTGATTCTCCATCTGCTGTTGATAGCTTTTGATTATGAATAACAATACCCGACAGGAGAAATTTGTGAATGAGAGATAATATACCCACTCATATTAATATTAATATAAATTAATTTATATAATTAATTAACATAAGTAAATAAAAATAAAGAGAATATATAGAGTATATATTTTACTCCTTACTTTTTAAAAGCAAGTGGTGTGGAATATATACCGTGTCACGAATTTCTGCAGAAAATTAACATAAAAAATTTTGATGTGGATTTTTTTTTGTTTTCCTCGGCTAGAAAAGAATTACTCTCTCTGTTCTAAAAAAAATAGATTACATTTTTAAAAAAAATTGTTTCAAGAAAAAGTTAAATTTGAAAATTTTCTTTGTTATCTTGCTATAAATTAAAAAAAATTAATTTCAAAAAAAAATTATTATTTGTATATTTAATTCTTAATTAAAAATATCAAATTAATAATTGTTAAAAATATAAATATTACTATTTTTGTGAAATAGAGTGACTAACATTTTTCTTCAATCCCTTGTTTTAGTATTTTTGTTATAAAACCTTTAGGATAAAGGAAAATGGCCGATTTTAAATATAATACGGAATTTTACGAGAACTCATAAACATGAGCTGATTTTATTTTTGTTAACAATATATCTACTTTTTAAAATTAATTCAATTTTTATCGACCGGATAATCAAATATATATTTTCTCCACAATTTTTATTTGGGTTGTAAATGAACTCAATCGTACGCAAACAAATTCATATTCGACTCGTTTAAATTTCATTCAATTCGATTTGGGAAAATAAACCATCCGATTTTAAAAACAAATTTTTATTTATTAAAGATTTTAGGATCAGTTCGGAACAAATTTAAAAAACTTGAGTAAACTCAATTAATATATATCGTTCGACTCATGTTTGACTCGAATTGATTTGTTCAATTTATTAAAAGAGTCGATTTTGAACACGAATTTTTGTTCGTAAATAAATTTAGACTCGACTCGTTTATAAACATGTTCAATTAAACTCGGGAGTTTAACTCGACTTGACTCGTTTACATGAACTATAGATCATTTTTATAATTCCACCACTTTGTGCCATGTTTTAGATTCTAAAATATTTGAGAAAAAGTTTACACATACGGATTGAAAAAGTATGTCAAAACAATAAAACATATGTATTTTTGAATTTTTTTCAAATTCATTTACATAGTTTTTATTATAATTTTAAAATCAATATATCTTAGCTTTTAAAAATTAATTTTAAATGGTTATAAAAATCATGTTATACACCACAAAAGATAAGAAAATTTATACATCAATTAATTTTTTTAATGTTATTTCAATTCGTATGATTGAATTTTTTAAATATATTGTGAATTGGAAGGTATAAAACTATTGAATAGAATATAAAAATGAGTTATAATTCAATTGGTTGACATATATATATATATAGATTAATTCCCTTTTCTCCTAGTGGAATTTCGATTTGATCTTTTGATTTTATTTTTTTTTCCTTTGGGAGTCCTACTAAAATGTTCTTTTCTTATAAAAAAAAAGAAATTATCTTCAAGTTTGACATAATTATCTTCTAACGAGAGTTTGTTTTCATTCTCCTAGAAGTTTTTCTATTAAAATCTCATTTTCTAAATTGGAAATTGGATTGAACCTTTCGAGGAATTTGAATTTGTGACTCATTGTTTGGGAGTATAATTTATTTAATGAAGATGTACGAAGGAGAATTGCGCGCATAAAATATAAAATCTGATTGTTAAAATGTCACCACTTTATATTAAAAGACCATCAACTCCTCAAGAGAAGAAAGTATCTTCCGGACGCGCACCACGCACCAAAACATTCATCCTCCATGTTACATGAAATTATGAAAATTGTGTTTAGATGAGCAAAACCCGATGGGATCGTTGTGACGATGTTATTGTACACAATTTGATCGTGGGAACGGAATAAAATGAGTGGATAAAAAAAAAGTGACGATAAAAAAGAAAAATCACAAAATTATAAGGGAAATATAAAAAAGAAAAAATAATGAATCTTGTATAAAATTTTGGTTGTGATAAAATAAATAATCTCTATGTAGGAGGGTAAGTTTAAAAATACGCATAATTTTGTAAGAATAAATGAAGAAATAGACCTTACACGTGAATGATTTAAGAAATAGTGTAAAACTCATTGTATTATCATGTCATTCCATTTCATCTAACTAAATACAATGTTAATGTTATTATGCTTATTTATAATTATGTTGATTAATAATTGATGTTGATATATGTAATTTAAGGTAGAAAAGTTACTAAAAAAAAATGGAAGGAGTATCTTCTATTTTAAAATTAGAGAAGTCATATGACGACCTATTAAATTTTAAATAAATATTAATTTAGTTGTTACAACTATTGATTATAATCTTTAGTTTTATAACAAAAATCTTTGATTACTATTGTAATTTTCATTTAAAACTTTTACAAATTAAATTAATTTTAAAATTTTATATATCGTTTGACAAAAAAAAATTAATATATCAATAATTTTAAAATGAAGAGAATATATATTAATCGAGTGATTAGTCCTATATTGTTATTGTGGGCGAATTGGTTGAGATCGAAAGTGTATTTTATTTTAAGAAAATGGTCTACTCTTATATGTTGTTAGAGCATTCTCACCGAATCTTCTTAATAAAATTTCGATATATACAAATTAAATTATATATTTTTATTTCTTTTAGGGCCTCTATTTTTTATTAACTAAACAAGCATATTTAGTATACAAATTATTTTTTTATGTGAAAGATTTAAACAGGAAATCTCTTTATTTGAAGATTTACTATTCAAATTTGAAAGTAGAGATTCGATCATTTTAAGAACTTTAGTGGGAACATGATTTTTAATTCTTAAACTTTTTCATTCTCTAGAGATTTTAAAAAAATTAGAGATATTAGTACGAGGGGTCCTATTTCTAAAAATTCAACTTAAAATTATTTATCTTTGAATACTTGTGACGTATTATTATTAAGTTGATTGCTTTAAGTTTTGTCGGTCGTAATTTTCTATGAATAATTAGTAAATACTCAAATTGTTATCGTTGATGGGTAACTAATGAGTACTAATTAAGCATTCTTTTGTGACATGTATCATGTCCTGACTATATATCAAGGGGTTAAACCTAAGCTTTTGATGGAGTGAAAAAAATATGCGCTACTTCTCTGTTTTGCAAAAAAAAAAAAATCATATTTGATTAATAACTATATTCATAGTTGTTTTTTTTTATTATAAGTGATGATTGTAAACTTATAATGACAAAATATAATGAATATATGTTATAATGAAAATTTTGGGCAAATTTAACTTTTTTTTTATGAAACAAAATTTATTTTTAAATGTACTATTTTAGTAAAATGAAAGAAGTACTCCCTTTGTCCAGAAATAATTGTTATTGCAAGTACTTTTAAATTTTTAAGTGACATTTAGTAAATGTTAAATATTTTATATAATTTTAATTTTTTATTTATATGGAATCTTGATTAATTTTTTTCAATTTCTATTTTTTATTAAAGAAATTAAATATTTAATTAATACTAAATATTATTTAAAAATACATGTAACGGCAATTATTAATAAACTTTTTCAAAACATTTTTTATAATAAAAATTGAATTAATTAGATGCCCACTTGAAAAACGAATCAACCGAAATGTATTGATTATGGAGCAGTAGTTTTGACCAACTGAGAAGGGGCAAGCAGGGTCTGTTGGAGGGTACATAATATTGTTGGGACATTGATGAGGACAGTAAAGCACATTAAAGAGTAGATAATGTGCTACCTACCTAGCAAACCCATATTAAACACTCAAGAAATCCTAACTTTTTTTTTTGTTTTGGTTACGTAGGAACACGGCAAGATTCAAAATTTAGTATTCAACATTTTTTAAAGAAAGTAATAACCATCAGTAAGATTAACAGTCAGATCAAACTCTACCCTTTCTTAATGTTTTTCTTTAAATTTTTTGAATGTTAAATACACAACACCGTGTACAATAGGGGCATCAACAATATTAATGTGTTGCATAATATGTTACTACCATTTGTTTCACATTGAGATATTTTGGTGTCACAGGCGTAGAGGAACCACACCAATTCATCCCGAACTTGGTGATTAGACTCTATTGTGGTGACGATACTGTAGGGGAGGTCTTAGGAAAAAATAGTTCGACACCAGGATGATAAAAAGAATTGTCAAATTATGTATTCTTATAATTTATTTCATATGGTTCATATTAATCGTCGTTTTAGATATTTGTTAAATTTTCATTTTTAGTTGACTCATTGTGATAATCAAGGGAAATGAATGAAAAATTTACTATATTACCCTTATTTATTGTTTATAGGGAACATGCATACTAATAAAAAATGTGATAATTTGACTAATTATTGTAAGGGTAGTATATAATTTATAGTTACATTTAATCATCAATTTATTAATTAATGTACACATTAATTTTTGTCAATTCTCTTAAAAAGACTATACATATATATTATTGTAAACCAAAGAGAATATTTATCTATTTATTTTTCCCTAAAATTGTCAAAACTGTCTAGCAATACTCTTATAGTTTACTACTTCCTCCGATTCAAAATGTTAGCCCTCAACTATCAAAATAAGAATTATACATTTCAAAGATTTTTATTACCAATTTCTATTCAAAAGTACAAAATTATTCAAGACAGAGAAAGTAAACTATTAAATACAAAGGAAAAGTGAATAATTAATAAGGGTATTAATTATTGTTAATTGAATTAAAATCATTCCTTAGAGTTTAAAAAATAACTAAAAAAATTAAAATTTGAAAAGAGCTCTAAAAATTCTATCAATTTGAATAGGAGTACATATTTATCATCTCCGTTCAAATTTATATGTCATATTTTAACTTTGACAAGTTAAATTGTTTAGAAATCATAATTTGACAAATGTATTTTATATTTTAAAATTTTAAAATTTATTTTTGATAGTATATCGATATATTTTGTTACAATAATTGTTATGCCATATTTTAATAAATAGAAAAAGATATTTTAATTTTAAATATTGTCAATTTAACTAAAAAAAATCAAAATGCGATAATTATATTAAATGTGGACGTAAGTAGTATCTCATCTATTTCATAATAACTGACACTTGATTTTGTTTGAACATAAGTTTAGGAAATTTTTTTATATATATTAAATATTTTATTTAATTTTAAAATATTTCATAATAAAAAAATATTTTAAATAAATATTAATGTGAATAAAAAATTTATCTAAAATAAAATTTCTATCATATAAAAAAACTCATCTAAATTTATATACAAAAGAATCAAGTGTCAGTTATTGTGAAATAGAATGAATGAGCTAATCTATCTCAATATATACCATATTTTATATCTAATTCCGTTCGAGGTTGATACGTTTCTTTTAAAGTTTTAATTCATTTAATAAAAATAACTAAAAAATAAATAAAATAATTGTGGATCAAAAAACGAATAGTGAAAAAAAATTAGACATCTATTGGATCACTCCCCAAACGGAGTAAGTATTTTTTTGCCCTGAAAAGCAGGACTGATACTCACGCGGATTAGAAAGTTGACCGGTGAGCATATAATCACCGGTTGTTTCGGTTTAAATTTATAAGATTTTAGATTTTAATAGTTTAAAGTATATTGTCAGAATCTATAATCTAATAATTTTAAGGTAAAACAAACAGATACAATATATGGCTTCAATCGATGTGTCAGCCCTAAAGTCAAACACTAATACTACTGCGTACTCCACCAATAGGATTCATTTATTTTGCCCCAGAGGGAGCTTGAATTGAAGATTGCAGTTGGGAATATACACGAGCAACGACCTACCCATGCGGCTTCATCACGTACAATCTTTAATAATGCAACATTATTACAACATATATCCTTGTTATGCTTAATCAAATAATTAATTGATTTGTTTCCACTTTTGATCAATACTATCACTTCAACTAGATAACATTATAACCTTCAATATTCTGTACCTATATATATGTTGCACTAGTGTTGTGTAGTGTGGGGGTATAATATATACTATAGTGTGATTGAATATATATGTGATATGGGTAGTTTAAGGGTAATGAGGAGTTGGAATGTGGGGTTTGTTTTTGTTTTGTTGGTGGTTTTGCAGATTTTTGTTGATAAAGGGGTGGTTTTAGGGGATGTTGATGATGATGGTGTCAAAGATGAGAAAAACCTTTGGGGAAGGAAGCATGGAAGGTTTGGGGGAGGTGTTGGTGGGGGTTTAGGACATGGGATTTATAAGAAAGGCTTTAAGCATGGTCCGCATGGAAGGTTTGGGAGGGGTGGTGGCCTAGGGGGTGGTGCTGGCGGTGGTCTTGGAGGGGGAGGTGGATTTGGTGGTGGTGCTGGTGGAGGATTAGGTGGTGGGGGTGGCGTAGGTGGAGGTGCTGGAGGTGGCCTTGGTGGAGGTGGTGGACTAGGTGGGGGTGGGGGTCTTGGTGGAGGTGCTGGTAGTGGAGGTGGACTTGGTGGAGGTGTTGGTGGTGGAGGTGGACTAGGTGGTGGTGCTGGCGGTGGACTTGGTGGAGGTGCTGGAGGTGGTCTAGGTGGAGGACTTGGCGGTGGTGGGGGGCTTGGTGGGGGAGCTGGTGGTGGTGCTGGAGGTGGCTTTGGAGGTGGAGGTGGAGCTGGAGCTGGAGCAGGAGGAGGACTAGGTGGTGGAGGTGGGTTAGGCGGCGGCGGCGGTGCTGGTGGAGGCGCAGGAGGAGGTTTTGGAGCAGGGGGCGGTATTGGAGGTGGTGCAGGTGCTGGAGGCGGACTTGGTGGTGGTGGAGGAGGTGGTTTTGGTGGAGGTGGTGGTGGATTTGGCGCTGGTGGGGGTGCTGGATTTGGTGCTGGTGGGGGTGCTGGATTCGGGGGTGGTGCTGGATTTGGAGGTGGTTCTCATCATTAGACTTCTTCTTAAATTCGAAAGTTTGCATGCATGTGTGTCATCTACATATATAATTGGCAATTAATTAAGCTCGATGTATAATATATCTCCCATCTCTTTGGCTATATGTTAATTACCACTACTTTTCTTCTAATTTGTATTAAAAGATTGTCAAGCTTTGTTGCTAAATATACCCAAATACTTGTGGTATATTTTGAAGTGATCACTTGCTTGTGATGAAAGCTGATCTAAATTTGAAAATGTAATAACAACTAATGTTAATAATATATGGCGGAATTTTCTTATTATTATCAGTTTTACTTTGTCCCTGAAAAGTAGTACGGACTTCTGATAGAAAAATATTGTTAATTTTTGCATAATCAAATGCATTTAGAGCCTGTTTTGGTGTATCTAACTTTGTTTTTAACTGACTTATTTTTTAACTTAAAAATCAGTTACTTTTTAGTGAAGTATTTAGCATCAGTTTGACTTAAAAATTAATTTTAAAGTTAAAATAAGATAAGAAAGTATTTGGCTAAAAATAACTTTTAAGTTAAGTTAGCTTGTTAAATTACTAAATTGGACAAATAAATTAGGAGTTTTTGATGATATGTTAAATTGTTAAAAGATACATTGGTAATTATATTTGGTCAAACTTATTTCTCAAAATTAACTTAAAATTTTACTTTTTGAAAAGTAACAAAACCTTACTTCTTATTTTTAATTTTTAAGTTAAAATTTAAGTAAAAAAATAAGTCAAACTCGAATACTTAAAATACTACTTTTAACATCTAAGTATACTTTGACAAAAAAATAAGTTACAGCCGAACAATCTCTTAATATATGTATGTTTTCTCCATTCATACGGCGGTACGTATTTTTCATATTTTCTTTTTGTGTGAAAGTAATTTTGACATAATCTTAACCCGAATGTTGTGCTTCGGTGTGAAAAAGATTTGTTAACCTTTTATTGGTCTTTAGTCCTTAGATATATGAACCACTTAATTTTCTCCCAATTTGCCTTTCTCTCGTTGTATAAGTCCATATTGAGATCCCATATATAGACAACATCTCACATTTTTTGGAGTAATTGTAGCAAGGGGACATATATAGCAAAATTTTGTCAAGCTAGTTTGCATCCAATCGAATTATGCCTCCAATCAATTGATTGTCAAGTACTCAAGTATTGTGGTTCAAATTTTTTTCAAATGAATTTAAAAATCGAACTTTTTAATTCTTATTGTTTCTTTTGGTTGGTTGAAATTAGTGATATGATACGAAAATGATAAAGATAGTAACTAGAAAATGATGGGGGAAAAAAGTAGAATGAAAGTACGCATAAAATCTTAGTTGTCTAAGAATGGACTAATTAAATTGTCTATAATAAAAAATATATATAAACTTATATCCCCCGTTGGCAATACAACGATCTCTCCAAAGCTTAATATTTGACCCATTGCTCACATTTAACTTAGCATGTTTCCTGATGAAAGCTCACTATTCAAGGAAACCTTTTCGAATGAGAGTTTTCGGCCTGAAAAGAGACTTCATCCCGTAAATCATCGTGTATCATTTAAAAATACTATGAACACTAATAATTTGTACAAATAAAAATATACAAATATATATAATAAATTATTAACTATTAAAATTTCAATTGTAAACCCAACATGATTCACAAATTCTCTATAGGGTTTAATTACATCGGTTTATGCACATTTATTTGTGTACAAATTGTTGTCTCTAATATCACTCTAATCCATTTGCTTCAAGAACATTTTATTGTTTAAAGATTTGTTATCAATCACAATTTTCTAATCCATTTGTTTCAAGAACATTTTATTGTTTAAAGATTCGTTATCAATCACAATTTCCCACACCAATATTGTCAATAAAGCCTTATCGAAATTTTCTATTTTCCAAATTCCTAGCCACCCTTTGAGCTTTGATTGACAAACTGTTTCCTAGTTGATCCAATGAACCTTTTATTATGTAGGATCATCCTCCACCAAAATAATTTAAAAACTTTGTGACATTTGTCCATAATCTCTTTTAGAATTGACAATTTTATCCCAACCCATTAACACTCCATCCAATTCCGACTCTAATAGGATTCGATTATTTGAATTCTAGAGGATTAGAGTAAGGTATATGATTTATCATTTCACCCCATTTAACTTCGATTCTGACTCACTTATATATAAAACATATTTTCTAACGATTTTAGAAAATTTTATAAGAGAAAAATATAAAAAAAAAACAAAAGAAAAAAAATCAAATTTAAAAAAATAATCGAGAAAACAGAACTGGGCTAGGCAAGTTTGTTAAAAACGTTAACGTAACGGGACAAATTTGAAGTACTATATATATTTAACGGGTAAAATTTGAACATAATTTTTCTGTCCCGTTACCATGCCTAAACTCTTTTGACAAAGAAAATAGGGGTAGTCGAATAAAATTGAAATTGATGGTAGTATGGATTTGACTAAAAGGCATTCCTTCTCTCGGCGAGAGCAGTTTATCTTGTCATGCCTGAAGCATTACATTCTATTCTAACTAATGAAAGGCACCATAGGAGCATAAATGACAATCCCAAAGGAATAGAAAACTGATCACATAGTTTATACTTTATACTATTTGTTCGTTAAGTTGTTATAATAATGAGTTGTTGAGCACAAGATCACTTCTTGTTTGATTGTTTCCTACAACTACATATATATTAATACTTAACTGCATTGTTATAAAAATCATCGTCTAGATGGATTAATCTCTTCGATTAGGCATTAGATGACCTTCTATTGTCTACATTTTATTTCACCTATATTCGATTAATCTCAAACTAATCCTGATTAAACACTTATTTAGGCGTTAAACGATTTCTTACCGTCTAAGTCTGCCTAACATTTTTTGCAACATTATTTAATTGGTATGATTACTGATGTTTAAGTGGTTACCTATATTTTTAAAAAATATATATATTATATACCTAGTATATTTTTTGTTACAAAAAAAAGAAGAAGATTAACATCGTTACCACAACATTATTATATACATGCTGGTGCACGCTCATATCAACAAAGATTACAGGCATATCATTGACAATAAATTTTTGAGGGTTCTTCTCAAATTTATTAGTCATTTTATAAGTTAAAAAAGGACTTTGTTTCAATTTACTGCATTACTTTCATCCCTAATGAACTAGCATCTTCAGATTATTATTATTATTATAACATCTTCAGTTTGCTGGCCTGCAAGTTGTACTGATGCCAACATTCTGGCTGCCATGGACGACGCAATCCATCATCCTTATATTCATAGATCCCAATCCAACGCAACCTAGTAAATTCAAGCACGTCACTGCAATTGGAAGTTTTCCATTTCGCAAGGTGATTCTTTTGTGTTTGCATCACCTGGGTGCAATGGTTTACCAAGTACTGCAGTCTCTGTGAATATCGTCGCAAAACAAATCATCCTCATCTTGGTCTCTCTTCTTTTTCTTATCATCATTTTCTTCTAAAGTTACACACATTCTTTCTTTCAATTTAGTTCTATGCCTTCCTTGTCGACGCCGCCACACAACCACCATCACTGCCTTCTCCTCCTCCTCCTCCTCCTCAGCCATACCCCTGCAGTTTCCTACATGTTTATGATTCCTATTTGGACTGTGTTTTCTTATTTTAGTTCTTCGTTAATATTAGCTGGGATATTCCTTAGATTATCTTATACTATAAATACTCTTTGTAATTAGGGTTTTAAAAATCAAATAATTCATTATTGTGTGGCTTTCAATCCTATCAAATTTTAGAGATTTCTTCTTCAATTTATCTTCTATTTTGTAGAATCGTGTGATCGCAAAGTGCAAATTCAATTCGTGTGATTATTTTCGTAACCTAACGTTGATTTCCCTGTGTCATATTCGTATAAAATAACTCAATTATTATCGGTACAACTACAAATTATATTCAAGAATACTACTTTCAAATTTTAACAATTTAAAATTTTATATGACTTTCATAAAATTTGAATTTGAAAATAAATTGAATTATTTTGTTTAAGCGAACATTAATTTTATTTTAGAACAAATGGAGTAAGACTTGTAATATTTCAAGGACTAATGACAAATACTCTTCTACCCAAAAAAAACGAAAGAAAGAAAGAAAGCAAATATCTCTCTTAGTTTCGACTTTCATGATATTAAAACTAAGATATTATATTTATTAATTTATTACATCTATAAAAGTGCAACAATAACACACTCTAATACTATTTAAGTCAAATTATAAAAATTCTGAAATTCCAATATTTATTATATAATTGTTAAATAATGAAATATAAAATTGATCGATTTAAATATAGAAAAGTCAAATTAAGATAAATGAATCTAAGCGGAAGGAGTAATAATTTGAAGCACGAGACTGCAGGACACATGAGGCTTCATTGCGACGCATATAAATAGTTTATCTATCAGAATTGGTCATTGATCTTACCGGTTATCGACTATCTTGTTTGAAAAATGTAAAACTTAAAGTTTTGAATTTTACCGGTTATCGACTACCTTCTTTTAAAAATGTGAAATGTGAAATTTAAAATTTTGAATCTTGTGGGCTAATAAAAAAATGTACAAGATAGTTGATGGGTGTGTGAGTGAGTGTGTGTCTCTCGGTAGTGATCTCTTATGTAACAATAAAAATAATTTATCCATTTATTGCTATAAGTGGGGAGGTCAGAGTTTTAAATTTCTCAGGTTTCGAAGTTGATAGATGTGTGAGTATGTGTGTGTGTTTGCTATATATTAATTCAGGTGTGTGAGTTTTTAGGTAGAAAATCTTTTACGTAACAAAAAAATAATTTATCTATCTATTATTATATATTAATTCACAAGAAGATATCACATTAAAAAGTACTCTTTAACATTCTTCTCTCATTTAAACTCTTGGACTCTTTAATATTCTTTTTTCAACTCTAATTACAAATAATAATAATAAATTGAACACAAAACAATCATATGATCGAGTCAAAATCATCTATAATGAATTAATTACAATCAAATTAATTATAATCTTAATCATTAATTAAACATATTTACTATTTAGTTACAATAATTATAACTAAATCCATTCTTATAGATTATTACAAAAATTGTGATAATTCTAAAATGTACAAAAACCACTTAAGAAATTAGTCATTGGATTAACCCACTAAGTTACAGATCCAAATATATTAGAATATATATATTTTTTAATATTATGAAAACTTTATTTAGTCAACTTAAGATATTGAATTTATTATACTTCTCATCGAAGACGATCTCGAAAAAGTTAAATATTGAATCAACTTATGATTTTCAAGTTCATACATGACAATAAAATTAAAAAAAATGTTCATAATATATATTTACGGGTAATAATACTATTATTAAATTTTAATATCCAAATAAAATAATAAATTTCTTAAATAATTTCTAAAATTTTAATAACTTTTAAATTATTCAATAATTACTAAATTGTATTATAATTATTAAATTAATAATATTAGAACATAGATTAAAATATTCACCTATATTGTGCACAGATTTATAAGCTCGTCAAATATTAATTCACTTCTACCAATGTAGAGGTTGAATAACTGAGTTGTGGAAGTAGCACGCAGAATGAAAAATAAAATGAAGCTTATTTCGTCCCTAAGCTCCTTAATATTTCATCCAATTTAAAACCTAAAAAACATTGTTAGATAAAAACATATTCTATATAAAATGTAGTTTTAATTTGAGAATAAATGTTTGTATAAGAATATTCACAGCTAGACTGATATTTTTCATATCAGGATTACCTCCTCCATTGGTAGGAGTTGACTAAGGGCTCAATTTTCTTTGAAAAAATATCTAGATTCAACTCTTACCCGTCCTTTCCAATATCCCCAAGTTAATATTGCAATTAACTGTCTATAAAAAGGGGAAATTTTAATCAGCCATCAGATAAGTAGAAGATTGATTCAGCTGTTAGCGGCTGCCTACTATAGTGTAATATGCTTCTAATGTCAACAAAAAAAAAATTAAAAAATTAGTGCGTTCAGTTGTTCTATTACTTACTTCATTCCGGATATTTAATAAACGGCTAATTATTTATTTATTTTGTTAAGGAAATTAAACCTAGAACACGTTATTATTCTTTTATTATTATTCCAAAAGAAATCGAACAAAAGATAAAGCACAAAACAGAACAGCTCATCGCTTTGCAAAAAAAATTACCCCCATCAAATACTATTTAAAGAAAATTTTATGTATCATATAAAAATTAACAAACAAGTACTCATATAGTCTAAAATCTCTAATTTTATACTCCAATAATCAATAAAAACGTGCATTCTCAAAGTTCTTATAATTTGCTAAGAAAATATCCATAAATGTGTTGTACTCCAAGAAATATCAATTATTAATCAACCATGCAAATGAAACATACTACACTAGACCACATGGTCATGTTATTAAAACTCTTGCTTTACTTGTTTTGTTCTGGATTTGGACCGCTTGGGACATCATGTGCAGCCGCTTCAAACTCTTCACCTTTTGTAGTAAATGTGGAGGAGCTTCTAGCTGCGGCGGTGGCGACAACGACGGTGTTGGTTTTTCTGTGAGGCAAATCGTTGGCGGCGGGCTTGTTCGTCTCGGCGAGTAATCGAGATGATGGTGATATTGTTAAGGGAGCCATGGATACAATATTGAGAGGACGAGCAAAGAGAGGAACAAAGAAGAGGAAGATGAGAAGAAGTGGTAGAAGTGCTGGTGATGAGTTTTTTGATACTTCATAAACTGTTTTTGAAGTTGAAGACATGTTGGAACTAAGGTTGTTTGTGACTTTGTGTACGTTATCCACCCCCTAGTTATCCTCAAGAGATCAATATCCATGAACAAGTAGGACAATCAATCTTTTAGCAGAAGTTTTGAATATAAAGAGAGGTTTTTATAGTGTTTTGTATTTAGTCAGTTATATTGATTTTTATCCATGGATTGGTGGAGGTTGTTGGTCTAGGTTTATTATATTGATTGACGTGTTTTTTATTGTGTATGTTTATTATTATCTCCGTCTCCAAAATGGTGACTTAGTAAAATCATAAGTTATCTCCAAAACTATGATTAAAAATACAAATTTTACATTTATTTTTCTCTTATACTCTTTTTATATTTTTTTGTGTCACTCTCTTTCCTCTCCTTAACATGTATGTTAGGACGACCTTTAAACACTTTTTTGAAGATGGAAGGAGTATATTGTTGGTGGAGTTTTTAGTTTTTATGTTGAACTCTTAATAACATTGTTTTATGCCTAATAAAAAAATATTGTTTCTTTAGTTTAAATGTTTTGGTCTTGTTCGTTTTATAGTTTTTGGTGAGTTCTTTTAATGATATATTTTTTTGTCGATAAAAAAATTCACATGTATGTCAAGATTTCTCTCTTAAGATTTGTAAAGGTGCACGAGGAGGTATACCGTTTATATTGAGATTGAAGAATGAGTTTATGTCCTAATTATTCCCTTAACAATTTAGATTTTTATTAAAATATACACATAAAAATGATACTTATCTATTGTAAGCTAAGTGAGAGAGATGATAAGGCAACAATAATACTCATGTCAAAATTAGGGAGCTCAGTTTTCTTATTTTATTATACAATCAATCAAATGTGTACAAGAAAAAAATCAAGTCCGTTGTTACATCTATTGTTTACATGTATCGTTTTATCCTGATATTGTCATTTAACTTAAAATTTTAAAATATATCTTTAGTCTTGAAACAAATATCTAAATTTGACATCCATTTAGAGTATTAGGATATGAAACTAGTTTTGGACATTACTAAAATTCAGCCTTCTTAAAGGTTACTTTATTGTAAAATACAAATAAGAAAAGAACATTGTATACTTGAGTGATATTAACAAAACCTCAAAACCATATATGTATGAACTTGGCTAATATTAGTCATTGGGAATTAAAAAAAGAAGCTGTAAAGATATAAAGCAGCAAGAGGGGCATAGTGAGTGGAAAGAGGCAGCAGACATCTGATCAAATACTAGAGGCACTCTTTGGCTTTTAGCAAAAGAAAATCCTACCCTTTGACTTGGACAGCCTTGGGAAAATTATAGAGTGCCTGATAGCCTTTTTTTTTCTTTTCAAAATTATATGCACATCATTGCTTTAAAAAGTTGTGCATTCAATCCTTTCACTAAATTTTTGCTTGTGAAATATCCAGGTTTTGTCTCCATGATTGGTTACATAAGTCCCCACAACGTTGATTATCTACTTCGTATTCATTTGTTTAATTATATATGTCGTTTTAGCTTAAAACACAGGTATCTTAAAGCATATTAAACAGTGACCAAGTTAATACACTTATATTGTGAACTAAAAAATTTTGGTTCAAAAGCTGAATTTGTTTAAATAAAATAGTCGCCTTATCAAGAGAAATGGCATTATAAATTACACAATAAAATATTAGACTCAGCTATTGCTATATTGAATAAAGAATTACCCGATTATAAGAATTCACGGATGACCAAAGATTTAGCCGAAATGATCTTGACCATACTATGTAGAATATTTTTGAAGCTCAGGTGGTTCAAGCACACTTAAACCACACTTGTGCTCGTCCATCATATTAGACATATTTTAAAAGAACAAAATATCTAGAGTAATGACAATAAATTATATGCTCTCCTAGTCACTTAGATTTGTATAAATGTCAAAGGGAACCTCTATCTTTACGTGTTAAATTGATATTTTTACATCTAATTTCACTCTGTATAATTCATGATGCATGGTATATAAGAATTACGTGATATCAAATTCACATGTGGAAATATCAATATTTGACATGAATATGTCGGGAAAAAAATTTTTTGTTAAAATGTGAGTTGCAGGAGAAATGGTGAACGAGGGAATGAGGCATTCCTTGCCTAAGATTTACAACTTCAGGTCCAATAGAAATTTTTTTATTTAAATTGTAAGGCTAATTTAATATGTTGCAAAAATTATTGTAGGAAAATTAAGAACATCATTATAGTCGAATTTTTTTTCTCCTGGATCTAGTCAATTAGCATCCGACAGTTCATGAACTTCGACTATTTTAGGTTGAGTTAGAAAAATTCTCACATTATTTTAATCTAATCACAATATTTGAAATCGAACTTGTAATTAAGAATCGAGTATATTAAAACATACTCGATTTATAATGTAGAGTTTACGCTCAGACAATTTTGCTGTTATCAAAAAATCATTAGACAAACTCAAGAAGTAAGGAATCATCTAGCGTTTAAACGGGATTTAATCTGGATTAGTTGAAATTAATTGGAGATAAGCGAAATAAAGTATAGACGGTAGAGAATCACCTAACATTTAGACGGAGAGTTTGATGTTTTCTTGTCTCTCGTTTCTTTTCTGAACAAATCGAAGAACCTAATGGATTGAACTCATGCTACAAAAGATATCGTCTTCCGTTGTTCTGGTCGAAAGCCTACCAGGTAGGTTCCGATTCGACAAAGGTAGAATGCCTGGTTAAGAGTCCAATACAATAGGTATCAGGCGTGTTAAACCCTGGTAATTCTCATTATGTTGATGTGCCTCTGACAGCCAACTCCGAATTTACAACACTGCTAATTTATCTTCCACAACATATATCTCTTATGGCGAAACAAACAAGTCCCCCTTCAGTAGGATCTGTTAACCACCAACCCAACATTTTCAAGTAAGGCATGAAAGAAATCCATCAAGATCAAGTTTCATATCAGACAAAAAATATACAAAAGATTGAACATCCCGAGGCAAGAATTCGAAAACATGTTATCATTTTAGATGAAAATTTTTACAACAATGACCGTTATATGTAATTGCCCACATTGAAATATAAATGTTTATGTAGACATTTGTCTTTCTTATATTTCACATGTTAGGTACAAAAGTTTTTATGTAAACCTACAAAACTTTAGATTTTTGTAGCTTAAAAAATTATAGGTAAATTATGCATTGATCTATTTAAAAATTTGAAACTTAATTTTGGCGGAAACCAAAAATCGGGAACAACGAAAGATGAACATATGTAACATAAAAATTGAATATATACAATACAATTTTAATTTAGGTTGATATGTCTAAAATGCATTATGCGTGCATCGTTAACCGTAACGCCCAATGTCTCGTACTATGTAGCAACTGAACGTTCTAACTGGATTCTTTTATGCTACCTCATCGCTACGTAATTGTTGCTCAATTTTGTATCTTTCTTTTTTTATTTTTTATTTTTTATTTTTTGCAATTGACGCGGAAATATGTATGAGCAAATACTGACATGTATGGAGTATGAGCTCTGCAGCATTTGTGCCTTAAATTAGCCATTTTCTGCCAGCTTCTTCACCAGTCCAGGGGACTGCAATATACATAATTTATGCAGTTGGACACTATTACATATTGTTAAGAATACGTGTGACAATAACGTGTAACATGAAGATACAAAGCAAAAAAGAAAAATAAAGGAAGATGTGTTTTAATGTAACATATTTTATTAAAATGTCTTTTGAATTAAGATATGTTTAAAATTAGTACTATATACAAACTTGCAATATTTGTAAACTTTAACTGGAAATTATGAATTTCGGAATTGCAATTACCATTTTAAGTTACATGTAAATATTAAAATGGTGTTTCATGCAAATGCCATTTTTCAGTAACTCTTTATTAGTAAAATTCTATGTGAAGTATCCTAAAATATAAAATGACTTTAAAATTAAAATAATGTTAACTCTATGACTGTCATTTTAAACTATTTTCTCTTTCTAATTATTATTATTTGTGAAATGAGAAACCAAAATGAACATGTAAAACTCTTCGATAGTCAATATCTTATGGTGTGCCTCTGGACTCTGGAAGTTCTAAAACCAAGAAAATTTCAGAGAAATGGAGGAAAAAACAAAGCGTGTTTTGAGTTTGGAGAAAATAAGAGAGATGAGATTGTTTTTGAGTTTGTATAAATGAAGAAATAAGAAGAAAAAAATTTGAGATAAGCACTAGGATTTTGTAGATACGACCTAAACGATTTTTCAGGCGGATTATTGATATTTTTACTTATGATTTTTAATGAAAATGTACATTAAAATTCAGAAATATAAGTCTATAAAATCATAAGTAAAATTTGAGATAAGTAGTTATACTTTTAATTAATATATACCCCTCAAAAACTTTAAAAAATAATAAAAAGAGATTATACTAACGTTCATCGTCTCTATTTTATTTTATGTTGCAAAACCCGCTATACCCTTTTTTTTTTAATTTTAAAATATGGCCTCAATTCAATGCTTTTTATATTGAAATATTTTCATTTGTATTTTCTTTTTCAACTCCTATTTAAAATTGACATCTGTAAAATCTCCGTATTTAAAATCATACACTCAGAAATTAGAACTTTACAGTAGATTGAACAGCAAAAATCTCACACTCTAATAAAAATACAGTTTCCAATATAGCTTCCTTAAATCCTTACCTGTGACCATTCATGAATACTGAGTATTGCCTTGCAGTAAATTTACATTTGTTGTCAGTACTATATGAAACTTCTTTTCATATATTTAATGTAACAGTATCACATAAATTTTGTTTCCAGAACTGAAAGGATGTTAATTTCTTATTGAAATTTGAACATCTTATGTTAAATTTTAAATTTCAATTTTTTGACACTTAAAATTCAATGTCAAAAGTGGCTTCTTTTGTTGCAAAATTAGAAAAAGTTGTTTTATTTAAGTTACCATTTGAGATTTTGGTTCCATTTAGAAATGAAATAAATAGAATGAGGACCTTTTTTTTGTAAAGATAGATTGTAACATATTTTTCATTTTCCCACACTTACAAATATATATATATATATATATATATATATATATATATATATATATATGATATGTGTGTGTGTAATTTTTATTGACAAATAAAATGGAGAATATGATCTTTTTTTATTACTCCTTCTATTTCAAAATTAGAGATAAATATTTTTTTTGTTTCAAAATTAGAGATACATTTCTATTTTTTAACTATAAAAAGTAATGAAATTATTTAAATACTATTCTACAATTTTACTATTTCAATTAACTTCGTTGCATTGACTAGTTCGTGATCTCTACCATAAGTCTCACTACTATTAAAAAACATGATAAAATGGATATATTTGAAATATAAAAATTATCTTTAAAATCTGTCATTTTAAAAATGTATCTTTAATTTTAGAATAGATGGAGTATTATTATGGGTGCAATATAGGTTTTGGTCTAAATTGTCGGTTCAACCAGACCATTTATTGATGCAAAAGATCTGATAAATGTTCTGTTCTTGAGCAATTTAAGATGTAAAATTCTGTACAAGGAAGGGAATGCTTTATGCATAAATACAACCCATGTAACCATAGTTGGTTTTCCAAAAGACAAAAAAAGAAAAAGAAAAGAAAATCATACGTACTTAAATTTGCTTATAAACATAGAGAAGTACTTTCCATAAGAGTTTCTTTTATATATATATATATATATATATATATATATTCACATTGTAAAAGAATTAAATATTTGATTGTTTGGTTCAACCTGACTTACTTAAAATTTGTTCTTCTCATTTTGTGAAAATAAATGAATAAGTCTTAAACATGATATTTTATTCTTTAAGAATTTTCTTAGTTTAAATTTGAGAACCTTGGAATTCAATTAATTTATAGCATTCAACTAAATCGTCTTAGCTTAAATATTTAAAAGAGTCAATTTTAAACATAAATTTTTATTTGTTAAAAAAATTATATTAAGCTCAACTTGATTCTAATCAACTTTTTTTTTTATTAAACCATTTAGTATTCAATAATTTATTTGAATTCGGATAAATATAGATTCAAGTTTGATCATACTAAAGAAAAAATTCTCTCGATATTTATTTTTTATATTCACAATGTTTAAATTCAAGACTTAGGACTCTATTCAACTTAGTTGATAGACAAACTTAACTGAGTTAGGCTAATTCAACTCAACTCGAGTTATTATAGAGTAGTTAATAAGACCATTGATCCTTTTTTTTGTTAGTTGACAATTTCATATTATTTTTGTATACTCAATTAATTAATGTTTATGATAAAAATTGATAATGTACAATTAGTTCTATTGAAATATTGTAAAAGATTCAGAAAATAAATGTTGGTTGATCGTATATTTTATTCTAGTTCTATGATTCAGAGTACCCTTTCCTATTTGATCCCTTTGAATTCCATATTCGAAGTTGTGATCAGATCTATTCATTAAAAAGAATTAATTCAATACATTTCTTATTTCAGTTGTATAAGTTTAAATTCTTAGAGTATAGGTCTATCAACATAGCTCAGTTTGAAATCAATAGAAGTATCATCAGCTCGTTGAAGATCCAAAAATTATTTTTTTCAAAATGGATTGATCGAGAATTTTCTGCAATTCTAAAAGGGGCCAATATCTGGCTGATATATACTATTTTTATCATGTTCAAGAAGTCTAGTTACACTATTATTTATTGATTTGTTTATATAAGTTTATTATTTTATTACTATTGCTTATTATTACCTCAATCCATACACCATTTCAGTTAATAATCAACCACTCAGTTGTCTTCCACCCATCCCCCACCACACCTCACCCCCACTAATCTTAATGTTTTAGACACAAACATTTTATTACTTAAACTTCATGCACAAACACCCCACACCATCACCCACCCCCCACACTCTCACCCCATTAACATTACTATTTTCAACAAAATTATTTTATAACCTAAATTTCATACTCAAAACATTCTCACACCGTCACTACCCCTACCCCTCACCCCACCCCCACTTACCCCACTAAACTTTACTTTTTCTTGACAAGATTATCTTATGATCAAAATTTTATACCTAAAAAATCTCACACCATAGCTTTCCCCTCCCCACCTTCGCCCTTACCCCCCACCCCCACCCCACCCCCACCTCCACTGTCCACTAATTTATTATTTTCTACAAAATTATCTTATGGCCAAAATTTCATCCCAAAACAACCTCACACCCTCACTCTACCCTATACACCCCCACCCCACCCCTACCAATCTCCCACTGACCTTACTATTTTTGACAATTATTTTATGACATAAACCTATCACCACCACACCTTTCCCTACCCCCAAAACTTATTGTTTTCAACAAGGTATCTCATGTCTTAAACTTAATTTCACCATTTATTTCTCCGTACACACACTATACTCACCTCAATCCCTTCACCCACCCATAAGTTTTACTGCTTTCAAGAAAATTATCCTACAATCTAAACTTCATATCCCAAATATCCCTACACTTTTACCCAACTCTACCAGCCACCCTCACCTCCACTCTACCTATTTAAATATTTTATTGACAATAATCTGATCATAATGGGCAAGGGGTGGGGTGACGTTGAGGTTAGGTAGGTGTAAAGAGGAGTGAGACATGTAGGATGGGGGTGGGTGAGAGGTGTAGGGGTGAGGGTTGGGGGTTTTAGTTTATGAAGTTTATGTTATCATATAATTTTATTGAAAATAACAAGGTTAGTGGAAGGGGTATGAGTGGAGCGAGGATGGGGGTACGAGGCATGGAGCAATTGAGGGGTGTAGAGATGTTTGAAAATGAAATTTATGTCATAAAATAATTTTGTTGAAACCACAAGATTAGTAAGAGTTAGGGCGGAGGTGGGAGCATGTGATGCGTGAAGGGTGTTTGAGTGATAAAATTTATTTTATAACTTAGTTGGGGGGGTGGGAGTAATGGTAGGGGGCGAATGAGGTTGTGATGGTATTTCTGGCATAAATTTTAGGACATAATATAATTTTGTTAAAAATAGTATGATCAGTGGAGGTGGGGTGGGGTAAGAGATGGATGAGAGCGTGATAGTGTTTTGGGATAAAATTTATGACATGAGATAATTTTGTCAAAAAAGTAAGGCTAGTGGAGATGGGGGAATGGGGGTTAGAGTTGTGAGTGTTATTTAGGTTATAAAATAATTTTTGTTAAAAACAATAAAGTGAGCGGGGGTGGGGGGTGGGGGG
>CM025781.1:11419531-11430400 GCA_014636745.2 Centella asiatica | reverse complement strand
AAACATATATATATATATATATATATATATATATATATATATATATATTTATTTATTTATGTTAGTATATATATATATTTATATATAATTAATAAATATAAATATATTAAAATACTAAATTAGACTTTTAGAAAATGATAAAAACATAATATGACTTAAGAGACACTATTTTCATTTTTGAATACCGGCCCAACATTTACACATTCTGAAAGTAATGAGCTAAAAGATTTTGGCCCATCTTATATTAGTGAGGTTATTGAATCGAACAAAGCCCAAATATAGTTCAGACTCCGGACAAGGTCTGCGTCAAGACGACGTCGTGGCTAACCAGTTCGATTGAATCTCGACCTCAATTCCTGTTTTTGTCCCAATAACAAGATCGTCTTCCTCAATTCGCACCAACATCGATCTTCAGTCACCAAACCAACTCTCTCTCTTTACAATGGATTCTCGCGCCTCTCTCTGTTCGATTTTCTCTCTCCTACTCATCTCCTCACTTTTCTCCTTTCAAGCTAAGGTACCTCCTCTCTCTCTCTCTCTCTCTATATATATATATGTATGTATATGTTTGTTTATATATTCATACATGAATTTATGAAAGGATTCATATGGTTAAGTCTTTTGAAACACTTTAAACTCTTGCAATTTTTGCAATTTTGTTTTGGATCTGGTTTGTGAACTATGGAAGTGATTGTTTTCAATACAGGCCGCTGGTAGTGGATCAGTTTTCTTCATTGATGGTCCATCTCACCCGTATATTCGCCCTCATTTTTCCTCCGATTCTAGTCATGCGGTAAGTTGTATATGCAGAATCTGAATTTTGCAATGATCAGGAAATATTGTACTTCATGTGGTTAGGGAATCTAAATTGATAACAATGTACTGTTTGTGTTAAAAAAGGGTGTCCAGAATCAATTACGGGTTCCTTTTTTTACTTAGAATTTTGTAGTTCTTCAGGTTTTTATCATGTTCTTGGAATGGTATCTGAATGTTTGATTGAGAAGAATTTAAGATTGATAGCAATTTGGATTATCTTTTTTTTCTTTTCTGTAGAATGTTCTATAAGTATCCATTACGACGTTAAAGATGAACTTGAAGTTTTTGAGACTGAAATTAATATCCTTTGGGGATTCCTTTTGCCATAGGTCATACCATCTCAATTGAGAGGTCGGTAGTTATCTTCATTAGCTGAAAGTTAAATACTTAGCAAGTAAGTGTTATAAAGCAAATGCTGTATAATTGGGTATGCTATTGATTTTAGTTCTTAGCTTTTCTAGTGTTATACTGTTATTCCATTCAGGAGTGTTAGTGAGTTGCTATTCTACTGTTTAAAGGACTCCATTGTTGTCCCAGCTTCAGTTCTACTTTAGTGGTGATCCATCTTCATTCTGCAATATGGTTATGTTCAATGGGTTCTGCCTTCTGCGTACTAAATTTAGGCAATATGCATTTCTTCATCTCTCTGTTTTCCCAATCCTGTTAAATCTGCCTTCTGGTGATCTGTTTAGGCTTTTATTTTATTTATTTTTCTGTTTATCTATCACTCTACCCATTGCTTACCTTAAAGTAAGGCAGTGAAGGCTGATAACTATTACTTCACATTCTCCAGGTTGCTTCATTTTCCCCATTGTTTGTAAATGTTTTTCTTAATTTAAATATTGAAAATTTTTGTTATAATTTGTCTTTAGCTTTCGAGTTTCTTCTTTCCTTTTGGCTCTACTTTATATTTGGGATTCGTTTTCAGTCTACCTCAATTAGTTCGAGGTGGAAGGCGGTACATAGTTGGGTGAAAATTTAGACTAAATCCACTTTTTAATCCAGCTCTTTTAGTGCCTCATAAAACCTGCAAAGATGGAAATCTGAAGAAACAATTTGAAAATATTCTTGTAAGAACCTGTTATTATGCTTTCTTTTTTCAGACTGATCCATTGTCACTCCTGGAAGTTGGTGCTGCCGTGTCTGTCTTGCTTGGTTTTGCACCTTCACGTTCTCTTTCAGCAGAAAGTTCATCTAAGGTTAGACATTGCATGCGAGTTGTTCCTATTAAATTTCAATAGTAATATAGTATTCAAACTACAAAACAGCTGTGTTGTTGCTGTAAATGCAGTTGAATGAGGTGCTCATGCCTAATCCATTTGATAGGCCTCGTTCTGTTTTTCTGCTCGAGGTTACTGGAGCTAAAGGTGCCTAAGATTGACCCTGAACTGTACTCATGCCTGAGCTTATAATATCTTTGTTATAAAAGTTAAACTTTTAGAGACGTTTGTAATATATGCAGGTTCTCAACATGTGGCTGACCCTCATAATTATTATTTCAGTAATTCTGTTATGAGCAAAGTAATATATGATAAAAATGAAGTTGATATTCACCTTCCAGGTACTTACTTGACCTTCTAAGCTTTGTGCCTCTGTGCATTAGGGTGCTGTATAGACGATAATACTGCTGCATTTCGCATTTAATCTGATATTGCGTAATTTATTTTTGCAGATGAAGATAAGTTATCTGTGATCCCTCTGAATGATCCCTTGAGTCTCAGTTCAGATCCCGAATTCAGTGACACGGATTTGAATGATTTTGTTAGTCACGGATATCCTCATTTTCTTACATAAGATTTCCATATATTATGTTTTCTACCTCTTTAGATCATTTGTTGAGTGACAAATAATTTGTCTATTTGTTCAGGCTTCTTGGCTGGGAGGATCATATGTTGCTAACACATTGAAACCATTGAATGGCGAGTTGACTATCTTCTTGAAAAATGGTGCCCAGTTGAAGCTTCATATGTCAAAGGTTTTAACTAGAATTTTGAAAGTTTTTTCCTTTACTCTTGTACATATAATTTTAATGTTATCTGTCAATGAGTCCTTATTAAGGAATGACTCTTCGTCCTTTTTGCTTTAGCTAAATATTGTGGTGAAACTTCTTATGTAGAAAGCAGACAAAGAATTCGTAGTTAGTCTTCTCTCACTCACCCGCGATATTGAAAGGGCAATGGAAATGCACCAAGATTTATCTGGAAATGTGCATAATCCAGCTGAGTTAATGACGGGAAGTTTCAGTGGCATTAAGGTGATAAAATGTATTCCAGAATTGTTATGCTTTACTTCTATGATTTCATTTATTAGTGCTATTTGATGTTTGTTGTATTTCGACAAGATCAGCAGTAAGGAGTTTTACTTTCATGATCTGACAGCTTGACCAGTGAATGGGATGGCTTGAATTTTTCTGAAATTTATATAATTCAAGCAATATATCCTAAATGCTATTTAATGGAATCTACCATTCTAAAAACATATCTATATGGGGACATACAAGAAGATGATAGGCTTAAATGTTGCTTGGAATTGTAATTTAACTAATGTATATATATTTTTTTATTATTTTTTTTTTGCTAAATAACTAATGTATATTATGATGTTTATTTTTTGTTTCTATTTTGTGTTATGATCTGGTGAGAGGAAAAGGTGATATTATGCATTTCTTATTGCATATTGTAATTAATAGATTAATTAAATGTGATTATTTCATTTTAGTAAGATACTACTAGGATATCCTAGAACTATATTAGAAAAGAGTGGAGATTTTTGATGATATATGGAAGTTGGTTTTCTTTTAGATTTTAACATACAAAAATTAGGTTGAACTTAGTCTATTTAAATATTGTAATATCTGTTTGAGATGTTGAATGATTATTTCTTTAAGTTTTACGCTTTTGGGCTTTTGCCGCCACTTATTTTGTTTTTATCTTCTGTAAGTCTATGTTCTTTCCTCCATATTTGTCCTGCATCATGATTGTCCATCTCTTTATATTGACGGTGGCTGCAGTCATTTTGTCATCTATGTTTTGTGGACATGGATACAAGTGTTGTTAGACATATTAGTTTCTTCAGACGTGTGAACTGAAAAGTGACCAATAGTTGAAAGTTTTTCGATAAATACAAAATTTGACAAATCATTCTACTGAATTGCCTTGCTAATAACAAAGTGCTTATGATATGTCCAACGTGAAATTTTGTGATGACTCTTTTTGGATAATTGAAGATAATTAATTAGTTAACCCTCTAAAAGCGTTGGGTTGGGGAAGAAACTTGAAACATAAGACATGCACTGAACACATTGTAAAAGTCAAAAGAGAGTTTGTTCAGGCAGAGAAAGCCATGTTCCACTCCTCCATGGCACTAATAGAACTTAGAAAAGAAAGAAACATTGATACATCACAGCACTCCATTTAATGTCATAAATTGAAACAAACAAGATCCTCTCTCTTTAAAGAAAGTGACCTAGCGTAGAAAATTAACTCAACTAAACAAACGAAGGAGGCATCAAGAGCAGGCTGAACCCAGTCTCCTGCTTCAGTGACAATAAAGAATGTTACAATACTGAGAGTTGACAGAAGGCTGGACCCAGTAGGCTGCACTACAGTATTGTGCATATGTCAATAATTAACCTGGAGCCATTCCAATATTCCATACTACCATTTTAGAATTTTGTGTAGATCTGTTTGAATATCTTGTAATTTAAGAAAACATGTATATAGAAATATTATATTGCTCACTGTTTTGTGATTTATTACAGTCTTTGCAAGAGGAATATGGAACTGATGGTATTGTCGCTCAACAAGGAACAGAGTTATTTGTTACTTCAGTATCCAAGATATTTGAATCCTTACAGACGGTGCACAAAGGTCAATATTTTTATGAGCATTTCTATTAAAATAAGTTGCTTTACATAAACTTTCCCTTATGCTAAATGTTTCCGATCTATTGTGTTTTGATGTTATCTTATTTGTCATAGCTAGGGTTATAGGATTCCAGTTCTTTTATGTAGTATCATTATGGCTATCTACTTGTCCATTCGATGCATATTTGGAAAATGTTATAGTGGTCTAATGCATTAAACATGGAATTTGCTTGACCTATCACTGCGAGAAAGTGCAAATGAAGGAAAAATACGAAAATATATAAGTTATGTGATGGTAATCCTTTTAACTTACAACCTGTGTGCTCCCATAGCCATTAATTTTAGGCATAACTATTTGTTTGCGTATTGTCTTTACTCTTAATTTATCATTTCTCAGCGTTAAAGAGCTAATTTGATGCTTCTTACCTGATCAGGTCAAATTGTTGGAGTCATCTTCCTAAACGGATCACCGTCTTCAGAATTAGAGTCATTGTTAGATGTGAAGTTTACTTCTCAGCCATCACCCCGTATACTGGAGGAGAAAACTAGTGGAGTTAATGCCATTCATCTTGCAGAAATCCTGTTGGTTAGGCGAACCCTAGCATGGCTAACGGGAATAATTCTTCTAATTGCAACTCTCTTAGGGGTGAGTTTTTTTACCAAACAGGGGTACTGCACAAGTACTTTTACACGTAATTATTTGTGAAGACTGCAAAGATTCAACTTTGTAATATATTATTTGATTTTGAAATAATTTATTGAGCATGTAGATTAATAAATTTTTTAAGGAAAGAGATTTAATGCTGTCAACTTGATATAGGTACAATTCATTTTTAGCCCAAGTTCCTGTTTAGTCTCCGTATCTCTCAAAGTGATATCGTCGGAAAATATGATAGACCTGGCAAATGGGTAGTTAAATGGATAATGGATAACCCGTTAATGAGTAAAATTGTTGTCCATGAACTCATTGGGTAATCCATTTACCAGGTATAGAAAATATGAATGCAGTTGGAACTTCTGATGAAAAATCATCATGCGTAAATTCAATTTGATAATAGCCATTCACACCCCGACACAGTTTTAATTTATATCACTTTTGGTACCATAAAAGGTAAAACTTGAGGTTTCTACTGCCTTTGAGAATATTTATGTGAAATTTTTATCTGGGGAAAATAAGGAAGAGATGTATGTCTAATTGCTTACGATCATGTACTAGACCCCCAATTTTGAACCATCACATTATGAATCTTTTTTTCTTGGCATCATCTGGTTGAACACGTGCTGGCATGTTTGAATGTTTAGGCTTTGTTTAGATTTACATTTAATGAATTGTCTATATTAAGTAAATATCATGGAATTCTGGAAGATCAAGCCTTGTAACTGTTGTTTCTTGGTCTCCCTGCAGACTTACTTCCTTCTGTATATGCCAATCACAAGAGACACTCTTCTTTATTCTAATGTTAAGCTCGATTGACTTGAGAAGCAGCCAAAGCTGCACATTGGAATGTCAATCAGTGATGGAAGGTGCAGGTTCCGATTATAGCTTGTTTTGATATTACTTCTTATTTTGTTAATCATTTATCCTTTTCTACCTGTCTATTTTGAGCCTCGGTGAGTAGAAAGCATCTGTATGAGCAAGTGGGTATTTAAGTCTATTAGGAAATTAGTACATGAAAGAGCAGTACATCAAATATATTGCAACAATGCTTGGTAGAGTAAGCACGAACTTAAGGTGATTATCTGTGTTTTCGATGGTTTATTGTATGGATTGCCTTTTTCGTTTGTATCAAAAGCCTGAATAATTAACACCACTGGGCTGTTGTAATTTATTTCATTCATCAAATAATTTTACAAGGCGGCAACTCTTTGTTCTAGTGTAAGATGACAAGATGTTTTTGCTGTATCCCCACGCAGAAACTGGCCATATACAAAAAATGGATGTTTATATCTTGACATTTTGGTGCGTGTGTTTTGGTGTTCATGTGTGTGCATGTTCGTGTTTCATCATGACTACATTATGTGTACAATCTTTAATGGAAGAAGTACAACCACGAGATGCAGGTTCTTGACGGAAATGTCAAAAATCATTTGGAAACGGAGATCAACATATTTGAATGCTAAAATATTGCATCTCTGTTCTCATGTTCTTAAACTGTGGCAGATATAGAAAGCCAGTTAGCTAGGGGTTTATGAGCAATTGCTGTATTGAATAATGATTTTGGATGATATCATTACAAATGAACTCGGGATAACTCACTATAAAGAATGAGTTGATGGTAGCTACAAGCATGGCTAACGTATTACTTTATTCGTTTTTTGAAAGTAGGTATATTTTAATTTTATTCGTATCAGATTGTGTGATTGTAAAATGAAAATTATAGTGTTATTTCAGCTATAGAGTTTTAAAAAAATGAAGATTTTCAACTTTATTGACTTTTTATATATTTTGTGATTTGAGCTACTTTACAAAAAAAAAAAAATCAGTTTAATTTATATTTAAGTTGAATAATATATATCTGCATTATGTACAAAATAATAAATTTAAGATGATAATTCTTTGAAACAGCCTGCAAATTGCAAAAAAACCGTCTCTATTAATAGCCAGTCGTCGTTCTCCTTTAATGACTAGTTTTCTGTTTCAGTTATCTAGTTTTCTGTTTGGGAAATCTGAATCCTATGATTTGATTTGTAATACAAATTTGTAAAAATATCAAAGTATAAAAATTTGTATTTTAAAATATTTTTCGTATATTTTGTGATATTTTACTTTAATTTTGAATCATATGATTACACAAATCTATTTTATGTGAATTAAAATGTCTTTTAACTTTTGAATAAAGAGAATATATAGTAATTATATTTTTTTTTATTAAATTTTTTCCTATACTAAAATTTTAAATTGTAATGTTTTGTATCCTGAAAATGGATAATTTTTTTAGAGATTTGCAACCAACAATATGTAGATGTGTATTAATTTGTAGTCATCTTCTTTTCTAGTTGATGAATTCTAGTTCTGTTTCAATAAAAACCTTTTCTACGGAATATATTTAATTTCTTTGGAGTTATATTGAGTTCCATTCGACGGAGCTCAACTCTATTTAATGTGTCACTAATTACTTAATATTGTTCGAGTCAAATTAAAAACAGAAAAATTAAGTAATTGACTAATAATCATCATTCACTAGACTTGGCTAGATTAAATTTCACAAACATCCACTCATTTACAATTCTAATTACTTCAAAGTGTTAAATCCTTGTTGGGCATTCAATAGAGATGAACGCGCGCGCACAGACAGAAGCACACTATCATCTACTATATAAAGGAAAAGAGAAGAACATCAATCATTCTTAAATTAAATCTTCCACATTGTTGCATTCATTTTTCATTTGACTATTTTTTTTTTCAACTGCAATTACATAGTGTATCAAAATGAGAAATAACTACACCCAATCATATTTTTTCTTCCATGTGTTCAACGAATCACCATTAGTGAAATAGAAACCATCTTCTCTCACTGACCAAAAGCATGTCTGAGGATATTCTCCAAACTCATTTTCACATTCATACCCCATATGTCTCTGATTATACACATCAAACATTTTATTATGTGACCCCCAATAAAAATGACAAAAGAAGAGAGTTTTTCCAAAAAAAGAGGGATTAAAACGCCAAGAAAATTTACCACCAACCACCAATGTGTGAAATCCAATATCATTGTCTTTAGATTGGCAATGAAGTTCCAGTGGTGATGAATTTGCATTTGGGAGTTCATTGATTATTGTAATGTGGGTTTTAGCTGAGGCATATTTTGTGTACAATAGAAAAGTTGTCAAAATGAGGAAGAGATATAGGTTTTTTGACATGATTTTGGGTTATGGTGTTGTATAAAAACTAGATTTTTTTTGACTTTTTTTTTGTGTAATTTTTTTGTTATTTAGTTGGTTCTTATATAGATGATTTAGAGTTTACTTATTATGACAGTGTGGTGAATAATATCAATCTAATTTAAGATGAAATATTTGATGAAGATTGAATTTTCTTACTTGTCATTATTTTTCTATGAGATTGCATATTTATACTAGAATTTTGCCATTGTTAATGGACAAGTTTATTCATTTTTTGTAATGGACGAATCATTTACGTACTATTAGTTAGTCTACATATTATTAATTAATAAATGTTCATTTTTGCGGTTTAAAACAAAATTAGTCCACATATTAATTGAAGTCATAATCTGCTTCTAAGTTTCCCTTAATTGATTAGTAATTTTACCGAGTTGATTGGCCAATGGAGAAATTCGCTCATTTAATTTAATAATATATATATAGACGATATTATTTAAAATATAAAATTACAAACGGAAGTAAATCAATGTATGTTGGCTTGTTTTTCGGAACATAACAGAAAGTAAACGCATTGCACCCATAACTTTTTTAATTTAAGTTTTCATTGTCAGTGTCTTGATATATAATAGAGTAGGGTACATGGTTACTATTTGTGGTCGTAATCTAACTAGGTTGAGTCGAGTATCATTTGTTTAAACTCGACTTGTTAAGAAATTTATCGAATTCGAGTTAAGTGTAGTATTTATCGATCATGAAGTATTATGATCAAACTATATTTGTAAAAAGAGTCTGATTCAAATTAACAACAAATTTTATATGTTTTATAAATTAGAAGTATAATATCATGAAATTATATCAACTTTTATGTTTTGTATATTTACAAATCTATATAATAATTTTAAATTATATATATTTTTAAATAATACTGTATAGCTTTAATCTCGAAACGATTATCGTCAAACAGGGCTTTTGTGAAGAGCGCCGTTGAGATGATTCCAAAGTAGCTTACAAAACTTAAAAGAGAGAAGGGCAAATCCTAGGTGGATGCATTCTTAACTTCAACATTTCCTAGCAATCTTTTCGTTTTTCCATCTTTCTTCATAAGTGATAATTTTAGAATGTTTTACTATTTTACCCCTTATTTATTCATTCCTTTTATTTTAAACTAAATATCTTAATAATAATATTAAATTGTTAACAAAACTTTTAGATTTCAAATATCAAAATAATTTTTGGTTCAAAATTAAATTCAAACATTAACATTAACAAATTCAAATATAATATCGTTTTATTGTATAATAGAGTTCATGGTACTTTTTCTCTTCAATGTTATTGTTTTTTATTTTATTTTTTGTTACTATTCTCTTTCACGTTACCATTTTTTTTTAGCATTACTATTCTCTTTTATGTTATTGTTTTTTTTCAATGTTACTTTTTTTCCGTGTTATTTGCAGATAAAATACATCCAATCGATCTCTAACAAATACCCATGTTACTAGTAATTCGTAATGTTACTATTTGAAAATTGATTTGAAATAATTTCAAATATATTTTTCAAAACTATCGCACCTTAAAAAAAAAATAACAAAAAAGAATAACTACAAAATCACACCAAAAACAATAACACTAACAGTAACATATTTTTTGTCATTAATGTTACTATATCTAAAAGTAACATTTGATTGATTCAAATCTGATTTTATGTACTAAACATATCAAAAATCTGATTTCATAACAAATCGATTTTAAACACGGTCAAATGATTATTAATCTTACCGAGTTAATTGTGCAATTAAGCCGTTCTCTCATTTAATTTAGAGCAATTTTTGTTTTAAATTTTGGAGTTTAGTAATTTACCAAGTTAATAGAAATGGAGTTCATGTAATATTAATGTTAATTTAGTTGGTATAATTTTTATAACCTTATGTTTATAACATAAAATTTTGATCACAACATAATTTACGTTCCAAATTTTTATGATTACATTGCATTAGTTTTAAATTTTAATGTTTTGTCATTTAATTTAAAAAATCATAACATATATCTAAATTTAAAACAAAAGGATTACGTGTTTATACAAATTTAGGAAAATGCTAGAGAGACTATCAACTTGCGAACAAATATATTCAATCATATGTGGCAAAATGTGAACTATTAGATTTTTTTTTTATATTTTATAATAAGCTCCTTAGAATTCAATAGGTTTAACTAGTTCAATTTTTACACATATATTTGTATTTAAATTAATGTCCTTAACATCACCCCCAAAATTTATATCTAAACAAAATTCGTGTATATATGAAATCCTACTTATAAAAATGAGACAAATATATAAAATTACC
>CM025781.1:11365853-11419521 GCA_014636745.2 Centella asiatica | reverse complement strand
TACTTATAAAAATGAGACAAATATATAAAATTACCCTCAATTATTATAAGTATCCACTTTAGGGATTATTATTTTGACTTTTGTAGTTAAAGAATTCAATTATGAATTAATTTCCATTTCAGCGGTTATTCTTCTAATTTTTACAATTAAAGGAGTTACCTAATGTATTTTTTTAATATGATGTAAAATTTGATGAATTAAAGACATTGTTAAAAAAACATCATTATTTATTATTTTCTTTGTATTACTCAAATTTTAATGGACATATCTGGATATTTTTCTTATTCGTTAACGTGTTATATGACATGTCAATTAAACTCATTCTTTAATGAAAAAAATATAGTTTATCATTATTTTCTTTTAATTACTCAATTTAATGATATTTTTTTATTAAAAAACAACTTGAATTGACACGTCATCCTCATACATCAGTGAATAATAAAAACTACAGATATATCAATTAAAAATTTAGCAATTGAAAAAAAATAATAAATAATGATATATTTTCATTAAAAAGAGTGTTTAATTCATCAAATTGTAAACCATATTAAAAAATCAAATAGATAAATCACTTAATTTTAAAAATCGAAAAAACGGTCTTTAAAATGAAACATAACTTTTAGTTGAATCTCTTAATTATAAAAATAAAAAAAAATGGTTAAAGTAAAAATTAACTCATTGTTGAATCCATTAATTATAAAAATTAAAACAAAATTGTCTCAACATAAAATTAACTCATACTTAAAGATATTTTTATATATTTATTCCTATAAAGATTTAACTGTTAGTAGTAATAATAGAAAGAGCAAAGGTACTACCCTCATAGTAACTTCTTAGCTACCTCAATTGGTGGGAATCCAAGCTTTATATGGCGAAGTATAGTGGCTACTCAGGGTCTTATAAAGCAAGGCACAATGTGTAGAGTGGGTGATGGTGCTTCTGTTAGTATAAAAAATGATCCCTGGTTGCCAGATATAGATAATCCCTTCATTATTACAGAAAATGAGGCAATGGAAGGAAGGATGGTGTCTTCTTTAATGGTACCAGGTGAAAATAGATGGGATGAAGATCTTGTTAGAGATATTTTTGATGAGAGAGGTGTGAATTTAATTCTATCTATACCTTTGAATCACACAGATACTGATAGAGTTTACTGGAAAAAAGAAAAGCTTGGTCATTACTCTGTAAAGACAGCATATGTTCTTATTCAAGAAAATAAAGTAAGTTCAAGCTCGAATTGTAGCTCAGGTTTTTGGAAAAGACTGTGGAGTTTAAAAGTGCCACCAAAGGTTAAACATCTAATGTGGAAGGCAGCCTCAACATGTTTGCCCACAAAAGCTATGCTTCGTACAAAGCAAGTGGATGTCAGTCCAATATGTCCTATGTGCAATACTGAGATAGAAACCATTTATCACGTCCTACTGCAATGTTCTTTTGCTCAGGCATGCTGTGAGAAGTTTGGGGATGCTAGCACGGTGACCTCACATAAGTCTTTTATTGATTGGCTGGCAAATTCTTTTGACAGATGGGAGGTCAAGAAAAGGCAGGCAGGTGCTATGTTGTGTTGGTCGCTTTGGAAATGCGGAAACGAGTTGGTTTGGAACCAGCGAGGCATGGAGGTAGTGGATGCGGTTCAGTCGGCTAATATGGTCCTTAATCAATGGTATGGTGCTCAGGATAAATCATTTGATCACTCTCTAGGTTTCATGAACCAGGAGGACGGTGATGAGCATTGGCTTCGTCCAATAGATAACAAGATTAAGGTTAATACCGACGCAACGATATTTACATCTTCCAATTGCTTTAGCTATGCCTTTGTAGTAAGGAATCAGAATAGTTTGTTAGTCGAAGCTCGTTCTAAATGCTGCCAGGGTAAGGTTTCGCCAGAAGTTGCTGAGGCCATGGGAATACGGGAATCACTTAGTTGGATCAAGGATCAAAATCAGAATGGTGTTGTGGTGGAAACAGACTGTCTAATCGTAGTTCAAGTTATGAGAGGGCCTTTAATTCTTCTGTCTTACTTTGGCAGATTAATAGAAGGTTATAAGGCTTTCCTAGTGGAGCTAAAAGGTAAAGCAGTATCGATTAAGTTTGTTAAACGGTTCGCGAAAAATGTAGCTCATTATATAGCGAGGTACAGTAGTTCTATAGCTGATCGTATTGGAAGATGGGTGATGCCCATCCAGAGTTCATTAATGTATTGATGAATGATTTGAATTAATGACATTCACTTTCTTGGCAAAAAAAAAAAATAGAAAGAACAATTTTACTCTAAGCAGTAATAATAGAAAAAGAGCAATTTTATTTTTATTTTTTTAACAAGAAAAAAAGAAGAAATCAGACCATAGTTATCAATATCAGATCGGACTAAACGGTCGAACTGGTCGGACTAGGAACCGGTGCCTAAACCGTTTCAGTTCACCAAAAACATTGAAGCGACCTAAAAGAACCGAGTAATTTTCTCAAAAACCAGTGAATGGGGTGGTTTTGTTGAAAAATCAAGCCGATTTTTAGGTTAATAAAAATGATTTTTTTTAATAATTTTAATTCATATTTTTTAGTATATATCAAAATGAAACATGTATGTCACTTATTAACACTACTATAAGTTAATTAAAAATAAAATTTAACATTTGAAACATAATTTTTTTGAAATAAGCAAATAATAATAATCACAATTATATTTTTACTTCGTTAAATATTTCATAGTTTGTACTATTTTATTTTTTACAATTAATAATTATTATAATAATTAATTAATATGTTCATTTATGTATTTGAAGTATAGTAATAATTTAATTTTAGTGTATTAAACTACAATTCTAAACATATAAAATTATATTATATATATAATAATAAAAATTGAGTTCAATCGGTTAAATTATCAACTTAACCGGATGAACCAGTGAACCATTCGACAATGGTTGGACCGGCTCCACATCCTGTCCGATTATAATAACTAGGACAATAATAATGTAGAGAAAAGTGAGTAATTGGATGTCGAGCTAAAATGACTTTTGAAGCTCAACTAACATCTCAACTTCTAAAAGTGTGTTTTGTGTGTGGCTAATACTCACTTCTGCAACAAATTATCGAACCTCTTCTCCTCACACCTTCCTTTCCACTCTTTGTTCATTTTCTTCTTCCCCAACGCCACCCCACCCACACACACTCTTTATGTCTTCATCTTTACCTCTGAGTTTGAATCCTCCATTGTTACACAGACACTCACCTCAATGCACCAACCACAACTTCTCTCTACTTTCCATTACACTAATTCCTAAACACTCATTCCACTCCGTCTCTAAATCTCACATTTGCTTCGCATTTTCCTCCGAAAACAGCTCCAATTACGAGAAGGAAGACGCACGGTGGCTCCGCGAAGAGCAACGGTGGCTCCGGGAGGAGCAACGGTGGCTCCGTGAGGAGGCGCGGTGGAGATCCGAGCGAGAGGCTCTGCTAAGCGAAATTGAAACGCTGAAGCTCAAAATTGAGGAGATGGAGAAGTTGCAGAGTCCGAATTTGAGTGTTGTCACGGGGCTTTTGCAGGTGTTGAAGAAGGAGGTGAGCCGGATTGCCGAGAGAGGGTCGAGTGCGGTTCCTCTGGTGGTGGAGAGCGTAGACGCTGCTGCGGTGGAGAAGGTGGACGAGGAAGAGAAAGAGGTGGTGGTGGAGGAGGTGATTAAGAGTTTGGAGAGTGGAATAGGACGATATGAAGAGGTGAAGAAGAAGAGGACGACGTTGAGGAAAGGATCCGAAGGAGATGAGGTTCGAATTATGCAGGTTTGGCTCTATTCGCTTCTTTCTGATTCTTATCTACTACTACTGAGCTTCAGCTTCATTTCCTACATTACTGATGCAAATTAATTAATTGACTTACAATTCAAGAATTAGTGTATTAACCGAAAGAGGAATTACGGCAATAAGATTTTCTTTGGAAAAGGGAACTAGAGTAGGGATATAATTAATATGGTGCCTTGTAGAATTATAATGACTGAAATATGCACTTGATTTAATGATCTGACAAGGATGCCACTATATATTCCCCGTCCTTAAACAAAATTGTTATATTTTGTTTGCAAAGGAAGTGATACTAAAATAGGTATATTTATTTATTAGGTTAAACCATCCAATATCTGGTAGGTCATTTGGATTCCGACTAATCTGGATTCGAGCCGGGTTGGACTCCATACAGAGGAAACTCTCCCCATACTCTTTTTTATTTATTTATTTAAATATGATGCTTTTTTAAGTTCAAATACAACTGCGTGACTCTTCAATGTGTCTAAAAATCAGTACACGAGCATTTGCGATTCTGGTTCAGTTCAATGTGGTCTGTCCAAGTTATTTTCTGTTGTGTGTATGCAGAGATAGTTTTGCTTAAATATTTGCTACATTTGTGAGAGAGACTATATGGGATTTCATTAAGAGAATATTTAGATATATATTTGTGTAAGGTGCGGGGTAGTTGGTTATCACGTCTGTCTAAGACACTGAAGGTCTCCGGTTCAAGTCCGGGTGCCGCCACAAAGTTAATATTAATTCTATGTTTTTTCTGTGTAACTTTTGTATAATTTAAACCTTGCTCATTCTAGACGGGTATTGATGAGAGGCTTGATTAATATATGGAGTTATGGAGTAGTTGGTTATCATGTCAGTTCACATCAGTTTAACACACTGAACTACTGGAGATCACAAGTCAGAGCGATAGCGAAGTTAATAATAAATCTAAAATTTTGCCTATATCATGCGTGTGTTGGATTTAAGACTAAACATGTTAGACAGGATATTGACTATTGATAGGAGGCAGGTAGTCTTGCCATTTTCCTTGTGTCCAAGGCTTTGATGGTGGAGTTACAGTTATGTCTACGGCATTACAGAACATCAAAAGTATTTGTGGTTTTTCTGTTTTGTGAACTGGTTTACCCTCAATGTACAAATGCTATCAGCAATTTGTACTTTGGGACTGCGGTACTTCATTGCTTGGCAGTACATATTAGCCTTGGTAGTACTCTGCCTCGGCTAAACACCTTTAATTTAATAACCATGAGGTTATTGCTTACAGATCTGCAGATGTACACCATTAAAGATGGAACTATTTCAAACCTTAAATTTATGCCGTCCAATAGTATAAGGTTATGCTCGGCACATTATCTTCCATGCTCTAAATGAAAATTTTCTTTCTGTGGGTAAGGATGGTCCTTTCTGGTTTTAAGCAAGGGAACTATTGCATAGCAGTCCTCAATGTGCTATAATAGAATCTGATCTAAAACTGAGAAGGATTTTTTTAGGCCAGAACTGAGCAGTAAATTTTTAAATAAAACCGATATATATCAAAAGATGTACTATTAAAATATGCAAGTGTATATTAGAGAACTATTTTGTCTTTAAGAACCTGCAGTATGTTATCATTGATCACATGGTTCTTATGCCGTCCATCAATGACTGACAACATCAGAATATATTACCATCATATATTTGATATAAATGATGATGCATGCAAAGCCAAGACAATAAACAACATATGATCCTGTGGAAACTGTTCAAGAAACGTAGCTTCATAAGGAATGGGCTATGATCATCTTCAATAACGATTACATGTGTTTCGTAGTTTGTTGTTTTTGAAAATCTCTTTTTGTGCCTTCCACAGGAAGCACTGCAAAAACAGGGATTTTATTGTGGAGATGAAGACACAGAATATTTCATGTTTTCAAGTGGGACTGAACGTGCCATAAAAACTTGGCAAGTATGTTAGTTTCTTTTATTAGTGTCCCATAAAATATAGTCATTTTTTAAGATGACTTAAAGTTTCCTCTTCTGTATCTCTTCTTTTTCTTGTATGATTTAATTTCATTATGTTGCTTAACAGGCAACATTAGGTGTTCCTGAAGATGGTATCATGACATCCGAGCTTCTGGAGAAGTTATTTATGGAACAGCAAAGTAGGGTTTCTGGTTCTACAAAGAAGGCAGATACAGATAGAAATAATGCCGCCACCTTGAAGAAGGTTTTCTCCCATTCTTGTACTCTAGAAAGCCTTACTGATGTTTTTCTATGTTTTTGCCAATCTTCAACCTAAGATGTTGACGTCATTTATTAATTTCTAAGTGTCTCGTAATATTGTCCGTATTGAGTCAGATCACGTACTATTAACAGAAAAGTTTGGGAATCTGATTTTGTTGTACCATCATTCGAGTGATGACATTCACAGCCACGTGATATATCCAGTGCCATCTCAAATGTTGCATGTTATAGCAACATATAAATTTCCACATGCATTGTTAATCACTGCGTTTATATATGAAGCTTGAAATGGCAATAGGTGTTCATTTATATGTGCGGTTTGTGTAGGAGTTCAAATCTCTTAGTATGAGATCTGATAGACCAATGGCATTGACAATTAGGTAGTAAGAATAACAATAAAATAATATGATATGGCCAGGCTTTGTAATTCTTGTGGGTTTGACTAATGACTTATTTAAAATGCTTGGAGACCACCACTTCGGTTCATATCTAGTCAACGTGGGTTGTGGGACCACCAAAGTTAAATAGAGATATCAGAAAAGTTTTATGTCTATAGTCTGTTCAACTGTTTTGTGGCTTATGTAGAAGGTAATAATCGTAAGTCAAAACTTATAACCAGGCTAGAATTCCAAGCAGTAATCCCCTTGAAGGAGGCTCTAGCAATCTCTGTAAGAGGCCTTCTTATATCTTTGAACTTTAATGTGCTTGCAGATGTAAGCTTGAAGAGATGATGCTTAAATTTTAGAAATAGGAAGAAATATGTTTTTCTAGGCTATGCTAATGTCTATAGAAAATAAAGGGTTTGTTTGTTTTTTGTGTCTTGAGAGAGACCTCTCAAGTGTTCTTCTGATTACTTTCTTCAGCAGTTTCTGATTCTTATCTCCTAGATTGTACACAACCTGTTAGATAACTCAAGTCACATCAGTTTTCAAATTCCAACTCAGGTGGACATGATATAAGTGGTCTCATAACACTCTGGTTCTAATTAGGAGGCTTCAAATGGAGCAGCAGTTACTTCCGGAACTGAAAATAAGACAGTTCTGAAAAAAGGTGGTGCAGAAGCTGAGGTATTTCAAAATCGAGTCTTTCTTCTTGGAGAAAATCGGTGGGAAGATCCTTCTAGGCTTGTTGGCAGAAACAAGCAGGTAGTTGGAAGTAGTAATCCAGATGCTACAACAAAATGCATTTCTTGTCGGGGAGAGGGCCGCTTATTATGCACAGGTGCTATCCTCTTTCTACCTTCTATTTTCTTAAAGATGTATTAGTAATATGCTTTTCACTTCAATAATCATAATCATTTTCACCCATAGTTTATATCATACAGTTTTAGAATAATTTGTCCTATATATGATTGATGGACTTGTCAATGATTAATGTTGCCACTCATATTGTCAATTTGATACAATTTGAACACCTACAGTTTTAGAAGATAACTTTTGGCCTTTTGGTTACAAATAAATCCCTTAATATTAATTATGAGTTCAGAAAAGACAGTGTGATGTTATTTTTTATTTTTTATTTTTTTTGGTTACACAGTGTGATGTTATTGAATTATGGAAGTAGTGGTAATTATGGTGGCGGTGGTGTGAATTTGGTAGGGGTGATACTGGTAATGATGGCATTTTACAATTCTATTTCATCTTTTGTCTCCAACTTTAGACAACAGAAAAAATGGAAACGTGTCTCTGTTAGGAATGAGGGGAGTAAAACTTATTCGTCTTACAACTAAACAGCAGCAAGCAAATATGCCATAGACTTGGTCACTCCACATGCACACACGCCAAAAGCAGATCAAAATGGAAGATTAAATAGTGAAATAAAAAATCACTATATGAAACCAGTTAAGCTGCAAAGCGGTCTAGTTGCTCATTTGTCAATTTAGTCAGGCGCAGTTGATGGCTGCAGTTGAAATTCGAGAATGAGAGGATGAGCATTACAAATTCATATAGTCAGCATATAAGAAAAGACATCATTGTCCAAACTCCAAATAGACAAATGAAATGATGTAGGACAACCCAAGCAGAAGCCCAAAGAGACATGGTTGGATCCATTCATGAAGGCTTATCTGAAAAAGGTTCTAGATTCAATACATACATTACTATTTATTTAATTTAATTATTCTTCATATTGTATTAAGTTTGTTGCAAATGTGAGTAGACATAATAAAATGAACACAAAATTGTACGTGGAGAACTCAAATGGGTAAAACCACGGAGGAATGATCTCAAAACTCTACTATGAAATGTAAATACAAGTTTATCAGAGGATTTCCTTTTCTCTCTCGGTTTATCAAAGCTCTATTTATAGGCAGCCTATGGACATATTATAGTATGCATGTATTGATACAGAGGAGAAATGGTGTAACTCACGCGTCAAAACCTTGGCTAAATATATAGGGACAATACTAACAAAGGCAATCACACACCTTTTTGACATATAACAAAGGTAGGTAAGTTAAAAGATTTTGTTAACTATATGATTAGGATTTTATGTGGCAACTTATAGCATTCCTATTTATAGGCTTTTGATCTTCATTAGCAGTCCTCCTTCAATTACTTCAATCATTCAAATAATTATTAACTAGAAAACTAGTGTCTTCTCTGTGCCTCTTGGTCCTCTTCTCTTATCTCAGATCTCCCTCTTCTCTTATCTCAGATCTCCCTCTTCTCTTATCTCAGATCTCTTGTCCTCTGGCTCATTTCCCCATAATTTGCTATTTGTTAATCTCTGATCATGTAACCGTAATCTATATGCTGCTGGATTTTCTAGATAGTGGGCGTGTTGACTATTTGAGGACTAAAATTGTGGTTCGGTTTTAATGTTTCATGTCTTAAAATTTACAAGTTCTCTCAGGATTTACATGATCATGTTGATTTTTCTTTTTCTCCATTATTTTGAGATTGTAGCTAATTAATAATTATTAAATCACAATGCCTAGAGCAGTATTATTAAGTTTCCTGCTGGCAGTTTCCCTTATAGCCTGTTGGAAGTTTTAGCTTGGGAAGAAAAGAAAAGAATGAGAAAGAAACATGGAAGAAATGAGTGTTTGGGAGTTTTTTTTTTAGGAGAGAAAAGAAAAGAATAGGAAAGAAATGGAGAAAAGAAACGGAGAGAAAAGAAAAAAAATGAGTGTTTGGGAGTTTTTGGTGAGAAAAGAAACTTTTCTTTTCAAAGTTGGAAAGAAATGGAGAGACAAAGTTAAGACTTTAGAAATAAAATTATAATACTAATTTTACCTTTTAAAGTTAATAATAAAATCTTTCTTATTTCATTCATATCTTACCAAGTTTCTTTTCTCACCAAAAACTCCCGAACAAAGGGAAAGATTTTATAAACATTTTTTTTCTCTCTCATTCCATTTTTTCCTTTCCATGAAAAACTCCCAAACACTATGTTAATTTAGTATTAATGAATATCTATATGATCTTTCAACTTGCCACAAAAGTTAAAGGGTTATCATTATTAGTATTGCTATTACTCCCTCAGTTCATGATGTCAGTGGCTTTAGGGAAATTCACATATATTAAAGATTAGATTGATAAGTTAAATTGATGATTAAATGCAATTATAAATTATATTATTACCCTTGCAATGATTAGTTAGATTGGAAGAAATTAAACTGGTTAATAATAAATAAGGGTAATATAATAAACTTTTTCATTTATTTGCATAGATTATTACCGTGTGTCAATTAAATGAGATTTAACAAATTTCTAAAGCCACTGAGATTGTGAAGGCGGAGGGGGGTATTACTTTTTGATAAGGAAAGTTTAAGGGTTTAAAGTCTTTTCCCATTATAAATGATTAGCCGAGAATACTACACGTCTATAAGTTTTACTTTATTCAATTTTTGCAAGTCTATATGCAGATAACATCTGGTTCTCTTGCTCACAGAATGCGATGGGACTGGTGAGCCCAACATTGAGGAACAGGTCCGAGGACAGTTGCCATCTCACTTTGGTACTTCTTAATCTTTTCATTTGGACAGTATTTACCTTTTGACTTTTATAATTTTCGTGCAGTTTATGGAATGGGTAGACGAAGGAGCAAAGTGCCCGTATTGCGAAGGTCTGGGTTTCACAACATGCGACGGATGTGATGGGAAAAAGGTGACCTAGATGTTATATTATAAACACAAACATGTACTACGACTAGATCAATAGATTAATTCAGATTTATGTCACATGAAAAATAATGAGATACTTTGTTATTAAATGGACTTTATAAAAAATTTTGTTCTGTAATTTATGCTTGTAGCAATTTATTAGCAAATTTTTAAGTTACAACTAAAAGTGCTAACAAATTGCATTGGAGTTTTTGCGTTTATAAGAAACTAAGAAAGAGATATGCTGAGCCAAGGCGCCTGATTTTTACCAGAGCAGTGAAAGAGCAATTCTATTTTTCTCATTTTATACCAGGACTGATTGGAATATATGCAATGCAATTGAGAGTTGCATCCATAAAAGTGCGATTAATTACTGTCACTCTTTCTTTATTTGAATTATTCAATGCTAAAATGTAATAATGAACATAATTTAATACAACCTTTTTTTTCGATACAAACTACAACTCTTTTATGTGAGATTCTGGTCGGAAATATAGAGATATAACATGTATTTCCTATTTTACTCTTCAACTCTTTTATGGGCATGTTCACCATCACGATCCCTTTTCTCTTCTTCTCCAGGCTTTAAATTCTTCTTAGTGACTAGTCATGAATCGATTTAGTGAAGAAACGTGTAATTGTATATAATGAAATTTCTCCTATAATGAAACAAGAAAGAAAAAAGATACCCTCATCAACAACCACCACCACCAATTTCCCCAACAAACCTTATTAATTTTATCTTGATCACAACGTGGAAGGCGAGGAGCAAGAGCCCAAGACCGCCCAACTGTATAAAGTGACTTGCTATTGGTTAGTGTTGCCATTGGCAGCATCAGACTTAATCGCAATTGTTTTGGCAGAGAGTTTTACTTTAAGGGTTTTAGAAGAAAGCAAACGAAATTCATACTCCTTGTTGGAGCTACGAGAAATAAATCGAAATGAGTCATTGTTGTAATTATAAGAAGTGGAAAATGATGAAGAAGTGGAAAATGATGAAGAAGTGGTGGCCATTAAGCAAAAACCGCCGCGAAGACGACGCCGAGGAGGTGGTTGTGATTGAATAATAATTTTCCGATCAACGAGGAGGCTACTGATGATGACAACGGCAACGACAACCATCTTCTTATCATCATGATTTCCAAGGCATCATCTCTTCTTCATTTCACCAACCGACACATAACAGAATTCGAGAAAGGAATTGGGAAGAATTGAAGAAAACCCCCAAGTCAAAATGTGTAAAACTGATCGTTAGTAGTATAACTTAATGAAAAAGTTAGTAAAATCACAATACATTTTCAATTTTTCATGATTTTCTGCAGAAAAGGTGTGTTGTTTATTAAAAGAAATTCTAAAGCACTGATCCAAAAGATGAAAAGGGGAGGAGGGTGCGGAGATGTAGAAAAAATGTGGTCGTATTGACGAGAAGATTCATTGATTGGTTTTTTGGTATATGAATTGGATTTTTATTTTTATTTTTTGAGAATAAAGAAGTTGAGGCTGCTTTTTCAGAGTGCCCTTTCTCCTTTCCCAATTTCGTGTTACATCCATCGCAGTTTTACATGATCTGAACCAATAGAAAAATTAATGTAGTGTGTATTGACATTTATACCCTTGTATTTTTAAATGAACTTCCAGCAAGATTGTGATTGAAAATATAGAGGAAGTATGCACATTGATTTCTAGGGTAAAACAATATAGTACTTTTAATCGAATTAAAAGAATGGGGTGCAAATCGAGTATGCGATGTTAAACTTGAGGCGCAAATCATATTTTACCCTTTTAAAATTTCACATCTAATATACATAAAATGAACCATAAAATGAACTACAGTTCTTTTTATGAAACAAATGTAATAATATATAATTTAATACAAACAAAATAAGAGAGTTGATACTGTCAGAACAATTTTTATGTTGTTTGAGTAATTAAATTTCTATTCACCAGATTGCTCTTTCAAAAATCACTTACCATGACACAATCTCTCTTTTACTACATTTTCGACAATCAACACTAACAACACGAGCACTTTGAACCCACCCTATGTTTCTTATATTTTCAATCTCTTTTAAGCACTATATCAGTGATGTTTGTCCCCTTCATATCTAAATTTTTAAATAGCTCTACGATTATTTTATACATTAATTAACTCGATTAGTCGGTATATATCATTTCAACAGATAATCCGATATTTCCTTCTCATCTTCGACTTTTAACCAAATCTCTAACTCAATTGTGCTATTGATTTGTCCATTTCTTCGTATCAATCTAATGAGAAAAATGGTTGCCCTCCATTTAATTAATTCATGTGGAGAGTTAAAATTTTAAAAGTAAAGACTACATAAATTAGATTTGTAATATTAGAAGATAATCAAAAGTAAAAACTAAAGAAACGATAGTTGTACCTGATCGACTACTATTGATTGGTTGTGTGTTTTATTATCAGTTTTTGGGTTTGGAGAATTCTACATATATGTAAATAGTTACTCAATTTAGCGTGAAGAAATAGACCATTTGTTTATGGACATAATAAAAGACAGGATTAATTAAGTTTGTTATTAATACTTAATGATCTCACAATTTATTTAAGAGATTAAAGATCAAATTGATTAATTGTTGGATGAGGATAAGTAAGACGAAAGATTTAAAACATTTGACCAGAAGAGATTAATTTATAAATTTTTGTAGAGAATATTTTGGTTCATAAAAATTTAATTACGTTGACAATAACATTATCCAAAATAAAATAAAACTCCTCGTATAAAACGATGTTATAATAGCCTTTATAATTCAATACCTCCTTTTACTCCGCTTTATTTGGGCTCATCGTCTTATTCGAGTTTTCACACATCATCTTATTATAGAAGTCCTTTTTTTTTTTTAACCAACTATATATATTCGAATTTCAAACAATATTTAAGTATAAAAGAAAAGAACCCTAGAAAATTAAAAAGAAACGCTAATCTAATCAACTCGTCTCGTTCATATATGCGGATGACACTACGAGCGACTGTTAGCGGAACTCGACGACGGTTCTAGCGACTGAGAAAGAGAGGCGGTGTCGGAGATCCGACGACGACAAAGAGGCGGTCGAGAGAGATCCTATACAGATTATATATATATATATATATATAGAGAGAGAGAGAGAGAGAGAGAGAGTAGGGGAATACTACTGCCTTTGCTTGCATCTAGGGTTTCAGAAATTTGGGGATTGCGACATAGAGGGAGAGGTAAGATCTCATAATTAATAAATTATTATCTGTTTCAATTGCGTTTGATTAGTTTCATACCGGTGTCGTTCCCTTTTCGCATGTTTCGATTTTTGTCGGAGTTATTAGATCGATAACGAAGCCTACGGGTGAGTTATCGTTGAGTTTTTGATTACCGTTTCAGAATTCATGTAGTATCGATGACGATTGAGTTTAGCTGGACTCGGCCTATACTTTGAACCAAACATGGTTGGAATTTTGAACTTGTGGTGTCGTTATTGAAGTTGAGGATAAATATGTAGAGGTTGATATTTTTATTGAGTATTTGACTAATAAAGACTTGGGTTTTTTTTTGGGTTAGTTAATTTTGTATGTGGTATCTTATGTGATAGTAGTTTGATGAATTTGTTTCTTAATTCTGCAGGATTTCTTAAAGTTCCCGACTCTGATAGTTGGGAAAACAGTGCTTATTGAGTTTGTGTGAAGATTTTGAGTTTTCTTTAATTTGAGTTAAATAGTCTCGGAGAAAATGGCTTCTGTGGATCCAGAGATTGCTAAGACCCAGGAAGAAAGGAAAAAGATGGAACAACAACTCGCATCTCTTACATCTGTTACATTTGATACTGATCTATATGGTGGCAACAACCCATTTGAGGGTTATGAGAAGTCTATACCCGTTAATGATGATGATGAGAATATTGAAACAATGGACTCGGAGGTTGCAAGAAAATTAGCTTCTTACACAGCACCAAAGTCAATTATGAAGGATATGCCAAGAGGTGGTGAAGATGACGAGGCCTTAGGGTTCAAAAAGCCACAGAAGATTATTGATAGGGAGGATGATTATCGCAAAAGAAGATTAAATCGAGTGATTTCGCCGGAAAGACATGATGCTTTTGCTAATGGGGATAAGACCCCAGATGTTTCTGTGAGGACCTATGCTGATGTTATGAGGGAGGAGGCTATTAAAAGAGAGAAGGAAGAGACTTTGAGATTAATTGCTAAAAAAAAGAAAGAGGAGGAGGAGAATAAGGCGTTAGAGAAGGAAAGAGAACCTGTTGCTACGCAAACGTCCCAGAAGAGGAGGAACAGGTGGGACCAGTCTCAGGAGGAGACAAACGCGAAGAAGGTAAAAACAGCCTCCGATTGGGATTTACCAGATTCAACTCCAGGGATTGGCAGGTGGGATGCGACTCCTACACCCGGAAGAATGGGTGATGCGACACCTTCTTTGTCTAGAAAAAACAGGTGGGATGAGACTCCCACTCCAGGAAGGTTGGCTGATTCAGACGCAACCCCTGCTGCTGGTGGGGTTACTCCGGGCGCTACCCCAGCTGGAATGACTTGGGATGCTACGCCAAAGCTGGCTGGGCTTGCCACTCCTACGCCAAAACGTCAGAGATCAAGGTGGGATGAGACACCAGCAACTATGGGGAGTGCAACTCCAGCCGCAGCTTATACACCAGGTGTGACTCCTGTTGGAGGAGTTGAGCTTGCTACACCAACTCCTGGAGCTATTAATTTACGGGGTGCTATCACCCCTGAACAGTATAATTTGTTAAGGTGGGAAAAAGATATTGAGGAGAGGAATCGCCCATTGACGGATGAAGAACTTGATGCAATGTTCCCACAGGAAGGCTACAAGATTTTAGATCCTCCAGCTTCTTATGTTCCTATCAGAACACCTGCAAGGAAGTTGCTTGCTACCCCTACCCCGGTTACGTCTCCTTTCTATACCATTCCTGAAGAGAACAGGGGCCAGCAATTTGATGTACCAAAAGAATTACCAGGTGGTTTGCCCTTCATGAAGCCCGAAGATTATCAGTACTTTGGGGCTTTGCTGACTGAAGATGAAGAAGAGGAGCTATCACCTGATGAGCAGAAGGAGAGAAAAATTATGAAGCTGTTGCTCAAGGTTAAGAATGGGACTCCTCCACAGAGGAAAACAGCTCTGAGACAGCTTACTGATAAGGCTCGAGAGTTTGGTGCTGGCCCATTATTTAATCGTATTCTACCACTTCTCATGCAACCCACCTTGGAAGATCAGGAGAGGCATCTTTTGGTGAAAGTCATTGATAGAGTATTGTATAAACTGGATGAGTTGGTACGTCCTTATGTACACAAAATTCTTGTTGTGATTGAGCCTCTTTTGATTGATGAGGACTACTACGCCCGTGTAGAGGGAAGAGAGATTATATCGAATCTCAGCAAGGCAGCTGGCTTAGCCACAATGATTGCTGCAATGCGTCCAGATATTGATAACATTGACGAATATGTGAGGAACACCACTGCAAGAGCCTTCAGTGTTGTTGCTTCAGCACTTGGAATACCTGCCCTGTTACCTTTCTTAAAAGCCGTGTGTCAAAGTAAGAAGTCGTGGCAAGCTCGTCACACTGGTATCAAGATTGTTCAGCAAATTGCTATTCTGATAGGCTGTGCAGTGCTTCCTCACTTGAGGTCTCTTGTAGAAATTATAGAACATGGTTTGAATGATGAGAATCAGAAGGTCAGAACTATTACTGCTCTGTCTTTGGCTGCCCTTGCTGAGGCTTCTGCTCCGTACGGTATTGAAAGTTTTGACTCAGTTCTGAAGCCTTTGTGGAAGGGAATTAGGTCGCACCGTGGGAAAGTTTTAGCTGCCTTCTTGAAGGCTATCGGTTTCATCATACCTCTTATGGATGCAATATATGCAAGTTATTATACGAAGGAAGTTATGCTTATTTTGATACGTGAGTTTCAGTCTCCGGATGAAGAAATGAAGAAGATTGTTCTGAAAGTTGTGAAGCAGTGTGTGAGCACTGAAGGTGTAGAGGCTGATTACATTCGAAGTGATATCCTGCCTGAATTTTTCCGGAACTTTTGGGTACGAAGGATGGCTTTGGATCGTAGAAATTATAGGCAGCTAGTTGAGACAACTGTTGAAATAGCAAACAAAGTTGGGGTTGCTGATATTGTTGGGAGAATTGTTGAAGACCTTAAAGATGAGAGTGAACCATATAGGCGAATGGTTATGGAGACCATAGAGAAGGTTGTAGCAGATCTGGGTGCATCTGATATTGATGCTCGCTTGGAAGAGCTTCTGATTGATGGTATTCTTTATGCATTCCAAGAGCAGACAAGTGATGATGCTAATGTGATGCTTAATGGGTTTGGTGCAGTTGTAAATTCTCTGGGGCAGAGGGTGAAGCCGTACCTTCCCCAGATATGTGGTACAATTAAGTGGCGTCTCAATAACAAGAGTGCAAAGGTGAGACAACAGGCAGCTGATTTGATTTCTAGAATTGCAGTGGTCATGAAACAGTGTCAAGAAGAACAACTTATGGGCCATCTTGGCGTTGTCTTATACGAGTATCTTGGGGAGGAATACCCAGAAGTTTTGGGATCAATACTGGGAGCATTAAAAGCAATTGTGAATGTTATAGGTATGACCAAAATGACCCCTCCAATCAAGGATTTGCTTCCACGATTGACTCCAATCTTGAAGAATCGTCATGAGAAGGTCCAAGAGAACTGTATTGATCTTGTTGGTCGAATTGCTGATCGTGGAGCTGAATTTGTTCCTGCAAGGGAGTGGATGAGGATTTGCTTCGAGCTTCTTGAGATGCTTAAAGCCCACAAGAAGGGCATTCGCCGTGCAACAGTTAACACTTTTGGGTACATTGCAAAAGCTATTGGACCACAAGACGTTCTGGCGACTCTGTTGAACAATCTCAAGGTTCAGGAGCGTCAGAATCGTGTTTGCACAACTGTGGCAATTGCTATAGTTGCAGAAACATGTTCTCCTTTTACAGTTTTACCTGCATTGATGAATGAATATCGTGTGCCAGAGCTTAATGTGCAGAATGGTGTTCTGAAATCACTGTCCTTTCTTTTTGAGTACATTGGTGAAATGGGTAAGGACTATATATACGCTGTGACACCATTACTCGAGGATGCTCTTATGGACAGAGATTTGGTTCACAGACAGACCGCCGCTTCTGCTGTCAAGCATATGGCTTTAGGAGTGGCTGGGCTGGGATGTGAGGATGCTTTGGTCCACTTGATGAACTATGTTTGGCCAAACATTTTTGAGACATCCCCACATGTGATAAATGCTGTAATGGAAGCTATTGAAGGGATGAGGGTGGCATTGGGCGCCGCTGTAGTACTTAACTACTGTCTTCAGGGACTGTTCCATCCAGCAAGAAAGGTGAGAGAAGTGTATTGGAAAATTTATAACTCACTTTATATTGGTGCTCAAGATGCTCTTGTGGCTGCTTATCCTACACTGGATGATGAGGAAAAGAACATATATAGCAGGCCCGAGCTGACCATGTTCGTCTGAACTGAATCTGCTGGTTCAGCATCGTCCTAAAATACAGAGTACTGCACTAGATTTGCTTCTACTATTTGTTCTCTATGCATTAGTTGCTATTTTGAAATAATTACGAGATGTAGCTCTTTTTAATCAAGATTGCTACCACATTAATTGTATTGGCATTGGATTATGTTTGGATGTTATCTACACTATTTGCAGGTTTTTTGTTTTGTAATACTTACATGTACGTGCTGTCCGGGTATCTGTTTAGCGTTGAACTGGTTGGATCTCGTACTTAGAAGCATTATCACTCTCCACGAGCATTTTGTTATTTCTACACCTGAATTTGGCCTCTTGTGCATAAATATTTGTGCCCTGGTTTTTAAAGCCCGTATTGATTCGGACCTCATCCCAACATAACTGTCCTCATTATTTATGTGGATCTCTTTTTCTTATTGTTGTCAACTGGTTAGATTTTCACCGTTCCTTTAACTACTGATCCGCTATTGGGCTTCAGTTATTTCATTTGGCAAACTCTGATTAATTTGTTACCTAAAATGAATTGGTAGATGTATTTGCTTATCTACTGAGCTTGTCTCGGCAGATAAAAAACCTCTTCATCATGTAGATAACATCATCTTTTTGCTGTAGTTGCTCTTGCTTATTACCTTTTTCCCTCGTTGGAGCCGCACATTCACGCGCACACCAATAAGAAAATGTATACATGTAACAGACACATGTAGGATATGCTTGTGTAGCAGAGGCAAGGCAATCATTGCCCGACATAGGTATGTTTACATTGCAGAAGGACTTTTAGTGTACACCAGGGCTCGGCTATTTCTCTCTCATTGGTTGTTTCGGAAATGCACTCTGTTTTCCAGGGACCGTTAACAACTGAACATACAAGTTTGGTTGCTTAATTATGGTTGAAATCAATTCCGATAAAATTCTCATTTTTCATGCATTGGAAGCGAGTATTATCATGAGTTATATACACTTTAGTAACGACCCGATCCAAATCTACTTGCCCAAATGCATCAGTTAGGAGTTTAGGTCATCCAAATCTACCAGAGACTTGCTCAAAAAGTCATGACTTTAGACTTGTACGATGTGGAGTGCTACAACTTTGCTATGAACGTCACTTCAACGCAAGCCTTTTTTAACAGTTTCACATATCACTAATATAATAACCAATCACTTCAAAAAAGATTCTAGTCATATTACAACAAAGCGAGGGCACCTCTCTCAAAACTATTTAACAGAACCAAGTTACAAATCCAGACCTTTATTGCCCCAGAATCCTCTCAGACTATTTTGACTAAAGAGGGTCCAGGGAGAAAAAGGAAAAGAATTAATGTCAAAATGAATTTACAAACGACTAATGTCCTACAAACCTAAAGCTAAATATCAGCAGGAACAGTGGAACACTGAATTGCCAAAGCACTTGGCTTTTTTGGCTATCTTTCTAACACCAGTCTCATTGTTAGGAGATATTGAGCTCTGAGGAGATACGTGGATTCTGTCCATTATATTGATATGAGGAGCATCAAGAATGGTTTTAGGTAATGATAGAGCCCATTGCATGCCCCATATGGCGAGCGGTCTCATGTATACCAGAGACCGGAAGTGCCCGTCCATTGTCCATCCCTCTGGAGTCTGAAAGGAGTACCTGCATATCCAAGAGTTGAAATTGTGAATTTACACCAAATGAGGATAAATGCAACGCAAATAGACAATTATATTAGGCTAAGTAGTTGCAAATTCGACATCCCAGGACAGAAGAAATCTTGTGCATAATAAAAACATAAATTTAAGCGTTCAGGCTATTACTGGTTCCTGAAGTTGCCTGCTCAAGTTACTGTGATGCATAATTTGAATAACTGTTCATGTCATACATAGGAGTGTAGGACATCTAAATTTTAAATAAATTTGTCCGAATTTTGGGAGTTTCTTCACTTTTAGCAACCTTGAGATACTTTACTGTCATGGTCGTCTGCAAAACTCACTAGCCTGTAAAGTCAACCAGTCAAATTCTGATTCAACAAAAGCCATCTCAAGAGCGTTCAAAATGGCTCTATAATAAAGCAAGTGGGTGCTTATTTATCAGTGACTGGTATTTAAGACCATATAGCATGTATCAAGAGAAGGGAACAAGAATTATTGCTGATAAGACTACTATATCATGAAATGAACATAAATTGTTTTTCACAAGACTACTCTTATAAATCAATGGACTAAAGAGTTACTAGGAAATGCATCCAAATTATCAAAAATTTAGTATTCTTTGCATAACTGCACAAATCAGTTACTAGTTTATTTATTATACATGTTTCACTATGTTGGCATCAAAGGCATTTCACCAGACAGTGCATCTAAGTATTTTGTTCAAGTCATTAGACTTACCCAAATCCATCCTCTGACCAGCCTGCAAAGAATATACCTTCAGCTGTTGTGAAAGCCTGTTCCTCCATACCGGCATGAATCATGGTGGCTGCTACACCATAGGTGACCCCTGTCCATACTTCACGGGACTGCATACAACAGTCATCCACCTTTCCATTAGGATGCATTCCATTAACAGCACCCATCCTTCCTCCTCTGACTTTCATAACATTAAAATCATAAATTTTTTGAAGAGAGCTTTGGATCTTTGAATCATCATAAAGATTTGGCAATCCTGAGGCTGCGGTATACCATTGACCTGCTAGTTGATCAGCTTGTATTGATTTACTATTACTGCTGGACCCACTATCATAGTTGAAGTATGATCCATTCCAGAGTTTTTCTTCTAATACTGATTTGGCTTTTATGAATTTGCTTTTGTATCTTTCGGCAGCAACTGTATCACCCAGTTGCAATGCCATAGCTGCAGTAGCTTGAAGTGCAGCAACCCATAAGCAACCGCAATAAGCACTTACACCATGAACCGTCCAAGCATCATATGTTTGATCCGGAAATCCATCATTCTCAATTAGACAATCATTGTCTCGATCAAATTGTTCCATGTACTCCATTGCAGCACAAACAGCTGGCCATACATCAGCTCCAAATGATAAATCCCCTGTTGCAGCAAAATCTCTGTACACCTGAAGCACAAACTTTGGGTTCAGATCTTTCCACTTACTAGTATCATGTATATTGTATGCATTCATCTCATGCCATGGGTCGTGAGTGCCAAGATCATGAGGAATTGCTCCCCTGACCTTACGAATTCCCCAGTTTCCCTCGGCCAGAAATTTCACTTTTCTTCCATCTTCAAATAAGACTGCTTTCGCGAATTCTCTCTGAATACTAAGTTCAATTTTGGGGAACAACATAAGTAATGCAAAAGAAGCATAGAAATGAACATCATATGTACACCACATAATATACTCCACTCCTTCTAAATACAAAAATCCGCCTACATCATCAATATCATTATCCTGAGAGGGGTATTCAAAGTGATCTCCATTTACTTCTTGAGAATTCACTGAATTATCCTCGTCGGAACATGTATTTACACTTTCAACATCACCTGTTGAACCATTCTCAGCAGTACTATCAGAACCATAAACTTCCATATTTTCAACTGCATCATTTCTTCCCTTGACTTTCATAACGGTTATATCAGTCTTCCCTGAAATCTTTGTTGATGGAATATCATATCCAAAGTCTGCAGCCGGAAGAGGAGAATCTATAGGCAAAGACAGCAGATTAATACTTTATTCTCCGGCAGATGTATAATGAAAAGAAGATAAAGACCCGGAATATGATCTATGTAGTAGCTTTGTTTCTTTTATTTTTCGTTTCTTGTGTTAAGTTTTGAAAGTACTACTGTAACATCATAAGGTAAGATTAAGAAGGGAAAGGGGAACTGGTATTCATGAAGGTGCTAGAGGAGAAATACATTGTTAACTGTGTCTTTATGCAAAGTGATCAAGTATTTCAGTACAGATTGCATACCAATCCAAACAGTCCCACCAGAGACCAAAAAGTAGAGTTCGTTAAACAATGTGAACTTGTACCTGGAAATGATCAGACAAATGGTTACCGAGAGGTATAATAATTGTTTTAAGTTTTTCTATATGCGAATATGTTATTTCTATAATAAGTGTGTTGAAGAAACAGAATACCAATAATAGAAAATGACGCAGGGAAAGCTCAATGTTATGGAAGATATAGCCAATACACAAACATGGGTAAGAATAACAAAGAAGACACAACATCACAATATGATAGTTGAACAACTGCTTTACCATTCTGGTAGTCTGTCATCCTCAAGGATCGGTTTTTGCCACTGTTCAATTTCTTCTTCCCACCTCTTATAATCTGATCAAAAGCCAGAAAGAATTGTAGCACACTATAATACTGATTTTATTTTATTTTATCAGACTTATGCCATTACTTCGTAACTGCTAGAGTTAATAAATATCAATAGCTAATAACAGCACGTACTTTTTAGCGCATCATGGACCAAGTTTGATGCAGCCCTTTCAGAAGTGCCATAATATTTTGTGTACCTCCTGCAAAAAATGGATGCGAAGAAATATTCTCAATTCACAACTCTAAACATCAAGTTGCAAAATAGGTTGAAGACATAACGAATAGTACTCTGAAGGAATATCAACTTGTGTTTAACAGAGAACCTGTATTGAGGTGTATTGATAAATGTAGGAAAATATTTTCTCATTGACAATTTAAGATTTAACTTTGAAAGTCGTAACACATCATTTGGAGAAAATGATGCATCGACGAACCTCTATGTCCTTAGACCTACTACAACAATATTTCAACCATTTTAAATTGTCAAAGAAAAAAAAAAAGAAACAGAACTGAATGGTTATTGAAAAAACTTTTCAATCAAGTAAAAATGATTATACAAAATTAGAAGATACATGAACACAACCATATATGAATACTACACAAACACGCACACACGGAAAATGTGAATGTGTCTAAAACACACATAAGCTTGTGTCTCTCCAGTAGAAAATTTTAGTGAAACAATGAAATTTTATCCCTAAAGATTAAATCGTCCATTACGTTTTTCCCCCCAAAAAACTAATCAAAACGATGTCTTTTCAGAGAATTTTTATGTGGATATACTTAAACTTTTACGTGTTAGGACCTTGCGGGATGAGAGTGGGTTAATATTTGGATTTAATGTGTTAGCCCCCCAAAAAAAGGAAAAAGAAAATAGAGAACTTGTGTGTCTTAGACACGTATTCCCTTTGCCCCAACAGTACATATATACATAATACACTCATGTATACATTACACAAACACACAGATATATTCCCTTTGCCCCAAAACTACATATATAGACAGTAAAATTTACCTATGGTAAGATTTTCCTTTACAAAATTTGACTTTTGGGGATGACCATGCAAGAGCAAATGCAACAGTGCACTTTCCGTGAGGCTCAACCCACGCCGAAGCAGAAACGGCAGCGCAACGTGTCTCTCCAGGTGATGAAGGCATGCTAGGTCCAGAATCAAAGTTTTCCCTATCGAATTCCCCATCCTTCAGACACATATAAAGTCGGACATGAGGAACAGAACATTGTTTCAGGTGACTAATTTATAAGACAACAGCAGAAAAGAATAAAAGGGAACGATTATTTCCAAAAAGAACATTTTAATAATTCCACAAGTCCCTCTCATACAAATATTGGACTTGCAAAATTTCATGTTACTAGAGACCATTACATATAAAAATAGAATTTAAGACCAACACTCTCCAGACCGTTGCTTCAAATTCCTTGCTGAACATGTAATACACGTAAAGGAGAACCGTGCTTAATAATACGATTAATCAATGGCAATGAATTCCAGAGAAGTTTCTTTTTTTGAATAAGAAGCACCAGGTAAACTATAATACATGAGTCCCGGTGATTGATAACAACAAATGTCAGGTTGAAGTGGCAAGATTACGATGGATGAGTAGCAGAATTGCAGTTGAATCATTACCTGTACCATTTTTCCCCACATGGCTTTTGCCGTGGGACAGCTTCCCTCAGACAGACCAAAAGATGGTAACACTGTAACACTGACGTTTTGAGTTTCACATGCAGCTATTGCAAAAGTAACAGGATGGTTCCCTTTTGCAGTCCTGCGTGCACCATACATTACCATTGGAAGTAGTAAGAAAAAATCTCTACCAAGTAATGAGAAAAGGAAAACCTGAAGAGTCAAGACTCAATTCAGTTATAAAAGGGAATAAGAAACCGAAACATTGTGTCACCATGTTGGTCATTGCAATGGGTTCAAATATTTCAGACATCTCAAAGTCTTAGGGTAGATGGAAACATTTTAATGGTGTGATTATTCAATTCAATAAAACAATTCTTCACTGCAGACTTCGTAGTTGTCAAATCATAATAAATCTCATCGAGAATGAAAAACTGCAGTATTTTGATCCATGAATCAAATCGAACAATACTAAATACCAAATTAAAGAATAATAATCACATTTACCCATATTGAAAACATTAATTCATGACTTCAATTAATAGAAATTACATACATGTTAAGATTTAGATAATTATTTATGAAACCTGTCAAATAATAACTCATAAAATATCAATTAAGTTTACCAGCCATTTTAAACACAAAACACCAATATGCCCTAACATTTCTTATTAGCCTAAGCACCAAAACCAAAGAATTAAAGTAATAAATGATGTGATCACGGCATATTCCTCGTATGTGTCTTTTTCCTTTCAAAGAATCACACTAATGTATTCTATTCCTAATATGAAGTCTTTATCCAAACATCCAAAAGAAAAAAAATTAACAAAGGCATCACAAACAAAATCCTAGAAATTGCTATAACAAACACCAATAAATTAATTACAACTCAAAATAGAAGTTGACCCCTTCTCTACCAATGTTTCTGATATGTGCTTCATTCATGATATTGCCTAAGCACCAGAACATAGACAGCCTAAGATTCTCCTCTCAAATATCTCCTAACCCTATAAAGTATTTGTCAACCACAATAAGGTAAAAACAGAAAGAAAGAAAATCATGTGTGTCTCGCGCTTTTTCTGTCAACACTCATAGATTTGTATCCCATCAAATTTCTATTGGCCTACTGTTAGATATAAATGATGATGTTTAGGAAATAAATGTGCATCTGTAAATACTCAAGGTATTCTATAAACCTTAGTATATTTGCACAAGTTTTGCATCCACTGATGAACGACTTAGTCATCAGGGGATGGACTACACTGCAGCGAGTCATCAGTGTAACTTGAACGAACTCGACAGTGTCAAGAAATAGCTGTTGTTACTTAAAAGAAGATAAGTATTCCGTACGAAAAACATTTCAGGCAAAGCCAACGAAGTATCGATGATCAAAAAAACAAATATTTTTAAAGATATCAGTGAAAAGAACCCATCAGGGAAAACCTAAAAATATTGTATCAGGGAATGACTCCATCAAGAGAAGCCATCAAGGGATGACTTCATCGGGGGAAGTTATCACGGGAACCCGTCAGGGGAAGCCATCACGAGCACCCGTCAGGGGAATGCATCAGGAGATGACCTAGTCAGAGGAAGCCGTTAAGGGAAGGCATCACTTTAATGTCCAGACTTTGGCGACAGTATATCTCCGGACGAGTTTGCCGATGACTAAAAGTGACTTTGGCGTTAGTCATTTTTATCCACTAACGATGAGTTTGGCGATGACTTAAATTGCCCGACGAGTTTGGCGATATTGTCCGACAAGTTTGGCGACGACAAAAAATCAACTCATCAGTGGAACCTTTCAGTGGATAACAAGGTCATAACATCAGTGGATAATGAAACACTGATCAAGCCTCCATCAGGGCTTGACATCAGTGGATAATGAAACACTGATCAAGTTGCCTTCAGTAACTTGTCATCAATGGATCCAAAAACACTAATCAAGTCTCTATCAGGGCTTGGCATCAGTGGATCGTTATGACCTAATCCACACGTCATCAGGACTTACATGCAAATCATTGATACTTGGCACAGAAGCAAGGGGTATAACTGGAAAGATATTCCTTGAAGTTTGGTTATCCAATAATAACTCTCGAGCATTAATTACATGCAAATCAGGGGATGAAAAAAAAGCAGCAAAAGCAAACAACAGTCTGACACACCACTCCGAAAGGACCTTGATGTGACATATTATGGTTATGTTGAAAAAGAAGCATGTCTAGCACATGGGTTCACCAACTGATCTGCTATACATATAGAAAGAGTTGTTACACGAAAAACCAAGCAAGCCACAACACTAAAACACTAGAAAGAATCTTTGTAATAGATCTTAAGAGAGATATTCAAAGAAAAACGTAGCTAGTGAGTGAAAAAGAAGCTGTAATTTATTACAGATTTGTAGCTGTTATTCATGATTGTGATTCAACAGATTTCTAGAAAAACACCAAGTTTTAATACAACTATTTTAACTTAAATGCTTATGTATTCATTTTAATTTCAGTAAAGTTTTTCTGATTATGCAGCTATTCCAGCCCATGCAAAATAAGTTTTAAAAAGAGCAAAAAGTTTGTAGTGTTTGTATTCAACACCCCCCTCCTCCACTACAAACACTTGAATTTATTTAGTTCTAACACCTACATTTTTTATAATTTTCAGAAGTCGAAGAATTATTAGGAAATTACACCATTTACAATATCCCTTTTTAAACATGAAGGCACTGACAGAATAATGAAACCAAATTGAAATGTCAAGACTTCAACAATATCCAAGTGAAGTCTTCGAGTTTGTGAGACTCATATCATAAATTAGTAACATGTTTCCGGTATAAAGATACTTGCTCTAAAGCATATGAGCAATAATTTCAAAAGAGCTGAGTCAGCACAATTGGCACTCTAGATGCTCACCAGATTGATGAAGAAAATAATGTATTCAAGATTGATAGTGGCACTACCATGTTACACCAGAACAATGTTGATATTTTAGCAAATCCTTCTCTAGGCACTAAAAGCTCTACTATGTTTCTTTAAAAACATTTAGCCTATTTTCTTATCTTTTAACTTTATTCTATTTCATCTAATTATCCTGGGGAGGGGGAAGGGAGGTGGAGTTAATGATTTGGGTGTCGATTTCATTCTGCGGTTGCCTACCCACGTCCAAGCAAATACCGGAACAACAAAGGGAAGATTGTAAACACCAATTATATGCAGTATAAAAGTTTGATAACTTGCTTGTGATGAAGAAGTACACCGGACACTCCATCATCTGCCCTGGAAAAGAGGGAAAACAATTTGTAAGGCAAAAAAGGAAGAAAATCAACAAAGCAAACAGGGTTTCATAATTTAATATACAACAGTAAAAATTCACAAACACTAACTTGAAAGGCTCATTAACATGATCCCCAGATACGTGTGAGACTCCACCAATAGAATTCTGTGGGAAACACACAAGTTAAACCTGTCTGGTAAAAGCTTTGAACCATGTAACAAGCTGTAGCAAGTAGCAACAAATCAATCTTACCGCCCAAGTAAAGAGAAGGCTAACTTTTGCCCTTTCCTTCCCAGAATTGACCAACTGCAACATAAAGGGACAGCAGCCAATTAAGCCAACAAAAAAATTATATATCCTAAGAGGGTCTTTAGCCCCATAGGTTGCAATGCATAAATGAATATAACATATAGCATGAGCCCAAATGTGGTATCTAATCATTATTTATTCAATTCTCTTCAAGTTCACACAGTAATTATTGATTTCTTAAAATCCAAACTTTTTCCACGCGGCACATGGAGACCTTCAAGAATGTGTCAGTGATCTAGGTGAGGCATCAAACCTTATCCAGTCCATTTAATTCACAATGCTAATCAATATGCAGGATGAAATATAAGAAGTATATATCTAATTGTTCACTTTGCCAACTATAAAAAAATAAAATTGCTTACTGTGTAAACAAAAACAGTAGTAGGAAGACTGCTATCTCGATAATTATGTGGTATAAATGGCGAAATTTGGCGACAAGATACTTTTAGTTCAGGATCTGGCTCACCTGAAGGAAGAAAGAAATTAATAAATCATTGGGAATACTTCAAAGGAAACTGCAAGTCAAAGACAGCAAGGTTACACTGATACCATCATATACTGTCCATGCCCTTGGGAATAATGCATGATAAGTAGAATGTTGACCACTTAAATTCCAGCCCCATGATGATATACCCTGATAGGAAGATTTCCTGTAATGCAAAGGTTCATCAAAACTTGCTGCTAATGGTTTCAACTTCCACCAATAAGAAAATGCTTGGAATTGACAACTCAGAGTTGCTACACCAATTCCTCGGATCTAATGCTATCCAAACTAATTATAAAAAATGCTTGGAATTGACAACTCAGAGTTGCTACACCAATTCCTCGGATCTAATGCTTCAGTGAAGAGCTTTCAAATTTACATAAAAAATGGAACTGCATTTCATTAATGCTATCCAAACTAATTATATCTCAAATTATAATCCTTTAATAACTGAATTTTATCTTAGTTATTTACTTCTGATCTTGGAATAGATTTTCTTTTGACCAAGATCCACACTTGGGTGAAAAATTGCGTGAGAGCAATCAAATTCACAGATCCGTTGTGGGTATAGAGAAATCATAGGCAGGGAAGGAGACGCTATGAGTGATAAGCACCATGCCACAGGGATTACCTACATATTCCGTAATGGACAGATCTTATTTCCATGCATGTATTTCATGTGCCATTTATACTTCTGACATTTGGACATATCACTTGTTTTTGTATGCTTCAGTGCTTCATACTTTCATTTTATCTCACCTGATGAGTGTAATGCAAAATTATATACCTGGAGGAAGCCAAATATTGAGTTGCAGGTGAACTAGTCTCAAATAGGTTTCCTTCTATTTATTGAAAATGGAAGTCTTTCATAAAATTTTGAAGATAAATCAGAGTAATACTCATATAGATCAATGTCATCTCCAAAAGGTCATAATCCATTTTAAAGAAATATTATATTGCAGGAAGCATCTACATGATGTGATATGAAGAAAAAATCTGCCATAACAAGCTATAAATAATAGGACAGTTCAGAAGAACTATATCTGTTCTCAAAAAGTCAACAGTATGTCGTATGAAATATATAGTGTGAGTAAAATATTCTAAGAAGTGCAACTTCAGCATTTTATTTACCAGAGAACTATGCCACAGTTAAACAACCTCTTACAATAGTTACATTGTTGAGCCATACACTTCTTTCTTTATATTTCACCTTTACATGAAGATTCTCCTTTATTATATCAGTTTTGGACAATTTCTTCCAAACTGAATTAGAAGCTCATTAACCATCAAAAGAAAAAGAAAATAATAGGTATCAAAATTCAAAGGAAGTACACACTGTATGGAAAGAAAAAGAAGAGAGGAAAAACTTCATATTTATTCCCTTACCCCAAATTTTCGTGTTGGCCAGGTGATAATACAGACGCATATTGTTTACTTCCACCATCGCGAGATATAAAAATCTGCAGTAGCAAATCAAAGAGCCGAAAATCATGTCATTCTTATTATTCAGTTATTGCTTGCACTCATGCGTTATATAGATTATAAATAAAAAATAAGCTTAGGTACACAATGTTCCCATTCCTATATTGAACATCCACTTAAAATAGTGGATGTGATCAGTAACACATGATGATCCTTGCTTCAGTACACCGATAACAACTGCTTGCTAAACAGTAGATGATAGTAGGTTGACAATATACATGTACTGTTTAGCAGAACTGATTAATCCCTCTTTTTTTCTGAAATTAGATATGCATTTTCCATTTTCCTTTTCAAATAGATACACTTCTATATTTAGACAATAAAAATATAAAATGACATTAAGTTCGTAACATGTCCTCACTCATACTACTTTCACTATCAAATTCACAACACCACTACTATCTCCACTACCACCATCATTAAATGCAATGGCATTATTTACCTGTACCACCAGTACCATTATAAGATGAGATCATTTTTACCATTATTATTAAGGGAATATTTGTTTCCATAAAACTTGAAATCTATGCATCTCTAATCCTGGTATAGTGGGGGTATTATTACAAAATAAAATCATATGATAGCAGAATAAGTAGAACAATTATATAGCTCTATAACATCTTTCCTGATTCCATTGAGTCAAATACTAAATTTGGATTTGGTTTCACAAAGCTGTTCATGGTTAACCTGCTTTAGTACCTTGCTATCAAAACAGTCAGCTAGCACTTTAGGATGTTACTGAAAAATTTAACATACTCAAATTGTTAGAAATATGCTGTTTTTCTTATATGTGTTCAGCAACAGTCACACATAACTAGTTAGACTTGAAAGATGTTGATAAACAACAGAATCTATAACCTAATCAAGTATATACTTGAAGACAATTACATCTTTTTAAATTGACTGAAATATTCTCTATCCAGAAACATATACACATTTGAAAAGGTAGCACCAAGGTACATCTTGTCAAATCAAGAATCAATCCACTGAAAATTTCTGGTTCCAACCTTTATTTCGCTACTCAGGCATCTCTACCAGATACCGACATCGACAGGAAGAAAGATATTTAGTTGTGCCATAAAGTTTATAGCTGCTGGTTATTTTCATTATTATTTTTTTCAAGGAGCAACCCATAAACAACTTCTAGTCTTTTACATCCATTTCTAGATTACTGGTCTACCGGGCAGTGAATGACAACCATAGAAACTTTAAGTTACAGTGGCTCACACTTGTAGGAAGAGGAATCACGCAGACATACATCATGTATTAATTTTACAGACTGATATAAACAACAGAAGACACGGTGAAGGGAAGAGATTTACAGAGAATTGATTCGCCATGATAGGAGAAGCATCACATGTACCAGGAACAATTTGAAAATTTCTGAATTCGCCTCTAAAACCTCTAGATATACTGCCACTCCTGTGAAATTGAGAGTTGTGAACAAAATCAGATGCACATATATAGTTAATGATCATCTCACTGGTGAAAGGATCAATAGGTTCTCTTTATATGTATGCATATACATAAACATGGGTTCTGTGAGATCTCATCCTTACCCCATCCCTCCAATGGGAACTCCTTGGGATGCTGATGGCTTGCAACTTTCACGAGTAAAAGGATCAATGGGTGCTTTCTGCAAACATATCAAAACAGGTCATTTGAAGCTCAAATAGCAACTCCATCAAGATAACCTCCTTCCTTTTGTGAAGAATCTTTCAATTAAAGGAGAATGATGATTCTCTTTACAAGTTACAACCTACCTCATTTACGTGGATATGGTGAATGGAAAAAAATAGATATTTCATTTAGATAATACACAAAATTAAGACTCATCTTTCTCTTTCCTTCTCACTTCTAAATATAGCATAACGGAATCGAAAGAGTTACCCTTCCATGGGAAGCCTCTTCCCTCACGTATGACCAGAGCCGGATACCAAGTCGAACCTAGATATGCACTCAGAGCATCAAATACCATTTGAGAACCCAAGTTATACATGTTATACAAGGATTCACAATATCTATGAGCCCGTTGAGCAAAAATATAGATTCCTTGAGATAGGAGTAATACCATTTTTATTGCTTCCGTAAATGTAACACTGAATTCTTTAAGAATACTAGCATGACTATTTAACTTCCTTCTCCAAGCTTGTTTTGGTGGAGCAGCGCTATCGGAATCAAGCTACATCGCAAGTATAAAAACAGAAAAATAGGTATAAAAGAAAATACAGATTAATGTTAAACAAATAATAAAGCTAGACAAACATAAGAAGGGAGCCTACTCTGCCACCCCTACTCTATCCACAATTTCAAAATAAACAATACGAAGGGGAAACCAGATGCCAATAGTGTAGCCAGGCTTGACTTTAGCTTATAATATTGGGACACAAGATCGATCACAGTATCACACATTCTTCTACTTTAGCTTAATATAAAAACGGATAGCAAAAGAAAATCTTCAGCAGCAACTAATAAGAATGACCTCAATTTGGGGTATCCCTTCAGAAGAAAGGAGATTTATTTTCAAATGTACATAATTTGATAAAATTAGCTTTCAGAAATGGCAATCTTGAGCTAAACAGTACAACAAAATGACTAGCTTTGCATAACTAGCAATGGATTTGAACAAGGGCTATCTGGAAGTGGTTCATTCAGTTAGCAATGGAAGATGGGAAGGGGAACATATATATGCCAAATGCTAGGGGTAATTTATGTGGAAGATTAAAAGATAGAAGTTCCCTTGGGATCTCCAGGCGATATGACTTAGTCTGATATAGATTTTTCAGTCAAGCCAATAAGTTGATTGCTTTAGAACATACCTAGCTCGTACATTATCATTTAATATTACAGAAGAATACCAATATTTGTGCAATTTCAGGGAGAAAATAAAGAATCCTTCGGGTAAGCTACAGAGTATTGGTACATAAAGTACTATGTAGAGACGTACCACTATGTGCCCATGCTAAGAGTTTGAAGTCACTTCATTTGACAAAAATAGGGATGACAATGGGGCAGGTTTTGTACTCCCCGTCCCAATTCCCGTCTCTCAAAATTTGTCCCATTCCCCAGCGGGGAATTAAAATCCCCATCCTCATGGGAATCTATAATCCCTGCCGCCCCACGGGTCCCCATCCCCACCAAAAAAATATATCACAAAAATACAAATAAATAAGTTTTTATAAAAAATCTATCCATTCAGTAAAATTAGCAAAGATTACTGAGAATCCTTCCATTCAATTAATAAAATTAGTACATAAATGTCTACTATACAATCATTTTATTTATATGTCAAATATGTAAATATAATATATATATATACACATACAAAAAAAACAAATTTAGTTAATAATTTATATTATTTATATGTGGGTGTATGATAATTAATTTAAATTAGTTGTCTAAATTAGTAAATTTAAAAAGTTAAATATTATATATTATATATTAAATTATTATAATATATTATGGCGGGGTGGTCCGACAGGAAATGGAGTGGGGAGGGCAGTCCCCGTCCCCATCTCCGTTATTTTTTATCGGGTTTTCTCCATCTCCGCCCCATTCCCCGATCAATGGTCAAAATCCCCGTCCCGACAGATTGGGGATGACAGATCCCCACGGGATACAGGTTGAATTGTCATCCCTAGAAATGATATAGGCCCATTTATTTGAGCTTATTTTTGAGAGATTTTAGATTTTGACAAGTTTGAAACAAGCAGGGTCATAGTTAAAAAATATGACTACTCTGAGTTTCCATTGCTAAGGAATTTAAAGGATTTTGAACTTACAAATAATAGAATACATTAATATTCTGATATGATACTGGTAAGAGGGTATGAAAAACAAGGGAAGCATCAAGTTCATTTATTTGTTCTCAGATTTCCAGGTACCATTGTGCTTTAACAAAAATTCTAAGAAAAATCAACCTATATTTTCCTCTTCAACTTACTCATCTTTCTATACATATTAAACCTCACAAGCAGAACAATAATCCATAAAGATGCAGGCAAAAGACTTAAGCAAGAACATATACTAACCAGTTCCAAGGTCGCCCGGTTAATATACTCTTGAGGCGGCCATGAATTCTTTCTACAATGAAATATATTTCCACTAACCATGTCGACTAATTCAACAATTTGATAGTTATAAATCCTCAAATTGATCAGAAACTATGTTGTTTCGATCTGTATCTATGTACATATATACACAGAAACAACACCAGTAGTAGTAGTGCCTTCAGCTCCAAACAAAGGATCAAAGTGTAGAACAAAAGCCAAGACAAAATTGACTTCTTCGCAACGACAATTAAACTCTAATTCTTCAGAAACCAAAACTTGGAAGCTAATTCATCAAAAATTAGCTTAAATTATGTAATAATCCGTTCGTTAAAGCCTCGGGAAGTTAGGGTTTGGAGATGCAGGAGCATGAATCACTCATCAGTCAAATCAATCAAAAAGTGAATGAAAATTCAATGGCCACAGAAAGGGGGAGACAGATTTGATTCGCGTAGGTGTGATCAGATTCCTTGGGATTCGAGAACTGAAGAAGATGATTTTGGAAATTGAGAGGCAAATGGAGGGTTTTGAAGTTTGAAAATTCAGAGAGAAAGCGGAGGATTGAACACCTGGAGAAGGAGGAGGCTGCAGCCTGCAACTCGGCCTACTTGCGTTGTAGACAGGTGGTGTGTCTACTTTCTCTCTCTACACACACATATATATATATATAGTTATTATATATACAGTCGGTATCTATTAGCAGATCATTCACAACAATATAACGAACTGCTGTTCTTTTCGTTTGTTACTAGGGTGTGTCTTGAATTTTATTTAAGAGAGAAAATATTTTGGAGGAAAATATTTTTTTTCGTTTTCTTGGATTTTTTTAAAGGGAGAAAAGAAAAAATGAGAAGGAAAAGTGAAAAAATTTCTCCAATTTCTTTATACAAATATGAAACGATTTGGAGAGAAAATTATTTTAACTTCTACATATTTTTTTTTTAATACCAACTTTATCTTTCATATTTTTTATAAAATTAAGTTCATATTTTAATAATAAAATGATACATTTGTAAAATTGATACTCCTTTATTTTAAGATAATGAAAATTTTTAAACTATTCGAAAACAAATTGGTACATTAATTTTTAAATAATAAAATGATAAAATATTAAATTGAGACGAATTGAATTTTTAAAATATTAAAAAACAAATCGAATGTAACCAAAAAAAATAAAATTGAACCCATTCGAAAACGATTGGTAGCAGTTTTGATAAAGAAGATAATCAGAGAAAAAAATATAATATCATAATAAAATCTTTCACTAACAAAATTATGATCGGTAAAAGATAAATCAATTATGACTAAATATATTGGCTCTTTTTTTGATAATAGTATCACTAAATATATTGTCAGTTAAAAATTATTGTCATACGGAGTAATAATATCAGCTCTCAATAACTAAACCAACCAATATAAATTCAAATCAAAGGGAAAGCAGCTCCTCTTTTCTTTTTTTTTCTGGTTACGAATAAGCTTTTAAATAGAAGCAAACGGTTAGAATTGAATCGAATCAAATTTTATCTAACTTCGATTCGCGATTTAGTTTGATTCGTAAATAAAAATTGAACATTTTTTTTATTAATTCGAAGTTATCGTAATATATCTTCAATAATTAATAACTTGTTCTAGTTATAATATATTGATCAGAATTTATCATCTTTTAATATACATTAATTGAAAGTGATAATATAGTTCATTTAGTTGCGCATATTCAGAGGCTAGATCCACTTGGAGGTACCAACCCGCTCAGAGATAAATCCACTTTGAATGGTTCAAAAGTTTTGAATCTTCACAATTTTGTTTTTTTCACTTGAAAAATACATTTATTAAGAGAGAGTTTGAATTTTAATACTTATAAACATATAAAATATTCATTTCCTAATCGTTGTGGGATAAATAAAATCATCGTTGCCCTCTTACTCTTTTGCCCTTCTTTCGTAGGATGATGGGTCACCAAAAAGATGATATAGTCCACTTTGTCACACGAGTGCCTAGGTTTCCTTGGATATATTGTTTTTACTTTGAGTGACTCAGAAATCTTGAACGATCACAGTTTTGTCTTTTTCACTTGGACAACGTGCTTCATGAGAGAAGATTTGAATCTTAATACTTATAAACACATAAGATATCTGGACTTCTAGTCAATATAGAATAAATACAACCATCATAAACTAACATAACAATATATATAATTCTCAAAATATTTGTTAACGTAATTTATGTCTTTAAATATAAATTATTTTATATAAATTTAATTACATAATAAAAGAAATATTAACATATACCAATGAGAAGGTGCACATAACTGAATCGTGTTGTTAAGTGTGGAAAGACAAAAGAGGAAGCATTTTTGTCATGAGATCCGCCGATAATCCTCAACTGACTATATAGATAGCTAACTCAATCTTTTGTGGGTGTTCTACCCGTTAAACCGACAATATACATAGAGAGGAAAAATCTATCGATGGCATTAAAAAAATATATTATTTTTTAAACTCAATTTTGTTGTCCAAAATTAAAAAAAATGTTGAGATATTATGATTAAAAAGGACGTAAATCCCATTTTTTTAAGATCTGCTATAAAAATTGAGAATTTCGTTCGCCACAAATTGTAGCGAAAAAATATTTCAATTTTTTTTACATCCACCACAATCTTTTTATAAATTGTAACGGAAGAAAATCTTAATTTGTGGCGGATAAATTTTCTACTTATTTTACAATCATATTCATAGTCTTTTTCATTCCTTCGTGACCATTTACAATCTTTTGAACCTCTTAATCAAATGCATTTTTGTATAACACTTTAATTATAACTATAGATATATTATTTGTCCATTTAGCATCGCTAATGGATATCATCATGAATATCGCTAACGTAAATTTATATTTCACGTCGTCAACATCGTCATAATTATTTCAAACCATAAATGGGGGAAAAATTGAAAACTCACACTTCTAATCCATTACTAAGAAAAAAGTATGTGTTTGGGAGTTTTAATAAAGTGACAATGACGATGTATGAAGAATTTAGAAGTTGAAATTCTCATCCCAATTTTTTTTCATCCGCCACAATTTACCCACACTGTCCTGTTTTATGTTAGACAATGAGATTAGATTGGAAAAAATAATACATTTTTTCGAACCCTAGTCATGGTTCATTCTCTCCTCCCCACCCCACCCACACAAACACAAATATATATTTGTATTAAAATTTATAATTTTGTAATTTAAATTGTGACAATAATTTAAAAAATATATTTTGTTGAAATTGAAAAAATTAAAAAAAAAGTTGTAACCTTATTTTTAAAATGTTATGATGTAGTTAATCTTTTTTAGATTTTTGTAATATTTTTTACAAATACAATTGTGCACCACATTTTATATATAAACAAATTTTTTCTCTTATATGTTAAAAAGAAATATATATACAAACTAATGAAATCAACATTAAAAACATAAATAATCACAAGTTTTTTATAATGTGCACCACATTTTATAATCAAGCAATATTAACAGTAATTTTTGCTTTTAATAATATTGTGTTACCAAAAATTATAAATATTTACAACAATTTGTGTTTTTGAATGCTCTATGCATTATAAGATTAAGTTTCTTAAAAATATTGCAAAAATTAAAACAATCTAGAATTGTCTATTGAAAAACAGAAAAGACTACAACTTCGTTTTTTCATGGATTTTTATCATATTTTATAATATTGACCATTTTACAATTAAAATTAGTCAAATATAAATTAAATTATTGATTAAAAATGAATAGTAAAATTTCATAAACTCACGATAAAAATATTTAACCGTGTCTCTTTTTGGGAACATGAGACCTAGTCATGATCTGCAATTCTAGAACTAAATATTCAATATCAGTCAATAACTTATAACATTGAAAAGATTGGAAAATCAATAGAAATTCAAAATATATTATTACATATATTTTTTCGGTTCACAATAACTGTCGTTTCAACTTTTTTTGTACGTAAGTTTATGTGATTTATTTTATATGTTAAATATTTTATTTATTTTAAAAAAATAAAAAAAGTAATTGGATATAAGAATTGATATGAATAAAAAAATTAACTAAAATAAAAAAATTAACATATAAAAAATATTATTTAAATTTATGTGTAAAAAGCCAAATGACAACTATTATGAACCGGAAGAAATAATATTCTTTTTTTGAGTCAATCATAGATGAGAAATTGTGATACTAAATCATTTGATTCACATTATATGTTTTAACTTAAATTATAGAATTGTCAATAATATAAATTATACAAGTAATATATAAAAATCATAAAAATTAAAGTTAAAAAAAAAACAAAATTGACAACTTATTTATAATTATAATTTTTTGTATATATTATTTAGAGGATAATTTAAGTATTAAATTAAACTCATTCCAAGTCATTCCATATTTGAGAAGAAAGAGAGAAAGTTTAATTTAAATTATTTTCTTTTCTTTTGTTATAAGATTTCACAAACGAAAAATTTAGAAAGTTCCTTGTTTTTACTTTTCTTTCCATTTCACAAATGGAGCATTAGTTCATTTCGTTCATTTTACTTGTAGTAGATAAAATAGATGGGAAATGGGTGGTTGACATATTATTGAGTGTAGTGGGGGGGCGGCTATAAAACTATTTTGTGTTCAGACTAGACAATATACTGTGAGTATGATTTTCTTGAATCATGGCCATCGTTTTGGACCATGTGATCCACCGACTGACCATTCCTATTATGTCATCACGCAAATTTGTTGCTTTTCGTACGGAATATATATACACAGTAATTGAGCAGAGTATCCCTTGTTCGTTAAAAAATTAATTCAATCGAATCGAGTATTTCATGATTGAATTCAATTCGTTTAGTTATCGAACTAATCGTGAGTAATTTAAAATATTCGAATGTAGATGAGTTTTGAGTTTTTTTTGAATATCAAATAATTAACGAATTTTTATATCAAAATCGAGTCGAGTACGCTAAAAAAGTGATATCACGAGTACGCTAAAAAAGTGATATCACTGAGAAAGGTACTAGCCAAAGAGGAAATAGAGATTAGCTTATCAATAAAGAGTTTTAACAAATAAAATTTTCAAATATTAAAATATTATATCAAGTAAATTGATTGAATACTATTTTTATCAAGTATCGAACTAAATCGAGACGAGTAACTTTAACACTGGACTCGACTAAATAACTTAACAAATAATAGAAAATGTTTAAACTCAACTCGACTAGTAATTGAGTCAAGTTAAGGTTATTCCTTGTTGTTTAGGTCTCCTTAGTCTCTTTTATAATATTAATTAGTGCTGTGTTTATTTATTTTATTACAAAATTTTAAGTTGAGAATGCTCCTATTCATAGTTATGACATATTATAATTTTAAAAAGAAAGCTTATAATAATACTAATAGATTATCCACAACTACGGTTTAAGTTATGTCTCTTATTATTATTATTATTATTTTGTGTGTGTAATATTGCGATTTATTTTAATATGTGATTAAGGATTAAAACTTTACTTAGTAACGATTTTAGATGAAATTCTAATAAACAATTCAATCAAGTTAACTGTTTGAATATGAATTTAAATGGGATTAAATTTTATTTACCGAATCAACAAGAGAAACTGATAAATCAGTTATAATTTGAAATTCACATTAGGCTATGTAAGATTCATCTATAATTGCTGAAGGATCTGGGAGCTTTGGAGACCAAATAATATCCATTCACTTTCCATTGACCCCAACTATATTTAAATGCAGTTATTTAAAAATACTTTTTTCTTTAAAATGGGATCATCTTACGTTTACAAAGTATTGAATTGGATACGCCAATAATCTTTATGAGGGCTATAAAATTACATGGTAATATTCTGCGAATCCAAATTCTTTTATTTATCCTTCTAATTATATTAATCGTAGCCAACAGTTTTTATATACCTCTCTTTCCAGCCAATGATTCCACTAGAGTCCCTTCTGAGTTTAAATTATAAAATGCTTATTTATTAATTACTCCCTCCATTTCACAATTAGTGATATATTTATTTTTCAATGTAGCATTATTTATGAATATTATAATTTTATTTGTGTTATAGATTTATAAAAAAACATATCAAAGTATTGTATTTAATAATATTTGTTATATACTTTATGATATTTCACTTTTTAAATTTATTAAAAATAAAAAAAATCACTTTAATTTTAAATTATAAGCAAACTTTTTTTATGCGAACTAAAATATACCTCCAATTTTAAATAGAGGGAGTATATGGCATGCTTGGATCAAACCTCAAATAGAACAGTAAGATCTATAATTTTTGTGGTTTTTTTTTTCATTTTTATTTTTTGTGGTTGGGAGCATAATCAATTACAAGTGGTGTTCTTAATTTGGACATTTGTTAAGAAGATTACGTTCAGTCTTTTTCTTTTTAGTGATGCGTAAAAATAAATAACTGCAAGGTGGTAGTAATATATATACGAGTAATAACCAAAATTGACCATTTATAATCGATTTTTTCGAATTTTCGATGGCGGTTTTAAGTAATAAGTTGATTTTAATATCGGTTTTTACTTGTAAATTTCTTATAGAGATTATAGCTTTCATATTATGAAGGTAGCTTTTGTTAATACTTAGAATTTTATAGTGTTCATCACAACTAATAATTAATATGAGTACTGATAGTAAAAAAAATATATTTTTTTATTAATTATTTATTCAAGAGAATATGAAGTGATGGTCAAAAATATATATTAAATTTTAAAATGTTAAGAATTAAAATAAATTTGAAATTATAATACAAGTAAATAACCATATAATCATGTTAGTTTTATTATATCTGAAACGGTCGATTTCGTTGATTTCAAAGTTATTAAACCTAAACCTCAAAGTAAAAATCGATCAATCCATAATCGATTTTGTAAAATTACTATTAAACTTTGATTTTGAATCTTTTATGCAATTTCATTAAATTTATTTTTTCGATTATATATTTACCCTTAGTCATATACTTGCCAAAAGTCACAAGACTTTTCCTTGTTTTCTTTTCTCCTAGTAGAACGTATAAGGATGTTTACGTTTCGGAAATACTATTTTTACAATGATTTTTGATATTTTCATATGTGAAGTCCACAATTTATGTATAAATCACTTGTACCTTATATATTAAAAATTTTATAATTACAAAGTCTCGTATAAAAATACCAATTATACATGTAAAAATGTCATTCTCTTGGGTTTACCTCCCACAAAAGTTCATTTTTTCTATTTTATAGCTGTCTATGTTGACCAAATACATTTGATTTTCTAATGGACAAGAAGCTTCCACCAATCTCCTCCGTTTGCTAAGCGTGCTCAAAATTCTTCGTTGTTTGTCTCCTCTAATTAGATATATTTTAAATTTTAAGTAAAGTGATGATAAATTAAATTATATAATCAAAATGCTTCTATTAATTTTACGTTAAAATTTAAAATCCTTTAGTCACAACTTAGTCGGTCAAAATGACTACCATTGTCTCTAAATTTTAAATCATACATAACAAATTGAAATCACTATTATGATTTTGTACGCGTGGGGTGTGTGTGTGTGTATATATATATATATATTAGACAATAACTTTGTTAGGTGATTAAAAAAATTTAATAGCACACCTTTTCTTTTACCATCGGGCCGTTTTATTAGTACGCATTTTCAATGGCGAGAAGATGGCTCTATGCCTATCACCACATGGTCCCCATTACCGTTATTCTATATTACTACATATTTTACGTGTCGGCATCAATTAAGTTAAGAACTCTAATATACTATTATAATATATAATTCATTCGTTTCAAAATTAAAAATATATTTGTATTAATCTAATATTATTGGTGAATGTTATAGTTACACTTATAATATAAATTTATAAAAAATCAAAATATAAAAATTTATATTTAATAATATTCTTTATACATTCTATAAAATTTCACTTCAAATTTAATAATACGAAAAAATTCTACTTCAATTTTAAATGATATAGTTTAGTAAATTTATTTTGTTTGAACTAAAATTCATCAATAATTTTGAAACGAGATAATTAAGGGATGTATTATACTCCATCCGTTCCAAAATAAGCAACTTAACTCACTTTTTGCGCGTAGTTTTAGGTATAGTTTAATATATGTTAAATATTTTATTTTATTTAATAAAAATAATGAAATAAAACTTTGGGAGATGATCATTAACATCATAAAAAATTAAATTTATTTTAAATATATAACATGTAATAAATTTAACATAAAAGTACATGTCACTAAAGTAACTAATCCGACAGAGGGGGTATTATATAGTATATTGCAAAATAGACAAAAAAATGTTTTTATATATTATATAATATATATAATACTCCCTCCGTCACAAAAAAAATGGATTAAATACAAATAATTTTTATTCTAAAATTAATAGTTTAAACATTAATAAAGTATAAGTTGACTATTTTAATCTTACAAATTAACATATTTTCTTATTGGGAAAAACAATAAGTACAACTATTTTATTTAAATATTATTATATGGACTCACTATAAATGATATTCTCTTCATCACAAAATAAGTGGCTTAACAAACTTTTTGCACGTAATTTTAATAGAAGTTTAATATATGTTAAATATTTAATTTAATTTAATAAAAATAATGAAATGAAATTTTGAAATATGAAGTTTAATATCATTAAAAAATTAAATTTATTTTAAATATCTAACATGTAGTAAATTTGACATAAAAGTGTATATTACTACAGCTGTTAAACTATTTAATTTGGAACGGATGTAATATATTGATAACTTTATTTCTTTTAAATTTTTTTTAAAAGTGTATAAATTGTACTTAAGTCATTATTTCAAGATAAAATGATTATATATTACAAAAACAGACAAAAATATTTTTAAATGTATTCTTTATTGCCGAAGACTGGTGTCAATTGTCAGCGTTGAGGAAGTTATCGTACGGACTATATGATGAAATTTGAAGGTCAGGACAATTGAAAGTGATTGATAATTAAGAATTGTTGAATAATTGTTTCGTTAGACAAGGTAGTAAGTTAAGTTAATAGTTTTTGTTTTATTGTTGTATAATAAATATTAACTTAAAAATACTTTTACTCTACACTACAATAATAGAACAGCTTATTAAAATATGTGCATCATTATGAATAGCATCATTTTCAGAAAAAAAAACAAATGAAGAAATTTTGGCGTACAAGTTCTTTCAAATAATTTGTTAATATACTTAAATCGAACTCTTCCGTGGAATTTATCACTTCTATGTGTCTTGTCTGCAACAGGAGAGATTGTGATTTTTTAAAGCAAAAAAATTGATATAAAATATTATGTAGGATATGATTTATAAAAATGGCTGGATAAATATACTATTTTATTTAAATCAATCTTCACCGTTTATTATCAAATAAAAGGCGAGAGGGAGAGATTACATCCGTTATAAATTTATGGCAGGTGTGAAAATTTATATAAAAAGACTTGAATGCTCCTCTCAATAATAATTTTTCAATAGTTATTAATTCCTCGTTTACCAATAGTATATTTTATTTATTCCACAAAAATAGTTATATTTAAATTTTTTACAAGTATTAATATTAAATGTTTAACTAAAAATTACGTATACCGATAATAAATTTTTTTCATAAAATTTATTATAATAGCCAATTAAAAATTGTGTACGAAGATTGTAATGATAATTTTTAAGAAATATAATATTATAATGAAATAAAATATACAAATATTATTATTTTTGTAGATAAATTTTATTTTCAAATTTCAAATGTTGTTATTTTTCTTAATAAATAGTATTTATTCCTTATTGTAACTTGTAAGTGCACATACTTGTGCCCAGAAGTCAATATTATTCAACTCACAAGGGTCGGTTTTCAATGAAAATCTCAGAGCGACAGAGATTATAATATTTGATCAAATAAATTTCAAGGTTTTTGACTCTTGAAAATTCAAAACAAGCCTGAGAATCAAAAAGACCTTTGTCAAACAAAATTACCATATTTTCCCATGACCATAAAGTTTGTCAAAAATAAGTAGCAAAAAGTCAAAAGTTTTGCAAATGCTTGTTGTCGGCTACAACTGACTAAATTATAAATGTGGTATGCCAACACTTTTTCCCTCTTCAATTTTAGGAAGAAGAGGAAATTGGATATAATTGTTTTCCCTCTTCAATTTGAGGAAGAAGAGGAAATTGGATATTCTAAATTATGAAATTATTACTGTTCTTGTTTACAATTACGATCATTTTGATCCGTAAATCCAATAAAATTTTGAAAAAGAACTAAAAAAGACTAATGCATTGAAGGTAGTATTAAGTAAGGATGATTTGGGAAACAATATATAATAATATTCTTAAAAGCTGGTTTGTCAATATATATGATTTTTATTTTTATTTTAGTTATAAAAGGTTTAGGGTGAAAGAGTACTAAAATTTCCTTTGAATCTTGTATTTATCTCAAAATCAATTCAGATATAAGGACATAATGATATCATTACATTGGAGTTAATTAAATGAAAATTATTTTTATTCAAGTGAAGATATTTTCAAAATATATAATCTAAGTACTCCATTCGTTTTACAATAAGAGCAAAATTTCATTTTGTTTATATTAGATTGTGAAATTTTAAAATTCAAATTATGGCAAGGATTAAACAATAATTTCATATAATAAAAAGTTTATTTTGTTGAAATTTTAATATATTTTATAATGGTAATCATTTTATAACCAGAATGAATCAAATTTTAATCATAAATTTTCACAAAAGGACTAGATAATTTTTTAAAAAGTAGCTATTTTTTTGGAACGGAGGGAGTACTATTTAGTTTTCGTTATTAGTAATTTTAATGTTAGAAATTGATTTATTAATATTACTATATAACTTGTTAATATTATTAAATATTTATTTATTACACCATAAATACACATAATTTATGATATCGAATTTTGACTAGTATATCATTCCCCCAGATTTAGTTAGCCCAATTTATGGACTCATCAGCTCATGCGCTTCAAGCATTTATTGACGATGGGCTTTCTCATTGATCTTAAAACCAACAATATAAACTCGATCATAATTTTTTTAAATAAAATCTGAAAGTCATACCTAAATTTTACACTTCTTTTCATATTTTTTTTCTTTTAAACTTATTTATTAAATTATATGTTTACCCTTCCAACATATTCTCTTTCAACCTCTCTTTTAATTATCTTATCATTTTAATTTTATGATTATTATATTTTCTCTAATTTATTTTAAAATGTTTCCTATATAATTTTCACAATTAATCTTCCTCGCTCATTTTTCATCAAAATATTTCTCTCTTCATGTCTTAAGAGATTTTTACTTATATTCTTTCTTCTTCTTGTTTTTTCACGTACCCACCACCCTATCAACATGATCTCCCAAGTCATTCACTATTACTGCCACGAATTATAATCAACCATCACCATCGTCAATCTGTTTAGTCACATTCCGTTTCGATCTTACTCAATTAATGTCATACGATGAAATTAGATAAAGTGAGTTTATTGGATATATTTATTTTCTTATAGTGAGTTTATTTTAAAACACAAATTTTATATTTACAGTATATTTATGTTAACAATGAGTTTAATATTTTCAAATTTACGGTAAGATTAATGAAAATTTAATGTTAAACGCATGTTATGTTAGTTTAATATTTATTAATTCTAAATAAACTCTGAGTCTATTACCTAGAAATATAAACGGTGAATTTATTATATATAATTGGCAAAAAAGATTTACTAATTATTTGTAATATATGTACATGTATTATGTATACTATATTAATATTATAATAATTTAGGGTTTACGGTTTCATAGGGCTTAAGTATAGGTTGTTATCCTTTGCCATGAAAATCATCCATTCAACGGGTCCAGATCATGTGTTCCATTAGGTATTTTATTTTATATTCCATTATTTTTTGAAATCAACATGTAAAGTTTTTAATTTTTCGTTTAAAACTATTGGATGACATGATAATTTTAGAAAAAAATGAAATATCAAGTTTGTTGTTACATCAACTAAAGCAAATATATACACTATCGATAATCATAATGTTATTAATTTTATTAACACTAAACTAATATAATACTATTGTTATTTGTATGAATACTATTACTAAAACTAATTTTAAATTTTTAGTTACGATCACTAATATTAATACTATTATTCTTCGTTTCAAAAATTAGAGATACATTTTAATTTTTTGAAGTCGAATGAAGACATATTAAAATTTAAATTAATGAAATTTTGTTGATTTTAATTAATATAGTTATGTAATTTATGAGAAAAAAATTTGATTAGCTTTCATATATTATATTAATTTTGATAATATGTTGTCGTTTAACTTCAAATGTCAAAACGTATCCCTAAATTTTGAAACCGATGAAATATAAGAGTAACAATTGAGAATAAGATTCATTAAAAAAAAGTAACATTTACATAATATTTTCTTTACAATGCTATATTTTTTATAATCTATAATTATTATTATTATTATTTGGTGTTATTAATGTATTAGTCTAATATTTAATTGTAATTGATATAATTAATCCCATTATTATAAGTAATCTAATTAATTACTAATCAATCTTTACATCAAAATTGATGCAATTATTGTATTTATCAGATTAATCCAGTTAACTATTATTACTAAAAATATTAGATTAATAGTAATTTTGTTAATAATATAAAAAATAAGAGATGCTCACCTCCCGGCCCTTTTATAGGCGTTGATCCTTTTGTAAAAATAAGGAGAAAGTCACCTCCCCTATTAGGTACGATGAATTTCATTGTTTTTTTTTAAACCAAAGATAATTCATTAAACCTTACGCAAATCATACCCAATTGTTTCCAACACAGTATGTGGAGGGGACTCATAAACGTTGTAGTTATTAAGCGCACAAGGTAGTCTAGCCATCAAATGTGCTACCTTATTTGCTAGCTTTTTAACATGAGCTAATCTAATATTATTTTTCCTGGCCAAGGCTAAGCTACAAGCCTCCAGTACATTCCCTACTTCAAGATGGTTCGGCTTGTGTTTCTGTAGTGCATTCACCACCATTAACGAGTCTGTCTCCACTATCATTGGGAGCTCGGTAAGATCAAAAACCCAGGATAACGCCTCCAACATCCCAACTGCTTCAGCTTCAAACACTGTCACACACCCCATAAATCGCATTGTTTTGCCTCGCCGAAATGAACCAGTGTGATCACGAACTACTATGCCAATGGAAAAAGAATCAGATCCTGGGAAAACTGAAGCATCAACATTTACTTTTAGCACTCCCTCCTCAGGACATTGCCATTGAACTGCATTGTAAGAGAGGTTGCCGCGAGCTGTGCCTTGAGGCAAATTCTGGTTCGTCCACACTGCATTTTTCCAATCATGTATCTGCTTCAAGCTCCATTGGACAGCAAGCTCAGGAGCCATCACCTTCCCTTCCCAAACCCTCCTATTTCGGGCAAACCAAATCCCCCACAATACAACAGCGATTGTAACAAGGTTGTCCTGTGTATCGACTGCTAGTTTAGACAGTAACCAGCTGGGTACAGACTCTGTGTTCCTCATATCAAACACTAAACCAGCTTGTTGCCAACATTGCATTGCGAAATCACAATCAGAAAACACATGAAGCATATGCTCTACATCCGTACCACATAGAGGGCAGAGATTAGGCACACTAACACCTTTATGTCGAAGCTGATTCCTAACTGGTATGGTATTCTTGCAGAACCTCCACAAAAAATTTTTGAATTTGTGAGGCAAAGTCAGTCTCCACAATCTCTTCCATCCAGTTGTTTGGTCTGTCTGAGGAGAAGTACCATTGCTAGTCTGCCAGAAATAGTAGCCACTCTTGACTGAGTATCTTCCATCATTAGAGATAGACCAGGCCAATCTATCAACACATGGATTCTGTGGTATTCTTGTTTGTAATACAGCAATAGCATCAGTATGACTAAAAGCTAGTTGAATCCGTTCTTCATCCCACTCTTTAGTATTAGGACGGAACAGTATAACTGATAATGTCCTCATTGCTTTTGAAACGATTCATTCTATGAAACAAACAAAGGGTGGTACTGAAAGGGGTGTGGCACTCAAACTTGATATTAGCAAAGCGTATGACCGAGTTGATTAGAACTATCTGCAATATAAGTTGCAATTTACTGTTCGCCTCTGGCATGAAATTTAGAGATTAGAATTTTTTAAAATAATATAATAATTTTGGTCACCTATTTTTTTTTTTATTGGACTAAATTATTAAAATAAAATTTTGTTTTGAATTGCGCCCCCTATTAGGAGCTTATATATTTGATTTATATTTAAAATTCAATTATGTCTGCCCCTAATAGAGGTATGAATAATACTTAATTTTTTTAAGTTATATGTCACTACTTCTATTAGTGACGTGTATTTTAAATTTTCAAATTAATCCTAGCCATCAATTGATCAACAATAATGACACAACTAATTTAAATTTGATCCATAACTAACGCAAATTATAAATTATTTTCCTATATATACATACACACAAGTGATCATGGAAAAAAGTATAATAAGTAAAAAAAAACAAACAAAATTGTTAATTACAGATAACACTTATTAATAATCAAGTATGTAATTTTTTGTTCTTATTGAAATCTTACCCGAATATCGACTAAAAATTTAAATCTGCTAAAGCTGAATGGCTCAAGAAGAATGTTTTCTGATGAGAAGGCGCATAAGAAAGACGCGCGAATGGAGAGGAAAGAAGTTGATATCAAACGAATCGGAGAGGAAGAAGTGCATTTCGCCCTACAAAACTTCCAAATTTTAATACTCCTTCCATCATAAAATAAATGTTCTAATTAATTTTGGCACGTTGATTAATAAAATTATTCTTCTCTAAAGTTACCCTTTGAAATTATTAATAAGTGTCTAATTATTTTAATTGAATAATGTGTACTTTACATTTCCAATACAAAATTCCTCTCAAGCAATTCAAAATTTTAATTGTGGTACACCTATTTTATGCATTGGAATAAATGTATATACATTTTTTAATATGACCACTACTATAACTACGGGGTAAAATGGAAAAATTAATAAAAAAAATACTCCTTAATATAAAATTAGGACATTTATTTTGAGATATCAAAAAAAAAAATTATATCATTTATAATAGGATGGAGAGAGTATTAGTTTTAGGGTCTAGATATAAACAGTTCCAAATTACTACTCATTTCGTTTATTTGTAGTAGTTGTTTTAGTGGTAAATCGGCGGAGCTCACTGTTTTTCTATTTATTATTAGTTTTCTTTTTATTTGTTCATTTTGTCATGTATGTTTATAATTTTTTTTTCTTTTTTACTTTCCTTTAAAATTTAGTACTCTCAGAATTTTCAGTAGATTTGACTAATTACTCTTTTATTCGTATTAACTTTTTTCGAATTTCAACTCATCTTCAATTAATTTTAAATGCTTTCTTATCTTTACAATTTTTCAACCATTTTTACCGTTCCTTTTAAATCTTTCAATTTTTTTAATATTTTTAAATGATGTTTTTTTGTAAGTTTATGTATATACTATGAGTTTATATATGTAGTGTGAGTTAATGCAGTGAGTTTATATATGTGTTGTGAGTTAATGTTGTGAGTTTATATGTGTTGTGAGTTAATGTGAGTTTATATATGTCTACTGTGACTTTATGTATATCTGTATATATAGTGTATATAAGTAGAACTTTATCTCTTCTAATTCAAATTGCTAATCGAATTTGTTGGGATTAATGGATGAGTATAATCTTAGATATTTGTAATTATTTATTTCATTAATATAATACATATATTTAGTGGAGGTTGACTCAGGAATTATTGTTGATTTTAGTGACCGACCAGAGATTACCCCTTGTTTTAAAGTTTTTGATCTTTTTTATTAATTCTCGTATTTTGAGAAAATGATAAATTTATTTTCCTCAACTACCCTTTATATTTTCAAAATTTAGTAAGATTGTAGTATTATTTCTCATAAAATTTGAGTCTCTATCTTTTTCATGTAAATTAAATTAAGGATAATTGTGGAGTATCACCAATAATTTTAATGTTATAATACTTATTAATCATTGATTTTAGTATGTATAATTTTATATGAAAAAAATTACAAAAAAATGGATAGAGTATTTTAGTACCCTGGAAAGATTTCTTAGGCAAGGGTAGTAGTAAATGGTCATGCGAGCTCTCTAGCACCATTTTGAAATGTGAAAGTGGTAAATAAATATTTAATTTAAAATCAAAATACAATAATAGAATAAAAATAATTATAACTTGCAAAAAAAAAATCCAACAAAATTTTTTTGGGATATAGTAAATGAATGCTTAAACTTATTTGTTCTTCCTTCAATATCATATGTACTTGTCCTTTGTTTTCCAATTAAACAATATAGTTATTATCATTCAAAAGAGACAGCATGAGAGTATTTTTAAAAATAATTAACTAATTTTTATTAATATAAAATCTGGAGGTGGTGGCGCAGTTGTCTAGCGCGTAGGTCTCATAGCTATGTTGAGTCATCCTGAGGTCGAGAGATCGAACCTTTCTCACCCCAAAATTGATCTCCTTTCTGAATTACACTTCTCAAAAATAACCATTTCACAAGATGATCAATTAAAGTTGAAAGGAAGAGAAGAACATTTTAGTATTGACAAATAAATTTTTTACTCGGTCCATTAAAAAAACAAGATTTGATAATAAAATTTGTTAAAAAAAAAGGAGCAAACATTTGTATAAACATTTTTTTTATTATAATTCTATATTTTTAAAAAATTATCATTACAATTTTTTTATATTATCTTTAATTGGACATTCATAACAAATTTCATGAGAAAAACATATTATTTGTACATGTATTTTTTAGTCAAACATGCAATATTAATATTTGTCAAATGTCTAAATGTAACTTTTTTGTGAAATAAAGGGAATAGCAATTTTAACTAGTTGGAGATTCGATTGTTCTATGTGATGTCTGGGTTTTTGCCTTGTAAAACCTTCTTATTTCATTTTCATGATTATTATATCTTTTATATCAAGAACAATAACTATACTAAGTCACTAATATTTTTTCAACAGAATTTTACCATTTACCGTTAAACAAGTTGAGCCAGCACTATTTTTTCGAGAAAGATAGATATTAAAGATGCTTGAACACCTTTTTGCTCTCTTTGGGATGAAACATACGTCAAATGTTGGATAATAAGAACTAGGATTAAATTTAGGCAACGATAATCTATTGTTGATCTTCCCATTTATGGTCAGAAAAGCTAACTAGTGCTTGCAAACTTACTTTACAATCTACATAGACTAGAATCACCCTGAAGCTAGTACATGGATGAAATTTGTTTCATGGAAAACATATTCAAAATTACCCGAAGAGAAACTCCGAGATGCAGAGATGATTCATTAAACGCCTTCACTTTTCAGAGTTATGATTACATTTTCAGAAAAGCTGCATTTGCTAATGCCATTCCAGGCCTCCCAATGTGGTGGAGCCAACCCCTTCCCACACTTCATGGCAGCCTACTTCATCACTGTCAACACCTTCCATATTGCTGTCCCACCAGCCACTACCATTTGCATCTGTTGAGCAACATAATCAATGTCTCATTTTCCTCAAATGGAGAAAATAGTGAAGATTTTATGTATATCAGGTTGGAGGAAAATGAATCAGCTGCTTCAAAAATTTCATGTGTAGTGATTAGTGACTATAGATTCAAGGACAAGCTGCACTTACAATGATTATACAAAGGCTTTGCTTTCTCGCTGCGTGTAAAGCTGTTCTTTCTTGGATTACGCATAAGTTTTGGATTACCCCCAAGAGTAACCAAAACCTTTCGAGCTGATGATTTCTCATCCCCACCTTGCAAGTCAAATGAAAATTTTTAAGTGTTCTACTCATTGTTAGTATGATATGACAAGAAGGATAACATGCAACCTTGCTTCCTTCAATACAGCATGAGGAAGGTGACCGTAGGATTTCAGAATTTACCAGAATACTATTGATGAAGACTGAACTGCTAAACATTAAGAAGAACATTTACTAAGTAACTAAATGCTCTGGGATAATGATAAAGTCTATGTAAGACTATTTTTCTTAGACATATAAACAAAATAAAACAATTTATTATTGAAATTGAATAAGGGTGTCATCTTGAATTTATGCAACTGTGGAGATTTTCGTGTAAACCATATAGTTACTTGAAACCTGTAGAATGCATTAAATTTGACACAATAGTTAGTTTGACAAACATAAAGAACTCCACAAAAATAATATAAGCTGAATTTGCCATAAGGGAATAATTCAGAATGTACAAAAAATTAGAAGCTGACTTGTGTGAGAAATGTCAAATTTGTGAACAGATTTAAACATCAACACCCAACACATTTATATAATAAAGTGGAAACAGTTTTGCATCAAAAAATTTAATGCATTGACAAACCTTCAAACGGGTTCCTTCTTTTCCTAGATTCTTGCACATGGTGTACACTTGAACTTTCAACATTACCATCAGCAAGCAAGTTGATAGAGTCTTCCTTTTCTTTTACTGTATGCTTGAGCTGTTCAAAAGCTAAATCAAGACCAAATTTCATGTCCGATTCTCCTCTTCCACTTCCAGTATTCTTTCCTATACTAGGCCCATTTACACTCCCACCGATCACTGGCGAAGAAAATGGCTTTTGCTTTCCCTGCAAATACAATTAGACCTTCTCTTTCAAGCAAACAACTCAACCCCATACCTACTATATAAAAACCACTGTTTTTAGTGGAGCCAAATACTACATTGCCCATATTTTGCGACTGAGAATTTGCTAAAATAGATAAAGCCTCAAGGTTTACCTGAATTCAACTAATTTTTTGATATTTATTTGGTACTTACTTCCATTCCTTTGCCACAAAACCAACTCAGATAGCATACAACTTTTGTAGCTTTGACAATAAAGGCAATACTAGACGTTCGCATATAATCCAGTCATACAATAACAAGAGATACTTTCCTCTTTCATCCATTCAAAATTATCGATTCATTCGTAATACTCCGTATTAAACTATAAACTGAGACAGAGTTAATGGACATCATATTGATAGCATAAGATGATTGAACACTATCACTTCCAACATCTATATAATTTTTAAAATGTCTAAATTTTCAATTGCACGGAGTACATTTTAGCCACAAACACCATCTTTAGCTACAAATACTAAAAAAATAAAATAAAAAATCTCTAAGACTGACATTTGATTCCTAAGTAAGCAATTTGACAATACAAAAATGCAGATGACAAATTTTATTTCAGTTTATGCTATTATTTCAATATTATCTCTATTACATACAATGAATCACATCTAAAAGAAAATCCCAATTCTTCAGAAAATGCGAAGATAGATACCTGAACTGATTTGGGTAAAACAGACCCTTTTTGTAGCTTACGGTTGAGGAAATCGGAGAGCGATACTCGCATCTCTTTGCCCACAGCTTTGCTTTGTTCATCTTCCTTATCATATTTATTCCTGCAAAAATTGTAGAAAAAAATAGCAAATCAAATTTGAGGAAAAGCTTACAAAAAATCTGAAAATGTGAAAATTAGGGCTAGTTCATTTGGGAGAAAACGACAATAATTTACCTAATTGGAGAGCGAAATATGAATGTTGAAGAAATAGGTTTTTGACCGAATACTCTTTCCGTCGGATGTTTTGAAGATTTCATCTCTTCGCCGCCGGTGATGTTTCCGACAAGGCTATGGATTTAAGCTTTTGAGCTTCTTTCCGTCGCATCATTTCTATCTTTCCCTCTCCAGTTCTGGCGCCAAATTTGAAAAAAAATGGAAATAAGTTTTTACTTTTACAACTCCATTTTGTTTTAATTGTTTATTATTTTTAATGTGATTTTGCTGTTTTAATTGTTATTCGCTTCGTTTTGTTTCAATTATTATCTTGAGAAAGTATCTATACTTATACGTGATAAAATGTATAGTACATACATAAAATTTAAAATATATATATAATAATAAACGATAAAATCTCAAATTTTAAAAAAATTTCATAATCAAATTAAAAAAAACTCTAATTTTTGAATAATATATTAATTTTTTTCTATAATAATTTTAACCAACTAATTTATCTAAATAATTTATATATGATTTAATAAGATACAAATATTTATAATACAAATATATGTTTGATTAACATAATACAATTCATTCTAAAATATATTTATATACTAAAAAGAGGTCAAAAAAAATATTAAATGAATAAGAGACAAAATGTATGGTATATATATGGTACATACGTAAAATCCTAAAAAATGAAAAAAAAAAATGTGAATTCTTAAAAATTGTCGATCTCAATGTATACAAAACATATTAGATTAACTTAAGTGAATA